>VXBU01010069.1:2241710-2261403 GCA_013400315.1 Bombycilla garrulus | reverse complement strand
TGGGGGGTGGGGGTGGGGGCTGGTAAGAAACTCACCTGTTTTACTTTTGGTCTGGCTTCCTACTGAAAAGCACCAGAGCCATCACCTAATGGAGGCCAGTTGGCTTGCAGACCATTGGCGTGCCTCCCAGAGTGCCCCAGTCTTTCCTCATCAGCTGTGTACATACAGATCCATGCATGGGTTACTCTTAATCTCTGTGTGCTCCTGCTGCGTCAGCACAGTGCTGAGTCTGCAGCTGTAGGAGCCACGTACTTCATCTTCCTGCTTATTTCTTGCAGAGCTCCCTTTTGGCCAGTGGGAACCTTGGAAGGGACGTCAAGAGTCCAGCTTGTTCTCTGTTGTGAGAAGTGGGACCTACTCTTTCAGAGAGCAATTCTCTGTGGGAAATGAGGGGGTCCATTGGGCCAAATCTAGAGGGATATTGCACCTGTTTACTCATCACTAATAAGACTTCTCTATTTAATGTTCTCTGGGGTATGTGTTTCTCCCTTCATCTACTTGAAGCACTTCCTCATGGTTAATGATCTGAATTTGCCAAGCACACTGACTCATTTTGGTGCTGGTTTCCATTATGTAAGCTATTAACGGGTCACTGCTCGGATGCTGGGAAATCTGTTTCAGGCTAATAGCGAGGTGCACAAGTGCCTCTCCATGGTATATTTGCTACCTGTGCACACGTGTTCTGGCTTGATAGTTGGTAGCAAATCCCACTGCAATATGGGATGCAGCTTCTATTCTATTAACAGTCAAATCCTAATCAGCCTTTTATTAACACATACAACACTTCACCTTTTCTATGTTTTTTTACTATGTGACTGAAGGAGAGTGAGAGGAAACATGCTGACGTGCAGAGGAAGGTGTTGATAAGTAAGGAAATAAAATTCTTCCCAGGAGGAGCAGTGCTCTTGCAGTAGAGGAGTAATAATGTAGGGTAAGGAAGTGTCTTGGAGCTGCATATTAAATCTGTCTCTCTGGCATTTTCCCTGAAAGTCAGTAACAAGGCTGTTGAGGAATTTGAATTTATGAAGGCAATTCAGAAGAGAAGTAGTGCGACACAGAAAAGCATTGAAGAAAACTTGGTGGGGTTTATTTTAGGTCTCAAGTTTTGACAACTCAGAATGATACTCTAACAGCAGACAGCAATTGCTACAGGAGCAGATCCTTCTGTTGCCTTTTCTTCCTTACATTCAGATAATGTCCTTTTGCTTACAGATGGTTGCCTTCATATGCACACAGAGATTTTTAGTATTTCCTTCACTGTATAGATAAATAGAGAATTGATGAATGAAAATTAGGGATGGGTCCAAACTTGGATTTTATTTCTGAAATCCACTCATTTTCCATGAGGAGAGGATCATGTTTTCTGGCTGTGGCAACATTCCTAGAAGAAAAGAGTTCAAGGTTATTTTCTTTTCTTATGCTCTTTCTATGGCTGAAAGCCCCTAACAGGGTGTGCTTTCGTTTGTTGACTTTTTTTCTCTTTAGATGATGTCTGAAAATCTTCCAGGGAATGAAAAAGTTGAGCAAGGAACAAAAAAAACCCCTCAAAAGAGCCTACCATTCATGCCTCATTCATTTTGGAGGAAGGTCTCTAAGTTAGACTTCTCATAACTAGGACAGTCTTAGGAGGAGCTTTCATCCATGGCTAAAGCCAAACATCTTTGACGGCAATACCTTTCCTTACCAGGGAGAAAATGAAAAAGACAGTCTTTGGATGTGCTTGCACAGGAAGGAAGTATCACAGTTAATGCCTGTGCTGAGGTCTGAAAAAACCTTTTCAGCATAAAGCAGTGCAGAGACAGTTTCCCTAGAAGGAAAAGGGACACTGAAGGATTTATTGTGTTGCGTTATTTATTATGTAAGAGGAATTTGCATGGTAAAGAGAGAAAGCAGATTTTATTCAGAATATAGAGGATGGGATGAATGATGTTAATGAAAAGCTGATTGATGGGAGCAGAAGTTTGTCTACCATGCCACTCATATTTTCTGAACCCCAGCAATCATTTTATGGGCATCTGAGTTAAATGATGGGTGTATTAATCCTTTGGCATGCTAAATTTTTATCGAGAGTCTGCTGTGCCAAGATGGTGATGGGGTGAATCCAGATGCGATCCTATAGATGTTTAGTTAGGGGGCCTGTTCTCCCCAGCTAAGAGGACAGCTTCAGAGAGTGATTTAGCCCAGATATGTTTGGCATTGCATTTTGGCACTACCGATCTCTCCCCCCATGGAGTAGAAATGTAATACAGCCACAGCTTGGATTTTTTCCATCCTCTTCTAAGTCCTTCACCAGCCATTTCAGTCAGGACTCCAGTTGCCATATACTCCTTGCTTTGTTGCACTGAAATTGTGGGGGGCTAGACAAGGGGTGGATGGTTGTTTAGATGCCTCTGTTTTTCTTCAAACACACGAACCCTCATGATTAATGGGTGGTACTCTGACAGTTGGGATTGTTCTGTTTATTTGAGTTCTCAGTCTAAGAATAAGACTGCTTGAATCACTGCGTTAATAAATATGATCCCGAGTAGAAGCATGTGTTTTGCAGACTATTTTTGTTATCTGATTGGGCTTCTTCACATCCTCCTTTTGTGACTAAGTCGAACCCACAGTCTTCCGAGTGTCTGCCAGGATAAGAACCTGCCTGCCAGATTCAATGCCACTAATCATTTCCCTGTTTTGTTTATTTCAGCTAATATCCCTAAATATCGCCTAGCAGGTCCTGACAAGAGCTCGTTTGGTGGATGGAAATATCAGTGTCTTCATTTCTCTTTGACAACTACTAGTGTTGTGCTGGTGGCTATAATTGGTAGGACATCATATCCCAAGAAGTCCTCTATGGCACTGCCACAGCTTGAGATTGCTTTGAGCCCCCTTTCTAGCAGATAAAAAATTTTCTATAAGAAATCAACTCGGCAGGAATGAAGGGCTTGTAAACCAAGTGTTCAAAGTGACACCTTAAACTGAGGCACTGTGAAAAGCCAAGATTTTGCACCCTCACTAAAAGCCTAGCAATCAAGCTGAAAGCGAAGAGATTGCCTTGTGATACACTATTATCAATTAACCACCTGTCAGGGATTTTCTGTGACTCAAAGAAGTAATGGCTGGCTGGCTGGCTGCTGCTTCCTAGGTAGTCCCTCATAATATGATCCTATTTCCTCTGTCTTAGGTAAAATCTAATCTTTGACATTGCAAACAATTTGTGTTTGTTCTCATTAGGTCATGCGTGTCTGTGAGATGAGTCAGATGCACAACTCATCATGACCAAGACAGCTGAAATTATACAGAAGATACTGATTTAGTTGCTATTATTGTTTTCTCTAATATATGGGAAGTCAACCATATGTTAATTATTTTTCTTCAGAGCAGCTCCATTAAAATTTAAACTGGTGTTGTTAGTGGCAAGAAAATCTCTTTCAGTCATGCGAAAACACTGTGTAGCCAGCAGACCTTGTGATCCTTTGCTTGGGTTGTAAATCTTTCAAAAGCTGGTGTGCCAGAGTGTGCCTTTCTTCCCTCAGTCAAAGATGGGACCCTTTACTCTTTTGTATTTATTATTAATCTTGATTAATTGCATGTATCTTAAAAGTCACCGTTTGTGGACAACTGTTCTCCCTTTACCTGAACCCATAGAGGGATCTAGTGCCGGAGAACCACAATACAATATTTTAGGTTTCATGGGGGATGATGGTTAAAGAAGCTGTGGTGGTTAAAGAACCTAGGCCTTTAGTATTGATGAGNCCCTTTACCTGAACCCATAGAGGGATCTAGTGCCGGAGAACCACAATACAATATTTTAGGTTTCATGGGGGATGATGGTTAAAGAACCTAGGCCTTCACTATTGATGAAGTTATGAAACATGTGCTTCTAAACTCCCATTTTCTGATTACAAAATTTGTACAGTGCTTTCAATATTTAGTTCTCTTTGTCTTAGGAAGGCTTAAGCTGAAAAAAAAATCCAACCCACTCTGTGATTTAAAGAAAAACTGGAAAGATTTCTGTCTTTAAACTATTGAGTCGCTTCTTGTGCAGGCAGGGAGTGTTATCTAACTGAGGAACAATTTTAAAATATGATATGCCTGCACTGCATGAATAAATTTTACAATTTGGGCCTTAATTGGGTAATGCAATTGCACTCACAGACACTTCAACATTGTGGCAACAATCAATGCATATAAACTTACTGGATTTCTGTATGTAGTTATCTAAGAATCTCATTTGTAATCAAATAGTGTTCTTTTCTTCTAATTCAGAATGCCAAGCCAATTTTGGTAGTCTTTTGTAAATGTTTCTAATTTGAAAATGTCCTATAATTGTTACGTTGGCTCAATATTACAAAGTGGAGAAGGGAGCCCAGGAGTATTTTGGCTTTACAAGGATCTGAATGTGTCACCCACTACACACACAGAGCTGAAGTAGTCTCTAACAATTCCTAGGACACACTGCAGAGATATTTGTGAATGCTTTGTGAAGATGATTATCCCCTTGTGCTCTCTTTTGTCTCCTTTATCCCTCAAACTCAAAATCATCCAAACAAAACCTTGAAAGAATCCTCAGGATGGTAGGTTAAAACGTGCATCTCAAAACAAAACAAGAGTGGTGCTATTGGTTGCGATTTAATCCTAAAACTCTGACTCCCAAATTGGAAGATTTTAAGAAAAAAGAAAGCTTTTCCCCCTCAATCTTCATGCAGTTTAATTTTCCACGACTTGTCTCACTGTGGGTGTGAGGGGGTGGGAAGTAATTTGAAGTTGAAAAGTGCGCCTTTGTTTGAAGCCTTTCCTACGTTTTCCTGCTTATATGGTTTCCTTTTGCTTACCCTAAAACAAGGACAACTGTTCCATGTTTTTTTGATCTGTCCAGCTTCTTCCTTCCTTCATCTTTCACCACCTGGTCCTCTAGATATCCTGCTGAAGTGGGACTATTAACATAAAAAATCCCAAACCTCCTAATACTTTTTCTTTTTCTAACCTTTGAGTTACTCTTTTCAGTTGAATAAAAGTGGTTTGCTGTGGCAGGTCTTTGTTTAGGTTTTTTGGTAAAGTGATTTTTTTTTTTTATGGCTTTTCTTTTTGTTTGGGTTTTTTTTTATTTGGGTGGGGGAATTGTTGTGGGGTTTGGTTTTTTTCTTTTTTTTCTTTTTTTTTTCTGTTTGGTTTTTCAGTTTTCCATTACCTTTTACATAACAATCTGAGCTTGTGGCAGGACTTCATATCAGTTTTGGTTTTCTAAAAGGAAGCACCCTGAATCCATGACCTCAAAAACTCCTCATACTTAATGCTGAGTGTTACAGTAAGTGCATAACAGTGAATTAGAGTCATTCCATTTCTTCCTTCATCTGTTCCTCTGTGTGGCATTTGGAAAATGCTTTAATCAGTTTTTCCATTCCTCTGTTTCATCATATTCAGGTCTTGCTATTTGTTTTTTGTTTTTGCTTTGCATAGACATCATGCAGAAAACAAGCCCAAGGGCAGCAGCAGAGACTTTGTTGCTTGTTTACATACAGAGCTCTGCCCAGGTTGCCCAGGAAGCTGCAGGATAAAATGAGTTCATCACGTTCTCAGGGCATTCTGGTAGGCAGTATCTTCTGTCTCATGGCCATTTGGAGATGATAAAATGCTCTTTTGTATCGGCCATTCCCTCTCTACTCCTTTTCCTATCCCTGCCTGCTGCTGCCTGGGTCATGTACCCACACCTGTGCAGTCCCCAGACCTGTCCTTGGGCCCCAGTGCCTTCCTGTTGATTATCTTCCAGCATCTACACATCCCAGGCTGCTCTTAGAACCCTGTCCAGCAGCCCTGTGTGCCCAACCCCTTGGAACTGTAGTGGAGCAGCCGTGTTTTCTCTTGGGGTAACCTCAGACCCATTAGAAGCAGTGGACTCCTTCCCCTGAGGCAAGATGTGGGTAGACTGCAGGGTCACAACTGCCACCTTATTGCCATGGCTCTGTCTCCAGGAGAAGGAATTAGAAACTGCATCAGTTCAAGGGTGGTTCGTGCTTTATGTTGAGTATTACCTTAAAACGAGAGAAGAAGAAAAACCTCATGTCCAGAAGTATTTAGAAGGATTGTGTGTGATAAAATTCTAATATTTGGTTTTTTTCAAACTCCTTTACAAAGGAAAGGAAGCAGGAAAATATGAATTTGGGTTCTCATTTAGAAGTTCATTGGAAAAGGGAAAGAAATCGGGGAGAGATAAAGTGAATAATTCAGAATGAGTGGTGTAAACTGTGAGCTGTTGATCACTGCTTTGTTATGCAGACATTGATTTATATTAATATTATTTCTTTTGAAAAATAGAAATGCGGTCTTCTGCTGTTGTATGCTTAATTGAGTACTTGAGGCGAAAACACCGTCATGACAAAAAATAAAGCAAAATGTAACAAAAGACCCTATGGTATGCAGATTTATTCTTCAGATGATGTTCATATAATTTTATTTTTTTTTTTTAGAAAAGTTGTTTCCTGCTATACATGCTGACTAGATTCTCTAAAGTCTCAGACCTCTCCCATGAAGTGGGTAAAGGAGTTGGAGCAGCATCACAGAGTGTGACTGCTGTGGGAAGACTGGAGTTGAAATTGGTTGTGGAAAGCTAATGTTACACTAGAAAGCACTTTCTTCAGAAAGTATGTTTTTATGTATACATGCTATTAAGACCATCTAATATTTTCTAGAGAGAGAAATCAAACCCACAGTTAAATTGAATAGTCATTCCTTAAGAAGGCTTCTGTTACTTGTGGCTTAATTGTAACAGAAAACAGACTGTATTAGCACAGACTCTCAGCAAGATATTTTAGTTATAAAATGTCAAAGCTTCTTCAAAACTAATGAGTAAAATACTGCCTGGCTTTAAAAATGAGTATCACAACTTTAAGAAAACATTGTTGCCCCACTTCTTGTAGATCAACATGTGGCAAGATTATTTCAGTGGAAATATGTGCCCACAGGCTATGTATTTTTTGTGTTTTGTTTAACACTGGTTGGCATCTGAGACCGAGAAAGCTTAAACCAATTATGAGTAGCTGGTGCAGCAAAAATCGTGATTGATGCATTTACAGCACAGGGTCGATTCTTCTGGCAATGTTACTGTATTAAGAGGGGGAAAAGGGGACATCAGGCATGTGACTTTGTAGCCCTGAATTAACACAGTGCTCTGACCACATGCAGATGTTTCCTCCCTCTGTGCAATCAACGTGCCTTGCACCAGTTGCAGCCTGCAGACCTCGAAGACGAAACAGCTGTGCAATTGTTGCTAAGCCTATTTCTCTCTTCCCTTTGACTTATTGGATTATTTAATACTGCAGAATGATAGGAATTTAAAAATGAAAAAGCGCTGTTGAGTCATCTGGTCCATCTTGCAGCAGGATTGTCCTCTCCAGATTTTTGTCCAGTCATGGACAGACTTTGTGATGTGATTGGACTTCAGCCAATTTCCTTTGGAAGATTATTCTACAATAGAATACACTTCATTATGAGAATTTTTCCCTGTCAGTCTAAACTTTACTTTGCTTGGTATAATCACATTATTCTTAGCTATATTTTCCTGAAAAAAACTATTAAAAAAATCCTTAGTGTGTGTATCCTTCCAGAGCTTGTAGATAATTATCATATTTCCCTTTCAGTAGTGGCTTTAGTCGAGCTATACATATTTAGTTATTTTAATATTTTTCTATAAATCAGCCTTCCTGATGACTTTTATTGCTATCATTGAGCCAAATCTCATATTCTTCTATTTAGTATTCAAACAGAAAAGGCAGGACTGAATAAAGACTTACAGATTAGATAATGATGTCACTGAAAACCCATCCTTTGAACCAGTGTTTGTGCCTTTAGATCTGTCTGAATGCCAGCTCTCCTGAGGCAGACTTCAGTCATAAGATTTGTCTCAACTTTCTTATCTACAGCATAAGTGCCTACATCAAAGCTACTCTCCCTAGATTCCTTTTATGATCATTGGACCCTATAGCTGCATGCAATTAATCTAAGCTGTTTTAGGTATCCACATTTAGGATAAGAGGAATTGAGCACTAGAGGTATGTATTTCTCTCTGTCCAAGGTCTCTGTCCTGAACCTGACTTCCTTGGGTATTTAAATACACGGTGTGTGGATGTTTGGACACTGTGGTTCAAGAAATGAGAAGAGTCAATGTTGGCCATGGCAATGCCACCTCAGCTTCAAAACAGCAGCAGAGTGGTTTGATGTATTGTGTGTCCTGAGACCATTCCTAACACAGCTGAATGACATTGAATTCAACACACAAGTATGATGGTCACATTGAATAACAGGGTGGATGAAATTGCCTTTTGCACAGGCATAGAATCACAGAATATCTCCAGTTGAAAGGCACCCATAAGGATCATTGAGCCCAACTCCCTGCTTCTTGCTGGACAACCTAAAACTAAACCATATGACTCAGACAATCATCCAGATGTGCCTTGAGCTCTGACAGGCTCAGTGTTGTAACCACTTCCCTAGGGAGCCTGTTCCAGGGACCAATCACCCTCCCATTGAACTTCTCTGTGGCTGATCTGAACTAAAGCAGCTAAAGGATTTGCCCAGAGAGTAGGAGTCTAGATGCTAGATCTATTGGTTTTCAACTTTCTTTGGGCTGAATGAAATCTATGATCAATGCCTTTCATTTTCGAAGGCCTCTTAAAAATGGCTCTTTCCTGACAGATGCCAATCGCTCTTCCCTTCTCTATCCGGTATTTCTTCTCTGCTGACAGCTTAGTGCTCACAATCCTCGCTGCAGCCCTGGACAGATGCCTGCTCAGATGTAATTCTTACTTCTAGCCATAGGTTATGGATTGTTCTCTGTACAGGTTGAACCATTTCTGGTTTATACTGGAGTAACTAGGAAAAGAAATCAATGTCTGCCTTCTGTTTATTAGTAAAAAAGAAAAAAATAGTTATATATATTTTTGCCAGTGGTTGGTTACCTTCTGTCAGACTTTCTGACAAAATATGCTAAGCCTCCATTCCTAATAACTTGTATGTAATGTCCAGGAAATAAAACCTTTTTACTAAATTCCTTTGGAGGGCAAACACCAGAGGAGGAGAGCTGTTGGGATTGAGGGATAATAACTGCTCAAAATAATATGTTTGTTAATTAGTCCTGAATGAATTTAGACTGAACATTAAGAGAAATTTTTCAAACATCCTAAGAGGGTGAAGTTCTGGAATGAACTCCAAGTGCACTAGTTGAGAAGAAAAACAAAATATCTAGAAGAGAGAATACGGTAAATTTAGGGAAGCATTTATGAGAATACGTAGAAGCATTTGTAGGGATTGAAAAAAACCAGCCATGCATGCAATGTGGAATCATAGTGTTACCAAAAAGGCTAAACAGGAGACTGGCCACTGCTCATGTGCCTATTTCATGTTCAGTGCAGTAGTTAGTGGCTTCTGCTGGTTATTAACAGATGCCAGAAGGCTGCAGTCCAAGGTCAGTACAAGAATTTCCTTCTTGTTGCCAGACCCTTGGAATTTGGGATGCCCCTTCCTGAAAACCATATGGCACTCTGGTCTTGGTCTTTTCTTGGTGATGCTAGGAAGGGCTTTTGTGGAGTGCATGTGTCTCTTTGTCCTCCTGGGCAAAGCAAGAACAGAAACTTGGACAAGATGCAGTTAACCCTTCTGAGGAGTGTATTCCTTCAATACTGCAGCACAAGCACTATACTCAGTCTTTTCCCAGCTGATGGCTGTGCTGAAAGCTTGCTAGTCGATGGGTTCTGCTTCTAATTCACAGTTACTGGAACAAAATGCAGCCATCCTCATCATTCACAGAGACACACAATCCTCAGAGACTGCAAGCCTACCACAGCATGCTATAAGTCATTGTGACACTGGCAGACAGAGCACAGGGCTGTCTGTTGGGACAGCTAACTTTGAAGCATCAGCATACTGGAGATGAGGAGGACTTGGAGCAGTGTGTGTAGGCAGGTATTTTTAGCTGTCTTTTCTTAAAATTGTGCTGCTTTCCTAATACTGTTGTATCATCATCATAGTGAACTAATTCTGCCACTAACCTGTCTGCTAATAATTGTTATCTTGATAAGCTGTTCCTCATTGGATCTGACTTTTCAGAGGATGACATCTTGGTGCCTGGCCTCCTTTTCTAACAGCAGGCATGACTGACTGCTTAGGAAGACTTCCTAGACTCCTCTCAAGTTGTTTGATCTTGCTCTTCTTCACAGCTCCATCTTCCGTGTTTATTTCTGTGACAGAAGGGAATGTTGTCCTTTTCTTTCTTTCAAGTAATGTAAGCAAACGCCTGTGAATTGCAGCCATTATAATAGGTATAATTTCAAGGAGGACTTGATGGTCCTCTTGTTTCTTCTGTGGATTTTTTGACTTGCCTGTAGTTTCTGAGATGGGATGTTACTGGTGGATATTTCTGAGTGATTTTTCCTTTTATGTAGGAATGGTGTATCATAATTTTCGGATGTTGTGGTACTAGTGTTTAAAGACTTTCCAGGACAAGGACAAATGAATGTCATGGTCATACTAAATTTACCCATGTTGTCCTCATAAGTCCTGTAAAAAATATTACCTGTATTGAACTTACTGGAACCCTTTTTTTACTTTCCTTATGATGATTTGAACAAGGATTTTCAGGAGTTGTCACTTAATTTAGAAAAAATTAAAGGGTTAGAGATTTATTGCATCAATTGCATTCAACTGTTTAGCCAGTCTTTCACTGGGATGAAGAGTGCAGTGCTTCTGCCTCGCTTTTAAAACAAAGCAAAAAAAACCCACAAAGGTACATATTTCCTTATGAAATTTCTATTCCAACAACTACACTGCAGTGACAGCAGCACATTTCTTTGTACCTCAGACACTCTGTAGGGATGGAAGAAGGTGGCTTAGGCTCTGCATTGTCAGACCAGAAGCAGTGGCTGTGTTGTGTGCCTCTCCTGCCTTTGTCAGGGCAGCTGGGGACCCTTCCCTTCAGAAGTGTCTACCACAGTCATGTTGCTCAACACTTACACAGAAATATTTCAGGTTGGGAGTCTTTGCACCTAGGATGCTGCTTTTGAGACAGAATTCAGAGCAGTGAATCCTTTCTTGCATTTTCCCACAGGTCAGGGAAAGAGGGCATTTTCAGCCACTGGAAATTCGAATTCTTTGAATAGAAAAAGGTCTGCAATCTAACAAACTTTTTTTTTTTTTTGAACCATTTGCTGTTACTGGTTATATTGCTGTCCAGCATAGGTAGTTTGTCCATAACAGTGATGGGTTAATAGCCTCACTGCAGTGGATGGCAGAAATCTGTTAGTGGGTGGGAATGTGGGACTGGGTGGACTGGCTCTGCTTCCAACCTATCTTGTTAAAGCAGTACATCCTGATTTTAAATGCTGCTGTTTCTGAAGAAAAGAGCCCTGGCAAACCACCACAAAGTAACAGGTTAAGAAAATGTTTTTGTGCATTATCATGTAGCACGCTCTGTTGCACACAGTGTGACTGTAATTTTGTCCATGATGGTCTACGGCTTAATATACTTTATTGAAGCTGTTTTCTTGTACCGAATCTGGAATCTGTATAAGAAGCTCTTTTTGTACCCTAAAATCTATTAGATGTTATATCTTAAGGGAGCTGTAAAAAGATTGACTCCCAAGAATAATGATTTTCTCTCTATTTCAGGGGGAAGTTAGAATGTTTATTTTTACTTATGATAATTAGTATAATTCTGTATAGGTTCAGGAGATAAGAGGGTTGGTGTGACATGGAACTTCCTTAATTGCCTTTATTACCTATATCAACTGTGAATCTGTTGCCCTTGATGCACAGTCAAAACGGGGGAGATTTTTCTGTCCTTGTAGTTTTATGTTAAAAAGAACAAATTTAAAATAGAGATGGTAGTGATGGGATGGAAGCTGAAAAAGTTATTTTGAGAAATGAGGTATAATAAAGGAAGGCTTGTCATGTTCATTTATTCCCTGACTTTAATGTTCGACTGAGGGCAAAGCTGGAGGGCCAAATCTGAATACAAAAAACAAAAGACATGTAAATGAGAACTGTCTGCTTTGTTAAATATTGCTAACTGGCATCTAGAAGTGATACTGGCATCTAGAAGTGATACATAATGTTAAAAGTTATCACCCCTTAATTGTCAGTTATATAAACCCAAATCTAGAAAAATGTTATAAACACTCTAATGTGTATTCATTTGCACAGAAATAAAAGCTTTTCCCACAGTGCCTGGCACATACTGAATATTTAGTGTAACGGAATGGAAGGGATTTTACAAGTTAGTGCCTTTAAAAATGAGGAGATCACAATACATTTCTGACATGGTTATTCCAACTTCGACTCTTATTTTACAATTTAGGTAATTCTCAGTGCAGAAACTGTGGTCCCATGATAGAGAGATTTGAGAATCCTGCACCAAGTACTGCTCATCTCGGTCATTTTGCCTAAGGCACTGAGCAAAGGTTGTGTCTAGCTTTGACAGTAGCAGCAATTACTTCTGTTTTAACAAGAAACGTCTAATGCACGAAGGACCTAGTGCACCAGTCTTGTGAGGAGTGGCTGAGGAAACTGAAGTTGTTTAACCTCAAGAAAACGAGGCTTAGGAGGACCTTATCCCTCTCTACTGGCAGGGAAGTTGGACACTGATGGGAGTCGGCCTCCTCTCCTAGGTTACAAGCAATAAAACAAGAGGAAACAGCCTTAAGTTGTGCCAGGGAAAGTCTGGATTGGATATGAGGAAAAATTTCTTCAGCAAAAGGATGGTCAGGCATTGGAACAGGCTGCCCAGAGAAGTGGTTGGGTCACCAGCCCTGGGAGCCTTTAAAGGTTATGTAGGTGGGGTGTTTAGGCGCATGATTTAGTGATGGCCTTGACTGTGCTGAGTTAATGGTTGGATTTGATGATGTCAGAGGTCTTTTACAACCTATGTGATTCTATCGTACTATGACATAAAATAAGAGTTGAAACTGTTTATGTGTTAGACTACTACACTGGGAATTCTCCTAACATAACATAACATAACATAACATAACCTAGAAACACCCCAGAAAGTATTACCTAGTGTTTGTTTTCCTTTTCCAGTCCCAGCATGAGAGACAAAGAGATAATTGTGGTATTTCACAGTCCTCTTTCTCTTTCACACCTGCCTGGCCTTAAATTGGTGAAGTCAGTTGCTGAAAAGAACTTTCAGTTCTCAGGAGGGATAAAGTTACAGAAATTGTTGATTTTTTTTCCATCAAAAATAATTTTAACTCATAAGCTATTCTTTCCTTATCTTGATGGAAAAAAAAATCAAATTTCTAGATCAATAATATTGAAAGCAGGAGCAGCAGCAGCGATCATCCTGGATGCATGTTTTCTGGTGCACTTTCATACCTGAGCATTTCCTCATGCTGTAAATATCAACCTGACTTGTACTTAGGCTTCAACCTCACATCAAGCAACAGCAGAAAAAAATAGGGGCTGTTTAAATGCAATAGGCTTGGAAAAACCAATTTTTTAAAAGTGCCAGCATGTCAAAACATCGAAGGAAAATATTGAAGAGTACCAGTGTGCTTCCAGTTTGTCTCTTGCTGCGTGCTTTTTGTATTGAATAATCCCATCTTCCAGTGCCTAAAGCGGTGGTTCTTTGTATGTAATGTGTGCTTCAGGGCGTTAAAGAAAAAAAATAATTGAAATTATCTGGAGGAAACCAAATCACTATTTCAAAGACAAATTAGATTGATCTCTCTTACCATTCTCCATAGATTTCATAGGCATGTTACTTGCTGGAGTGGTATCAGGCATTTTATATATTACAGCAATTTGCATACGTTTATTAGGCTGCGCTTTGTAAAGCTCTCTGACAGGGGCATTTGATGAATCCTTCTGTGGACTGCATAGCTGCTTTATGTGGAGCAATCTGTTAAATCATGCCTTTGTCCTTCAGTTTGTCAGAATCAGTAAGCGAAGCAGATGTTAATAACTGTGGGAGAGTTTGGGGTTTTTTGGTGTTTGCAGAATATGGGATAACTGTGAAGGGCATAATGTGTTTGTAAAAGTGACAGCTGGTGTTATTAAAGATAGAAAGTCTGCTACAAAAGTGAAAGAAAGTGAAAACTTTCTCTGGCATCTTTTAGTTAACTCCAGGAGGCTTTTTGGAACAGTCAGGTGGGTGGTCAGTTCTAAAATAAACACTGCTAATATTATGCACAGCAAATTGTGTACTTGCACTTAACACACAATTGTTCTTATCTTTGGTTGCAAACATTCTGTCACGGAGCTATCTCAGCCATATAATAATTCATAAAATTCTCTGTAAATATGTCATAAGAAATTCTCAGATCAACAATCCCCTGAAATGTTTCTTTGAGGAATATAATTTCCTAATTATTGACTTAGTACGGTTTTACACATGGTCAGTTTGAAGGTTACCTTTGTGACACAAGTTTTGTGGGACCTGACAGTTCAGTCCATGGAATCTCTTACCTTTTGTCAAGATCACTTGGCTGAAGATGTTTCAGCCAGGGAACAGCATGCATTTAGGTGCTACATCTGATAGGTGGTAATTCCTGTCAAGGTGTTGAGCTTGTTATCAACTGCAGAGGCCTTGTAAGTGGGGGTAAAATGGGCAGTCATAAATTGGGTAAGAAATGAAGGGGATAAATAAGAAGGAAAATACAGCTTAGCGGGTGCCTCAAGAGAGACCAGCAGAGGTGGAGGTGCTGATCCTTTCTCTGGGGACCAGTGGAAGGACACAAGGACAGGGAATAAGTTGCGGGGAAGTTCAGATTGGGCATTATGAAAAGGCACTTCACTGAGTGGGTGGTCATTCATTGGAACAGGCTCCCCAAGGAAATAGTCACGGCACCAAGCTTGTCAGAATCCACAGAGTGTCTGGACAATTTGGCCTAATTTTAGGCAGTCCTGCAAGGACCAGAGAGCTGGACTCAGTGATTCTTTGGTGCTTTCTCTGGGTGCCTTCCAACTGGAGATTTTCTGTGATTCTATATGGAAAAAGTTGTTACAAAGGATAACTGACGAAGTAAAAAAAAAGGAAGGACATTACCGTAGGAAAAAAGGAGGACATTACGATAGAAAATAAAGGGTAAACTTTGGTCACCTCCTGATATTGCAGATTTTTGTTGGTATTGTGTAGTAAGTAGCTCCCACTCATTTTAGAGAATGTATTTGGCTGAGACTCGCTTTAATGACATTCTCTTTGTGATTATGCATTATTGTGGAAATCCCTTTTGGGGAATCGAGTAGGAGGTGCAAAGGGTGGAGATGTAGTGATGTTACTTGTGCCTGTGTGATTGAATCTGAGCTTCTGGGCCTGGCTTGTCTGCAGCTGAGATCAGCAGCAGGAATGGCTACACAGTGCATAGAATAAATAATCCTAGAAGTTGTCATGTTTGTCGTGATTGCCTGAAAATATGTAGAGAAGACCAGTGAGGGATTTCTGTTGTTCCTGCACATGAAAGTAGGCAGCAGCTACAAATCAACGAACTGTTGCTTTTGTAAGAAGAATTGGCAGAATCTTTCATGCTGTTGCTGGATAAAAATTTCTGCTGCTTCTGTTCCTCAGAGCGAGTCTTATCTTTCTGTCTGATTATCTTGCAAAAAATGAGCAGTGAAATAATTATCCATGCTGATATTTACATTTCATCTCTCTGCTTGAAAATTACCAGCTCACAGAAGGGAACAGAGGGAGTCCAGGACTCCTTGGGTGGGCTGATCCTTTGGAGAAGCAGTTGTCTGCTCTTCAGCTGGGACACACAGGTGCTCCCAGCCAGGTGACCATTGATGCATAGTGGGCATAGACAATTCTATAGGTGGTTTGCTTTGCCCTCACTGGGAAACATGTGATGGGTACCAGTAGCACAGCTGCTGTGGAAAGCTCAGGAAAAACTCTGTGGCAAGAAAAGAGACAAGACTTTTTCTCATATAGGCTCTTAATTATCTTTAAGAGCTGTGGCCGTGTGGCAGTCCTGTGTGAAGTGGTGTTTCTTGTTGCAGAATGCCAGGTTGCCAGTAGTGCCACAGAAATACTCAATAGAACATGTACTAATGATGGTGATTATGCAGAACAGAGATCAGATCAAGTGCATTTGGACACGTGAACTTTCTTCCCATTTTTCTTTTTCCTTTTTTTTTTCTCTCTTTTGTGTCTTTCCTTAGTCTGCTGAGCCTGTTTCTTTCTACTGCTGCATCTTCCTTTTTGCTTTGTTAAGCACATCAGATTTAACAAATGCGTTATGCTCAGGGTCACTGTGTGAGAATCACCAGGAAAATTTACAGAGACTCTGGCACTAATTGTGATTAGGTGTTATATGGATCCTTACAAGAATGTACATTGAGAATTTCACACCTGTAACAGAACTGCTAAGTTCAGCATTTTTGGACATTAAAGAAATAATACACCTAAGGATACCCTTGATTTTTCATGTGGTTTCCCTATTCATGTCGCTGTTTTGCTGCAAGCTAAATGCAGAATACTGGTGAAGTGTACATAAGGATGCTTGTGGTTTCCTAAATCATTTATATTTTCTGATATGCCACTGGCAGTTTTTCATACTCAATATGTTGATTTTGTTTTTTCATTGCAAGTGATTGTTGCAAAATTGCTATTTGAAAGTTTTGGGGTTTTTTTGATTTTTTTTTACTTATTTTGAACTCATATGTAGAAGTTGCTTAAGAATCTATGCACTATTATATACCTTAAATGTAATGTGCTATAAATTACCATACCTTCATTGTTATCACACACAACATTTCTCAGGTGATGCAAAGCTTCAGAAAGACTGACTCATAGACTCATTTCTAAATAGTAATTTTGCAATTTTTTTTTTTCATTTTATATGCTTAAGCCATATACTTTTACTGACTTTAAATATATATTATCTTTTTGATCAGGTCTTTGATTCTGAACTTGAAACAGTTCTTCAAGATTATATGCTTCTTGAAACTCAGAAAGTATCTGCAGTAAATAGGTATGTGTAATGGATACATTCATGTTTTGTGTTGGGTGGTTTGGACTGTGTGAGTTTTGTTGGCAGTTTAATGCTGAGATTCTTACAGCTCTTGATAAATCTCCGTTGCTGTGAGTGGGACAGTGTGATGGATCTCTGCAGGCTGAATTTTCAATAACACGTGGTTATGTAGGACAGAAATTTGGAAAGGTATGACATTCACAGTTTCTCAGAGATTAATGTTGAGCCAAACCCACAAACTTAACAACAGAGTTGAACAAAAAGGTGAGTCTCCACAAGCAAGAAGTTTTGAAGGTAAAATCAATGAGAGGAAATGGTTCTACTCTTGATTCCTCCGTAATTGAGGCCGTGCTTCATCTGGCTTTACATCTGTGTTTCCTTTGGGGTTTTTTTTTGCACTCTTGAAGGTATTAAAGGTATGAATATAACTAAAAATGGGAAGGAAATGACCATAAAGGCTGAAAACTTGAGTACACTGAAGTTCCTGGAAATTTTCTTCTTAGGTGTTTCAGTGAAGCTCACATCTCACTTCAATCATTTACTGAAAATATTCAGGCAATTTCTGAAATACAGTCTTGCATATAACAAAGCGTTTTTCAGGTGATTTCTTTTTTAAAAGTCAGGTCACACTTTATGGTTTTTGAAGCTCTGCTGAACTCCTAGCAATGGAGAAAGATAGATAAATGAGAGAAGATTTAGAAGTTCCTATTCTTTCCAAGGATTTCATAGGCCTAGGCAATTTTATTGAGATTCAGTTCAGTCTGAAGGAGTGAAAGGTTTCTTGAATACCTGGATGTAACAGTTGGACTTACCTTGATCTGTGTGAGAAACTTTGAAGAAATTTAAAAATGGGGAGAGGTTCAATGCTTATGCATGAAATTCACAAAAATGGATTTTTGCCCTAAGTTGCTTATTCTGTAAGAATTTGAATGCAACATATCTTCACAGTGTGCTTCATCTGTAGATCCCAAGATATTTAGCAAAAGCTGGAGAAGAACCATTGTCTCCAGTTTATGTATGGGGTCAAGTACCTGCTGGGATCACCTAATGTCCTACTGCTATAGCATGTTCATACTTGTGTCTAGGCCTGTCAGAGGCATCCAGTCTAATCATCCTTTCAGAGTGTGCGCAAAAATCAATGTTTCCAATGTTTACATTTTTTCTAATATTTCTCATATCTATTTATATGCCCTTACTGCTCCCTTCTGTGATACATTTCTTCACTCACATTTGTTCTGCTTTGGCTTCTAATTTTGCTTTCTTACTTTGCTTTTCCATATTTTCTCCTCTTCTTAATTCATTTGCAGTCTCTGGAGATTAGCTGTAGTGAGACCTCTAGGAGGAGTTTCAGGAAAAAAAAATCATAGCAGAATGAGCTTCCTTTTTACTGCCTCTCTAGAGAGCCTGCTGTAAAAGGCAACTTGCTGTCATTCCTGTAAATTTTCTTTTGCAGCCAGCTCTGCTGGGCATCCCCTTTGTGCCCTGTGAACATCTGTGCTGCAGCTTACGTCTGAACCCAAGTGGAGAACAAATGTGTGAACCTGCTTCTTATTTTGAGCAGGAAGCTGCTGCTATTAGTAGGGCACGTGGCCTTGGTTCACCGGTGACTTCTTAATCCCCAGCTGGGAGTGAACCACCTGTCTGGATTCTCCCCTCCTGCCAGCCATGCCCTTGTCTCTGGGGTAGCAAGTTTACCTGCTTTCCTCCAGTGCCTGTCGTTTTTCAGCATTCATTTTCTCCCTGAATTTTCCCCAAGATGTCATGCAGAAAGGAAGAAAGGAGTGAGCACTGTGGATTTTGGTGACATAGCTTGCTTTCTGCTGCTCTTGAAAACTTCTCCTTGCATGCACACAGTCATGCAGACACCACCCTTCTGCATAAGCAAGAAATCTCTAAGCCTTGAAGTATTCAGGCTCCAGGGATGCTGGAGCAGAAGAGAAAGCTTCATTTTCTAGGCTGTGCATAGGGGTTCCAGGAAAAATCAAGTGTTTCTATGCCAGTTTTGGACACAGCACAAGACAGCTCACTGAGCATAAATTAGGAACTTAACCTCAAACAGACTTGCTTTAAGCAACTTTTTACTTTAAAAGGGAAAAAAAAAGGGGTTGAAGAAAAGGAAGCAGCAGTGCTGCCCGGTTTGCAAAAGTGCTATCCCACTTGGGCACGCTCAGGAGTGCTTGAAGTGCCTAGGTGGTGAACTGCAGTCTCTGCGGCATATGCGTGTCTCCAGGAGAAAAAGCAAATCTGTTGTGTCAAGTTGGCTTCAGCTTATGATCGAAGGGCTGTTGTGACAAGCCTGGAAGGTGCAGAAACTGTTGTGAATGATCAGGTGTGATAGCAGAGAGTGACTGCTGCAACACTTGGGGGAGAGGAAGCTGGAGGATTTGAGGTCAGTTTAAGTCAGCAGCCATCAGCAGGCAAGGGAACACAGCTGATTTAGCAAGAGCATGCACCAGTTCAACAGCTTCCCTCAGATATTTGGGTTGGAATGAGTCAGAATTAGCAAACCTTCCTGACTGGCGATGCTGAAAAGGCTACTGGACAACTTTGTTTTCCTTTTCAGTAAACGAGCTCCCTTGCGGTAGAAGGGTATGTGAGTTTCAAAGCCTTTCAAGCCAGGTTAGAAAAAGTTGGCCCCTTTCTTTCCAAAATTATCCATCAAGGCAGTCCCAATATGCCCCTGACATCTCTGTGTGTATGAATCCTGTCCAGGCAATGGTCTCCCCTGTTCATTTTGTGAATGCCCTTGTTAT
>VXBU01010069.1:2176406-2234964 GCA_013400315.1 Bombycilla garrulus | reverse complement strand
CCCTTCCCTTCCCATTTTCTTTGTTCATTTGTAAATTCTTTGGTTTCCTCAAAGATTCAATGATACAGAGAAAAATCTCTAGGATCCTTTCTGTTGACTTTTCTTCTTCCCCAACAGACTGTCTACACAAAATATTCTATTTCTTTTTTCCTTATTTTATGTGCTTTGTGTTTATTCTTAAGGGAACTCAGTTTTCCTTTTCTTTCTAATAGCCATCAGCTGTGGCAGGCAAGGGTTTGATGGGGCAACCTACCTTCTGTCTGTTTGCAGACTGGTTATGGTAATAGAAACAGTTGTTGCAGTGGTTTTTGTTTGCTATAAACTGTAATTCTACTTAAAACTTCTTTTCCCCCCCTCTTCCCCCCCTTTGAAAGGATCAATGTATCAGCAGTCATATCTGGCACTGGAGTCTAAATGCAATAGATACCTGGCTGCCTTTCATTAAGCACGTAGAAGAAAAAACAATAGAAAATCACAATAATAATTTATTTCCTCTAATACTAATTCTTCCAGATTTCAGCTGTCTTTATCACTTATAAAAGCCATCTCACTACATATTAGAATCTCCTCCATTTTACCTGATAGGTACAAATACAACCACCTTTATTTCTACTTTTTATTGTTCATGGTAGCTGTATTTTCTATGTAATTAGGAATTGTACTGTTCCCTCATAAGCATTTGAGGAGGAGAAAGGACTGTATAGTTCTTTATTCTTCTTTGATTTGCTGAGCCAAGGTAGTTGGGATGGGACATGCACCATCCAAAGATTCTGGTTGCTCAGTCACTGAGATGACCAAAAGGAAACAGATTGGTGATATACCTGCTGCTGATAGCAGAAATACAAGATAGTGATGTTGCATCAAGGGGGTCTGCAGAATCGTTGTGACTGGTACTGATGTTTGAGATGGAAAGAAATCAGGGTGTTTCTGTGTTAGGTTTGTAAGTGGCAGTCTACAGAAAAACAGTTGTTACTATCTATCAACTAAACTGGTTTTCAATTGAATTGTTTGGGCCTTTTTAACTTTGTATGCCATGAAATTAATAATTTGAGTACCTTTCTTAGTGTTTTCTGAAGCATTGAAAATATGAACCTGAACAGTGTATGGTGCTTTAAAATTGTGTTTAGCATAGAGGTATTTATCTATTTGTCATGCAGAAGGAAAATTAATAATCTTCTTTGTGCACCAAAACTTTTATACTGAATGTTTTCTGAAATTTCATTATGTAGAAGCCCTATGGAAGCTGTGCTGTCCAAAACATTTTTCTTTCATGTACTGTAATGTGTATTTGTTCAAACAAAGAAATGCTTATCTGTTGAAAAGATAGCAGTGATAAATTACTTCAGCTTTCATGCTTACCTACTGTTTTCCATTTGGCATTAAATTCCTAGTTGAGTCCCAGAGGCAGATATATCTGAATTCAGAAAGTTACCTTGTTGCCTTTTTTTTAGCCAGCCCCTGTGTCCTGGTGATAAAAAAAGGAAATTTAGTCATCTAAACCATCCTTCTTGTGTCATTTAAATCCCACTAGATATGAAAAGGTTTGCAATTTTTACAATTTTCTCTGAACCATATTAATTTTCAGAGGGTGTACAGGACCTCTACCTTTACTGTCACAACAACAGCACTTTAGATACCAACAGTTTAAATATCAGTTGAATCAAATAGCGTGCAAATTGAGCTTCCTATACTTACCCTATCTCATTGTGGATAATGCTGCATATGCTCTGTTAATCCTTTTGAAAAATTATTGACACTCGAATAACTTTCGGTTACTACTATAAATCATACCTTTCTGGTATTTTTTTTCCTGTCATTGACTTTTAAGTTCAAGGGTCAGTTTTACTTCTATCAGAAAACAAATTTCTCTCTGTGCTTAACATGAAATATCCTGGGCTCATATTTTCCATTTTAATGGAGGTTCATCACTCTCCCCTGCCTTCTCCTCACTGAAAACGTGATACTTACGCAATGCACAAGTGGAGCATACAAAACCAGAAGAGTAACAAAACAGTTCAAGAAGCTAAAAGGCAACATGATGTAAGTTAGCTGTATTAGCATATCTGAATGCATAAGAAAAAGTAATTGTGAACTCTTGCCTCATTTGCAAATCTTTACCATGCATCAGTTGATAGAATAATTGGTATTTCCAAAATACCAACATTGGCTTTTAAGCAGGAGATGCTGTCTGTCCTAGCTGACTCTTTAGATGTTTATCTTCATCTACAGTTTGCTGATCCCTGTTGGTTGCCCTCTGAAGGAGCATAGGCATCTGCTTGTGAAAGAGGCGAGGTTCTTGCTTTAGGAGGAGAATTTCCTGCCCTGGGATGAACAAACATACATTTGATCAAACTCTCAACATCAGTGTGTGACTGTTTCTATTTGATGATACATGTACTGAAATAGAATAGTTTGGTGGGAAGGCAGCTACAATAGTCAAACTGTGTGACCTCTTTAGGGCTGAAATGTTGATACTCTGCTACAAAAAGCAAGAAATGGAGCATCTCCTTTTGTAAGGTGAAATTCTGCTAGGCTCAATAAACTCAATTCATTATTAGAATTATTATTAACATCACTACTATTATTATTTTTGGATTCCAGCTGGCTCCTCTGCACTCCTAAAAGGATTATTTTTAGTGTAAAATCCTACCAGGAAAGGTGCACTTTTAAATAATGAAAGTCAAGGACATTTAGTATCTTGCAGAGCTGGCTCTACAGCAAAGGCAGTATTACTGTTACTTCGGGGCCATCAAAATTCAAGCCCTTCACGTGTGGAAGAGCTGTCTGAAAAAATGATTTTGAAAATGCTACTTCACATTAAAAGTAGCTGGAAAAAATTGTCCCCAGGATGGTATTATCTGTATGTAACCAGTAGTTTAACAAGGAGCTCTTCCAGACATACTCCTGCTCTTTTGAAATGAAATCTGTTTTCTGGAGTACATTAGCCTGCAGAGGAGAAGAAGCAGGAAAGCTATTAATATGTTTTCCCATTTAACCACAAATGCTCCTAACTCTCACTGAGAATATAGATAGTTCTCTTTTGGCAAGCAAATGCCTGTTAAGGGCACTTTGCTGGATGCATTTGTGCTATTCTGTAATCTTGGTGGTCTGCACAAATGGGCACAATCCCCAGAAAAATGACAGCAGGTGTACATTAATTAAATACAGGAACCACTCTGGCTTGTTGGTAGAAGGGGAGAGCATGCAGCTCAACTCCTGCTAATGGCATGGTTGACTTTCTTTATAGATTATTCCAGCCCTGCAGTCCTTCACTTTGGTGAGGGCAGGATTTTGATGGTGGGAGTTACAATTAGTGGGATTTGGCCACTAAGTTAACAGAGTCAGCGTACTGCAATCATTGCTTCCCGAAGGAAATATGTATTTGTATATATGTATTTGATTTAGTTGATAGTATTTAGGTTGGGTAATTTGAAATGTGAACAAAGCAGGTAAGATGTATTTTGTGGAGTATGAGATCATTCTTCTTGTGGAAAATCTTTCTGAAATTGTTGCATGGTGAGTAGAATTCAATCCATGCTATAGAGGCTGCTGTTTAAAAATATTTTGATGAAACACAGACACTGTCTTGTCTACATGGTTTGGTGGATTTCTTTATTCTAAGAAAGTAATCCAAGCCTGTTAAAGACAAGTAAATAACCTCAATTTTTCCCCCTTCCCCTCTCTCTCTTTTTCTTTCCTCTGTAATGCCTGTATTATAACAATGCAAGAGTCTTTGGTGACCCTTCATGCATAGTAGTACTCAATGTCAAAGTTTTGTGATGATGGAATCATCAAGAGAAAGCAAGAAACCAATTTAGCTATATTGTCATTACCATATTTTTAAAAAAGGTAACCTTTGGAGACCAGAGTTTCACTGGATTGATAATGTATCACAGCAGTGAAGCAAGTGCTTCTCTGAGATGGTCACGGGGAAACAAAATATTCTGCCATCAGGCTCTTGCCCACCTCCTCCCCCTTGCCTAACAGCAGCACTATGTTTACTGTTGTTAGTGGCCACCTGCTTCCTTTCAAATCCTCCTCATGCAAAACACGGTAGTTTCAGAACAGTCATTATACATTTGGAAACAGCAAAGCAACTCTCCAAACCCCACTGATTGCGTTGTATAGCAACCCCACTGTATGCCATTTCTGCTGCTTGGAAGGCTGGTAGCTGCTTGGCAAGCTAAAGAAGAAGCTTCCTCCCAATAACAGTGTTTTTTTCTTTCATCCCAGAGTGTAGTATTATTTTTCTAGTGGTATAATTAGGAAAGAAAATATATACAAAGATTAAGAAATATTCCAATGTATTTATAATACAGTATTATGATGGGAATTAAATACAGTCACTCAAGTGCTTGAGTTCATTCAAGTACTTTGGGGGCTTTTAAAAAGAAATAATTGTTGCATAGAAAGTCTTGTCTGAATAGCAATTATTTGATTAAAAGAATACTGGCCCAGGTCTTGTGCTTGGCTTTCTGTGAGCTTAACCATGCAATCATTTTTTATTGCCATTGTTGAACCTAGATGGATTTAAATAGGGCTTCTCCCACATAGGTTCTTTAATGATACTTGTAAGGAAGAGAGCACAAATAAACTGAAATGAAATCCTGAACCTGCATCTCGAGGAAGAGGGTGGGACAGGGTGTGAAAGGAACCCTGGAGCTGTCGGAAACGACAGGAGCAGCATTAGGCAGCAAGGAGACCAGAGAGCTGGAGTCTTTCTGAGCATGGAAAAACAGTCTTTTGCTTTGACTGGATGCAGTTGACATTCTCTCTGAACCTACTGCTGCCTACAACAATATTTCCAAATGCAGCTGGCACCCATTCCCAGTGCCTGCAAGCAGTTACAGAAAGCAAGCTGGGTTTTTAGGTTTTTCTTAGACCCACCCTACCTAAGAAATACAATTTCTTAACTATGCATAAGGAGAATAAAAACAAAATAAATGGAAAAGTCATGCTAGAAGCTTTGTAAGACTTGAACGAAACTTATATTCTGTCAATTGAAATCTGAAGTGCTGAGAAGGAATGGCGTATTGCATCGTGGCAGATCTCAACAAGGATTGAGAAAGGGTGAGCCTGTAACACTCTAGGCAAAGCTTCATGCTCCTGGAAACATTACTGTTTTGCAAAGTGAATAGCGACTGACTGTTAAATCATGGTTGCTGCTGATGGCAAGAAAAAATGGCTTAAACTCTAAAATGAAACATAGTAGAAAGTAAGTTTTAAGAAGAATTCTGTCTGCAAAAGCCTTGTGCTATAAAATTCCTCTTGCCAAGAATGGAGCAAGGACTTGACAGATAAAAAAAATAGCAACAAACAAGCACAGCTTTTCCAGAGGTGATGGAGTGCTCAGAGCAATGATGCAAGCCCTCAGTGGTGATGGGTGTGTTGCCCATATCTTTCCCATCCAAAGAAGTACAGAGATACTCTGAGAATCCTTAATAGTCTTGAGAGACTTGGCAGGAATTGTCACTGAGTATTTATTTGAAATGTAGTTGCAGGGAAGTATGAAGCAGATATTCATTTAATCTCAAGACTACAGAAAGATGTGAAAATATCACCCCAAATAACTCAGAGGTGCAATTATTTACCTTAAGGCATCTGATTTTTACAGATTCAAAGAAAACAGATCTGTTTCTTTTCTACTGCTCTTGGAAATTTTGTAGGGTTTATATAGAAAGTATTCTGATTTTCATTAAAGAAATATCTTTAAAGAACTTATAACAGAATTCTGGAGGATTACCACAGTAGTCTATTCCTGTTGACATTAAGTGAAAGTGTCTGAGAAGCTGCCACCCTAAGTCTCTGTTATTAGTGTTCTTTCACGTATTTGTATTGGGTCACTCCTGTACTTGGCATGTCCTGAAGTGGTTGCAAGATTCTTAGTCTGAAAGGAAAATGTGTGAAATTACTGGGTTTTTTTCGGTAGTGCTTGGAAGGAAGAAATAATTGTTTCAAGTTCCTTTCTAGTGTTCAGGAAGAAATGGATTGAAAAGACAAAAAGAAACTCAGCTCTACAGGAGCACGTCTGAAAATACCATAGAAAAGCGTGTTGTTCTTTTAGTTTCACATCCAGTTTTCAAAACAGCTGGATAAATTCAGAAATAAGGGATTTTTTTTGTTACAACAAACATATAGTTAAAAAAAAAAATCAAAAGTAAAAATTTAATGGATTATGCCTGCCCATCATCAATAGGTGGTTCTATGAACAGGAAAAGACATTAAAGAAAAAATTAGTGTAGCAGTACTATAACTTATATTGGAGTTTCACCACCACAGGTCTGCATAAAATCAATATGTGTAAGCCATTCAGCTTCAGCTGTTAAGGGTTTTAATGAGTCCATTCACTTTGTAGATATTCTGAGTTAGTGTAAACTGTTTCCTTTAGATCCCTTTCATGAGCCCAAGAGATTTGACATCCCTGGAGAAGATGCTGAACAAAGAAAGGGTTTCTAGCAGAGAATCTTCTTCCCATTTGCTTTGGATATCAGACAATAAGGTCCTGATGGTTACTATTAGATTACCCCTGTTCAGAGTATTAAACAAGGTTAAAACTTGAGTTATTTTTTCATCTGGACACTGTGACTCAGTGGGAAATGGGTTTGGTTATTCTGGGATAGGATTTGACCTAAATTTGTTTCTTGGTTAGATTTGCATACTGACCTCTTACTTTTGAGATCTCTGAACTATCTCTTCCGTGATCTGAAAAAATTGCTGACTTGATTAGTGCTAGTAATTTAAATTTCAATATCTGACATATCTTTGCTGCTCTGTTCTGTTTGTGTATGTTTCTGAGTGGGTTCCCCAGTCGATACTAGTGTCTCAGTAATTTCAGACTGTGTCTGGGAGAACTTTTTGTCTTAAAAAGGAGAACAAGAATTTGGAGCAGCGGGAAGTGGCTGGAACTGGTCTTTAGGCTTGTAATAGAGTGAAGGAGGGAATGAGTTTGAATGATGCTCAGATGCAGCCACTGTTTCATCTTCATCATCATTATGCTGTGCATGAATAGTAGCAGAAGAGGTGGAGAGAGAGGTCACTTAAAGGGAAAAAGAAACCAAGGGAAAAAGTAGAAAAGCATAGCATGGAGCAAAGCTGGGAGAATAGGTGGAATGAGTCTGCCAAGATCAAGATAAAAACACCAGAGGAAATGTGATAAAGCCCCTTCCAAGCACTCTGAATCTCTGCTCAGCACTTCACGCCAGCTTCCTCCAGGCTAGCAATGGCATCTAGCTGGTTTGAGGAGCTCCAGTTAGCAATGAGGATGCAATGGCCAAGACTTTAGCTTGGCTGTTCAGGGATCTGGGAAAATATTTTGGATGTTGTCATGCTGATATCTGTGTTACTTTGTTATAACAACCCATACCAAAAACAGACTAAGGAAGTGCAGTAATGTCTCAGTGCTGCAAATGCACCTTTGTTCTCTCCTGCTTTCCACCATTTGCTCCCCATTGCCCAAAAACTTTTTATCCTTTGCTTCTTCTACCAGATAAAGGTCCTTGACGAAGCATATAGCAAGGCAGACTTGCTGAAGCAGATTCTTGATCTGACATCAATCCAGCTTCAAGTTTGCATATGAAAATGTAATAGGGTAATTTATCACCTTTATTCGGGTAAAGAGATAAAATTGTAGGCAGCTAACAACCTTCATTTGTATGTTGAAAGTTAGAGGGAAGTTAGGCAGTTAGATAGCAGCACCTTTCCTTTTCTGATGTGGATCACCCGGAGGAGTAATCATCCTTCATAGTTTTCCACTGTCAACTTTAGGTGATACTGGCAGGTAAATCACAGAGCAGAGAGTGGTGCTGTCCTCTAGCTTTGATGCTTTCAATTGTGGCAGGTCTTCAGCAAACATCCAGTATAATCCACGCAGGACTTTCACCATAGCTTTTGAAAATAACTAAGGAGTTTGTGCTCTATATGAGAGCAAACAATAAAGTGAGTGTGGAGGAGGCTTCATTAAGATTGTTTGACCTATGAGCAAAATAAAGAGGAGGACAAGACAGGCTTTCCTAGTGATTTACTTTCTATGCCTATGAATCATGTTTTTTTTTCCTCTGTTATTGTGATTGCATTTTTTTTTTCTCAGCACTGCTCACCCTATCATTATGGGTAGAAAATGTAAAGGGATTGTGATATTTTCTCAGCAGTGATGAAAGGAACAGGACACTTCAAGGACATGCTGTAAAAGTTGTTAGGACTTCAAGATGCTGCAGCTTCTTCCTCTGAAAGAACTATATACGATCTGAATTGGATTAATGTGAGTCATGCTGAAGGATGCTGGCTATACTGTAAGCAATACTGATCTCACATATTTGCTTTTTAACTTACCAATTACATTAATTTCCCATTTTTCTCCAGTATTTCTGGATGAGTACACTTTTGAGGCTGTAAACCCCATGGGAAGGAGCCAGGCAGTTCATGTTGGCAAAGAATCTGGCAAAAGACATTGCTTAAATATTTGCCAAGAGCAATGGAGGCTTGTTTAAAAAGTAACTGTATGTTTCAGCTATTGTCTTGGGGGGCTTATTGGAGAAGAACAACTAGAGGCACAAAATTCTGAAATTTTTATTAAGCTTTCAAAATATTAGTATTTGCAAGTTAAATATATTTTAGTATTGTTTGATGTGGGTTGGCTTTTTCCCTATTTTTGGTCGAGAGGAAGGGAAGAGAAAGCAGGAGGGGCTGTGTGCTGTGCAGTCAGTGAGAAACCTTGGAACTGGAAAGTACAAAATGAAAAACAGCAGATGTGAAACAGTGGTTTCTGACTTCCTTCTTATGAGCTCAAATGTATCAACTTAATAACATCATTTTAAACCCCTCTTTTGGGGCCATGGAAGTAAAGAACATGGAAATAATTAGTAGTAGTCGAAACAAATCCACAACAAGTCATTTGTTCATGGTGAAATATTTCTCCATACTGCTTTACTGTTTCTATCTGTCCAGACAAAGTATTCCCCAGACATAAGTGAACACTTCTGATATCGTATAAGATTTCTATGCAAGACTATAATGTGGACGTGGCTTTGTCACAAAAGATAAATGTTCCTCTCAATGTGCAGCAGAGCTCTTTGCTGAATAAGGGAAAGATGGAAGCCCCACTAGATACACCACACTGCAGGCTTTGTTCTCTTCAAATATAATAATTTAAATCCAATTATACCAGCAGGTCAGAGAATTGGTGAGCCTTTATACTGGTGGTATTGTGTGAAATATTAGTTGAGCTATGCAGCCAAATAACTAGAGAGGATTTATTTATGACAGTTACTGGTGTTTTTCAGAACATCAAAGACCTAGCCAGAAGATTATACATCAGATGTATTACATGAAGTAGAATTGATCATGATTTCCTGGATATTTGGGGGTTCTGTAAAAAGGGAGAGCGTAATTATTGAATAACTTATCTTTCAGTTCTCACAGTTTTTTTGTTCTGTTTTGTTCCTCCCTCCGACACAAGTTACCTTGATCTAGTAAAATATGAATTTTCCCTTAATAGAAGCTATGGAGAAGAATCATCACCTCCTAATTAGCTCAGCATACTTAACATTGTGCTACCAAATATGTGGTCTGTCTAAAGGTAGATTGGTTTATCCTAAGGTTCATGTTTCTGAGCTCATGCAGCCTGAGTAGTGTTTCCTTCAAGAGGAGCTTAGGCAGTAGGAGTGGTACAAATCTTCTCAAGCTGTTCAAGAGTGGCAGGAAACATGGGCTGTTATCAACAGAGCAAATGTGGGTCACTTGCAGGTGGGTTGAAGGATATTCTTTTTCATTTTGTTAAAATATCTGCAGGCAGCCAGACGCATTTTTCTGCTATTCTAATTTTTGCAGTGCTGTTTTGTTAACTGAAAGAACCTAATGAAATTTTTAGATGTGAGCTGCAGCATGAGCTTTCAGCTCTTTTGAAGCCAGCAGCTACAGTGGATGAAGGTTGTGAGGGGTTGGGGTAGAGATTATAGCACACTTAACCCATCGCTGTTGCTTTTCCATGGTGTGCCAAGACAATACTATCACCACCAACCACCTCCAAAGTGGATAGGCTTCTGTGCTGAAGTGTGAGGGTGGACATGACAGGCAAAGAAAGTAAAGGCAGAAAATAAATGCAGTTGTTGGGTGTCTGCACCACATGCCAACACCACTGACACCAATAGGATTGTTCCCCTTGTTACCAGCAGCAGTGTTAGTTTTGTGTCATCTGAGTACTACAGGACTTCAGGAGATTTATGAAAGATCTCTGAGAAAGTCTCCAACTGATAGTGGCTTTGTTTAGATCTTCCATGAAAAATCCACTAAACCAAAAGGCACCATTTGGGAGAAAAATTTTGTGATGTTCAGAGTGGTGGGCTCCCTACGGATAGCACTGAGTGTGGTAACAGATATTGCTCTGTTATATGACACATTTAGTTCAGATTAAAGCATTGCACAAGTGTGAAAACATCCCTTCTTGCTGTACAAATGTTTGAAGAATTTCTTCGGGGAAGAGCACTGAGCTGGTAGGTCATTTTTGAGGTCCTTTTAGCCTAACAGGCCTTTCCCAACTCTGGAAAACTTATGACAGTCAAGGGAAAAGTTCAACAGCCTTTGCTGGGATGCTGCAACGGTTGTATATGAAATGGAAGCGGGTCATTCTGGATGTAAAATTCAACTGAAACATGTTTTGTCAGCGTTGAGACATTTGGAGATCCATCTGCAGAGGGTGTGTCCACTTCTTCTGCCATGACATCTGTTGGAAGGAAGTGTAAAATTTCCTTTGTGATTCACACCAGAGCTACAGAGCTGGGAAATTCCCTCTCCTCTCATTATGTTTGGTGTCTCACCCTCGAGTGGAAAGGACCATGGTTTGCTAAAGGGCCAAGTGAACTTTTAAAAAACATGTGAGGAATCAAATGGTAATTTCTCTTATTATAGATGCTGGGAAATTTAGCTCTTATTGTGACACTATTAAGATATCTGAAAATTGTTTATTTATTAAAACACCATAGAAAGGATTGTTGTGAGGCATCCTTTCCAAAGTGGGATAATGAGTAAGAAAACAGAAGGCAAAATGCAGGAATTTGTTTCAGAATCATGAATATTGTATGTTAAATGTTACTGTTTAAAATGGAAAAAACTGTTATTTTCTTCTATTCAAGATCTCGTGGTTTGGACTAGTTAATTTTGTTTCCTGATTGGGTTTGAACATTTCATGTCCCTTGGAAATTAGACGTAACTAGTGTTCCCAGTAGTAGTGCATTAAGCTGCAAAGTGCTGGATTTCAAGCATATTAAGCAGTAAGTGCTCTTGAGTTTTTATTGTTGCCACATACCTTCTGATAGCCAGTCCCATAATCATATAATATGATGCCTCAAACTGATATGTTTATTGTTCTAAAAAGATTAATAGGCAGATGTTGACCCTGGCAGCCAGATAGGAGGGAAAGATATCCAAAACATTAAATGTGATATTGAATTTGCTGCATTAAATGATCTATCTTTATTTTGGCTAGGTTGCTTATCTATTAATTGTGATCTGTAAGTCTAGTTACAAATGTTTTTTTTAAATGCTGTCAGAAAGTCAAATCCTGTGTTTGCAGTCCTAGTGGGAAGAGGATAAGGTCAATCTCTTTTCTTATTGTGATATCCTGAACACTTCAAAATGCTTCTACATCTATGCATTTTGGAGTGAATACAGCTGTAAAATCCAGGTCATTTCTGGTGCTTTAAAACACAGTTTCAGAGGATTTTTGATAATGTTGAGTACTGTATCCACCTCTGGGGTCCCAACATGAGGAGGAAATGGACCCCTTGGAGTGGTTCCAGAAGAGGGCCACAAAGATGATCAGAGGACTGGAGCACCTCTCTGATGAAGGCAGGCAGGCAGAGTTGAGGTTACAAAGATGACAGAAGAGAAGACTCTGAAGAGACCATATAGCATCTTTCAGCAACTAAAGGAGTCTTACAAGAGAGCTGGAGAGGGAACTTTCCCAGAGGCATGTGTACAGGACAAGGAATAATGACCTTAAACTGAAAGAGGACAGGTTTAGATTAAATACTAGGATGAAATTCTTTACTATGAGGGTGGTAGGACAATGGAACAGGTTACCCAGAGAAGCTGTGGAAGCCCCATTCATGGAAATGTTCCAGGCCAGGTTCGATGGGGCTTTAAGCAACCTTGTCAAGTGGAAGGTGGCTCTGCTCGTGTTGGGGAGGTTGGAATTAATGATCTGTAAGGTCCCTTCACACCCAAACTGTTCTTTGGTATATGCCCACTGAGTCAGAAAAATTGGTTCCCTCAAGGCAGTTTCTTAGCATGGGCAGAGTCTTACAGCAAAGCATCAGACCAATCTTTTTTATCAAGTGCAGCAGCCTCTGTCTCATTCTTTGCAGCTCAGATAATGGGTGGATGAAGCACAGGACAACTGCTGAGCACATAAACATATCTTTAAAGGGATCTATTTTGAGGAATTACAGAAAATAGAGTCTGTCTGGAATAATCTAACCAAACTAGCAAATACTCAAGTTTATTTTCCATTGTCTGTGAAAGCAAGGAGATTAGTGTTTGCTCACAGAGGAATCACATTGGATCTGCCTTTTAAGTTGTTACAGGATATACAGATACAGGGTAGGCATATCTGTAGGGCTGAAATGAGAGAACTGTCTCTCGTTTGTTTTCTCCAGTCAAGCATAAATCTCTAATTTTAAGGGCATTCTACCCTTGGTTTAGATTTGTTTATTTTAGTTTTACAGTCTCCATTTAAAATCCATTTTAATGAGCTGTTTATGCAATGATAGTGTTTTTAATATATGTTTAGGTTTTGTGCAACTCTGAGTCAGGCAATGATGTGTGAAGAGGGCATGAATTAATAATATGGCAAAGGCAACTGGAATACCTCCAACGTACCAGCCAAACAAGATTTTGAAGTGGGTGCCTGTCTGTTTGCTTGGCCTCTGCCTCACACCTGCGTTCAAGGTGCTGTTTCTTTTTTCAGGGGTGACTTTTCTTTCCTGGACTTGTTGCATCCTGAAGCTAGTTAAGACACCCAGCCTGGTGCATGAGTGGTATCAATGACTGTGGGTTTGAATGTGGGATGAAGGGTCAGGGAATGGAGGAATTCCAGGAAACCAGCATTTCTTCCCATATGCCATCATTCTGCCCTTTACTCACTTGGTACAGGTGAAGTAAAATGGTACCGAGACTCAAGTCAGCACCTCAAATCAGCTCTGTAGTAATCTTTACCCAAGGCCATAGATGGCCAGCTTGGGAACTTCTGTTAATGTTTGGAAAGTGTTGCACACAAACCCAAATCCCAGAAGTATCTCCAATAGGGAACATGGTGCATGAATGTTAGCTGGGCAAAGACTCTTCAAATGCTGTGTTTGCCTGTGGCTTTTCTAATCATGGCAGATCTGCATGGGACCGTTTGGTGACCCAAGCCTTGCTACAGTGCAAGGTATGACAGGGCCTTTTGATGTTCTTTATGTGTGCCTGCTTCCTGACCCCTCATAAGAGGCTTCATAATTTGTCTCCAGACATACCTTGAATATGATAACAAGAATAATTAAAACTCAAATAGCAATTTGGTGCTCTGACCATCTGGGATCCAGCTTGAGAGACGAGATGTAGTACAGACCCTAAAGCTGTTAGTAAGGTAAGCTTTCTTCTTCTACTTTTTCCTTTTTTTTTTTTTTTTTTCTTGTAATTAATTTAAATGGCTCTTAAATGATTTTTAAATGAGTTCATACTCACAACAGCTTTGAAAATTTGTGTCTTGCCGGTGGGATCTGACTGCTGCTTCTACTGCTGTGCCTCAGTCTGATTCCCAGCTGGAAAAACCAAACCTCTGTATCAGCTGGGTGCAACCTCAGCACAGTGATAATGGAAAGTGAATAAATAGTTGGAAGCTTTTCTAAACACCATTTAGTGAATCCCTTTTTTAATATATGAACCTGAGGGAGAAAGGAAAACAGGGAGGAAGAGGATATTACATTTGCTTTATTAGCATAAGTGTGGGATGGCTCTGTTACTTGCTTGAAAAGAGGATGCTGAGAAGTACTGAGTGCATGAAGTTAAAGCCGATGGAAGTGTTTTATGGAGTATCACTTTCTAGCAAGGGTTTCTATTCTTCTTGTAGAGGTTTTCTGTTCTCCTTTTCAGCCCAGAAAGGCTGGATTGGGTTTTATTCTGCTAAGGGAACAACTACACATGGAGTGTTAAGGGAGGAGCTGGAGGAATGGTGGAACCAGAGCAGTTAATTCTGGCCTCACCTTGAGGCTTCTACACCACAAGTACAGCAGAGTAAAGAGGAGACACAACTGCACTGATTATTTTCCAGTGTGAAATAGTGTGTCTGTGGCAGGGTGTGGCACTCCAGTGCTGCCATTTCTAGCCTCATGAAGCCTGTTATCAAGAGACAGATCTAATGCTGTCAGGTGCAGTGGTATACTGATGCAAATGGGCAACTTTCAGGGCCCAGCTTAAGCCAGTATGGCACTGCATCCTGTCACTGCAAGAGCCCATTTGGAATTAGGAGGGCTTGTGCTGAGGCTGTGTAGCAAACACTGAGGTGGCTGATGTATCTCATGCCTTCTTAGCTGGGGCAAGCTTCCTGTGGGTATGGTGGAGTTACTTCCAAAAGCCCGTACAGGAGGACTGATGAGAATGAATTCCAACTAGCATCAAACAGGAGGGGGAATCCTTTCAGATGCCACATGCTAGTTAGGAAAGGGAAAAGGCCTGGTTGTTTCCTTGAAGAACTTCTTCTAAGTCATAGGTGAAGCTGAGACAAAAGAAAAAATCTTTCTCATATCTGAATGTGGACATGTGTTTTTGGCCAGATGAGTAATCTAATACTGACTTCACATTTTTTTTCTTTGCTAAAAAAAAAATACATCTGTCTTTAATGCAGGAGAAGTGGCAGAAAAACATCCTGAGATTTTTCATTTTGCAGCCAGCACCACAAAGCAAAAAAATCAGGTTTTGGTGACCCAGGCCTTAGCAGGATTGTCCCATGCTTTGGTGCAGCAGCGACTGCAGAAGCAGTAGTTTTCACAGATAATGCTGCCACATGTGGCCAGCTGAGCCCTGATATTGGCTTCAGTGCTGTCTTCTTCAGGGCTGTTGGTCAGACAGCTTATACCTTCTCAACAGCTCATGTCACCAGCAAGGGCCAACCAAAAGGTGCACTTTCTCCCAGGGGCTTGGGATTTTTTGGTCTTTTTTTTTTTCCTCTTCCATGCTTGCTCTGTGCCTGACAGACAGTTGCAGTCCTCACTTGAAGATACACATCATGGTGGGCAGCCTGGGGTTAACCTGAGCAATTGAGCCAGCTGTCTTTCAGACATGGGTTTTCCAGTCTGATCTCAGCTGTCAGGATTTACAGTCCTTGCTGCTGAGAGCTATCAGGCCCAAGAACAAGTAACGTCACCGAAAAGGCACTTCAGCAGCTTGTATTTCAGTCTGTCTTCAGCAACTGTCTTTTAAATTTCCTGTGGATCTTATAGGAGCCATATGAAGGACCCTGGGAAGCTCTGTCAAAGGAGGGGATACCAGGATGCCAGTGGGAATTGCCACTGAGGGTCGTGGAACCATCTTCCCAGCCCTTTTCAGCTCATTGCCAGGTTGTGAGCCAGGGAAGTTCCTGCTTGATTCAAGCCAATCAGAATGTGATTCACAGATATTTGACCTGCATCTGGAGCATGCCTCATGGTACGAGTAAATACAACTAAATAAATAAAAAACTAAATAAATAGTTAACTAAATACAACTCAGGAGAGAGGGCAGGGAGGGGGGAAGTGGGGGGACCTGGCAGAACTAAGCAGTTTAATTGTGAGACAATTTCCATCTCCTTCAACTGGACCACCAGGCAGTGCCTTCAGCTTACATCTGAGGAGCTTCTCTTCAGCACTTAATGTGCACCTCTTCACTGTCCCACCAGATCCAGGGTAAATAAATACATACAATACATACATACATACATATATATATGAAAAAACCCTGGCACATGAAAAAAATCAAAATCACCTCTAGAAAAACAGAATCAGTAGTAAGAAGAAGGAAAACTTGGTTGTACGTGGGCCACATAGAGGAGAGACTGCAAACTTCTTGTTGCCGACAGGTTATTTCCACTGTAGAGGAATTCCACTGATTTGGTCCTCAAACAAGAGGATAGAGGAGGATGACATCCTAAAACCATTTTCCACCACCTTTAAAGGACTGGGACAGACTCTCCACTTGGAGTTTCAGAATAACTTGTTCTGCTGCATGGGACCAGCAAGCTTGAAGCCCTTGAAGGGGCAAGAAACAGAGCTGATTCAGTCCAAATTGTCTTGCAGCTTTATTAGGAGGAGGGCAGCACATTTTTATGTTGCTGTGTAGGCATATACAAACAGACTGACAATTTCTGTGTATCCTTCAGAAAATAAAAAGTGACCCTCCAGGAGTCTGTCTGCGTAAGTACGCTTCTGTCTTCGCCTCAGGGTTTTAGAAAAGTTAGGGGCTGAATGAGGATATCCTTTTGGAAGCAAAAGAAGGGGAAAATTAGAACACCAGTTTATTGTAGCAGTGGTGTATAGATGCTGCCCTCCAGCTGGTGGGGTAGGGCAGGGTAGAGACAATTGCTGCTGGGGAAGAGCCTGCCTACCCCTCAGTGCTGCTGTGTGACCACTCATTTCTGTACTCCTGCCCTTGCAGATAATTTCTAATTTTTTTTTCCCCACTCTCTGCCTCACTCTGTTGGTTATTTACTCAGAACATGATTTTTAGCCCCATCAAAACCCTTCAACCTTCATTCCCATCTCTTTGGTTCTGCTTTCCTTAATCTAATTTTGTTCCTCAGCTTTCCTGCATGCTGCTAAAAGCTAAAAAAGAGTCCCCCCAATCCTCAAATAAAATTAAAAAGTACTACTGAGTTGTAAGTGTAGTGACTGTCTAATCTGGCAATTGTCCTCTCTTCCCCTTCTTTCTCCCACAGGCTTTGCTTTTCACTTTTCCTTTCAGTTCTGCAGTAGGAGTAAATTTCTTGTAACTGAGGAGTATCTCTTGCTTATCTGTTTTAATCACAACCTTAATGGTAATTCAAATGGTGTAAGGCACAGATTGGGCTCTGTACCCAAACTGTACAGGACTGAGACCCTATAGTGTGTTACTGGAAAAGTCTGTCTTATTCCTGCAGGTGAAACAACAGATCCTGTTAACGGGAAATGAAATGATTAATAACAACTGGCCTGTTCCTCTGACAAGCCAGCTTGTTGAGAGTGGTTTGTTGACTGATAAGATAAGGGAGTGGAAAAGAGACGTTGAGAGGCTGTTTCATTGAAACTTAAACAAATCTCACATGCTGTAGATTGGTTGATGTCCTGCCCTAATACTTCACTTTTGTTATTAACCAGAAAAACAAATAAAATCAAAGTTCCCAAGGCAAAACAAAACAAAGTGAAAGTTCCCAAGGCACAGCAAACCAAAATAGGCTAAACAAAAAAATGCTGAAAGACATGCATAATATATTAACTTAGTTTGCTTCATTTGTAAAGAGCAAAAGAGAACAAATAACCAATGTTTTTGCCCCTTACGGGCCTTTGTCAGGGACATACTTCTCTGAGCTGTTCAGTGGAGAATAAGATTTTTAAAAACATTTTTTCATAAGATTTTCCAAGCTGCCCTGCAAATATATATTAACTATTAACTCGCTCTTGGGGTTTTTTTGAAGCAGGAGATTTCCAGTTCTCTGACTAATTGGAGTAAATTTATGCCAACAATAATGCAACCAGTTCAAACCTGCACACCTTTCTCTGCCTAGCAAGTGGGTGCTACTGAGCTGTACAGAACCATTTACATGTATGTGAGCTGCCAGGATTAGACCTTTAAACATAATTTGAGGAGTGATATCCTCCTCAAAATTGCAGCTAATAATTTAGAAGCCTTTTTTTCCCTTCCCATCTTAGTCATAAATCCTCTTAAAACATAATTCTAAGTAATGTAGATTTAAAGACTGTAATTTAAAATCAAGTGTTTCTTTTTTGGTTTTTGGGTTTTTTTTTTCCTCCTAGAGGGGGTGTATCCTGCAAATGCTTTAGAAATGAGAGCCTTATTTCCAGTACAGATACAACCGTTCTGGCTCCAGTGCTGTCCTCAGCCTGACTCCTGTCCACATGCTGTCTAGTCCACACCCAGCTGGCTGCTGTTCTGTGCCAGGGCTTGCTGACACAGCCATCACTTGGAAACTTATAAGAAATATCATCAAAATATGTCCTAAGCAGAGGAGCATGGGATTTCTGAGGGACTTGATATCCTCTTCTGCACTTAAAACACTATATATATATCTGTATATACACTGTGATGCTGTTGGCAGATGGAAACTAGTGTTTTTAAGAAGTTGATTTAAAAGGTGACAGATTCCAGGCAGACATAACAAAACAGATTTTCTTGCTATTCTAATTCCTGCTGGATGTACACCCGGATATCTAAAGAAACAGTGTGCTTTTCAAAGCTTTACCTGAAATGACCTTGCAGAAATCTGGAAAATTGTCTTTGCAAACTTGTAGTCAAAGTATGAGTAAGGACTTCTTTTGTGAACCACTTCTTAAAACAGTCTCAGGCTTTCTTTGTGACCCCCTTTCACTGCATGAAAATCCCTTTCTAAATTTTTAGCAGTTTCTGTGTTTGAAAACTTAAAAAACTGAATATTTCAGTCTAACTGAAGAGCATTTACAAAAGTAGAAACTTGTGTTTCAGAGAAGAGCCCCATTTATGTTTGCAGGGTGCAAAATACGTTGTATGCTGCCATACATTCAGACTGTCCCTGGTCTTGGAAATGCTTTATGAGAGTGTTCATCCCTCACAGATGTCTTGCTTTTATGATTTTTAATATGCACATGTACTTGCAAACACAGAAGTTCATCTGTGCAAAGGGCTGCTGTTCTTTTGAGAGTATGGCTTTTAGGATTAGGCTACTGGAGGCCCTATCTCCATCTTTTCCAGAGGTGACCTCTCTTTGTACTTAGTTTTCAATGTAAGAGCTGCCTGTGCATGCAGCTTTTCCTTTATTCTATTAGTATTTGCTTTATCAGCTCATGACACAGATACTTCAGCAGTAGGCATATTGAAAATGCACATACGAGTCACTTGCAGGCACAGGAGGAACCTGTTTTGTTCCAAACAATCTTATTTTATGTAGCTATAGTGGTTGGAGTGCAGGCATTTTGCAATTTTAGTATTAATTTAAGAACAAGTGCTTGAAGAATTTATTCCAATGCAGAATTCTTCTGTTCTGTGGTGTTTAGCAGTCACAGGCTAGTTCTGCAGAATCTTTCCATGTGCAGGGCTGTAGGGATGTGAAAGGATGCCAGTAAGATTCTCCCTTGGATGACACACCCTGATACATGATTGCTGTTTTTTGGGGGCGTTGTTTATTTTTATTTCATTCAAATTTTTCTTCGCTAAAAGCTTTCTGCCAGTAATTGCAGGCTCCAAAGTCAGTGGTAACATGACAAAGACACATTCCAAATATAACAGATCCTAATTATACTTCTATTTCTTAAAGTCTCTGTCAGACTGATTTCTGCTTGAAGAGCAGCTTGCCAAACTGGAAATGAGCTGACTGGTGATGTGGGTAGGAAACCTGTGCAGAAAAGTAATGACCTTTCACTCTGTCAAGGTTACTGCAATGCTTGTTACTGCAATGACATGATATCACAGAATCTCTCAGGTGTCCTCACTGATTCCTGCTGATAGAAATCCTCCACTCTGCTCAAGCAGACCATTTTTGTATGTTCATGTGGGCATGATGAGAGACATGCATATCCCCTCCAGGCTTAATTATGTGACCCATGACTGTGACTGAAAGTGGAGGCCAGCAAGGAGCTCCAGCAGATCTCTATCTGGGCCAGTTTTTCTAGCCAGAAGTAGTCTCGTGGAGGTCCTACCAGCACTGCTCATTCCTCTAGTCTGTAGTCCAAAAAAAGAATGTATTTCCATATCGTGGCTTTGCTCTGAGTAGTTTGAGACAGCAGTTTTCAACCTCAGCTGTGCTGCTAAACTCTCCCAACCACAAAAAGATCCCTAGTCTCATCCCACTACTTAAAATGAATACAAACATGGCAAGTGCTTCTACCCTTGCTAGAACTATTTTGTGTCTAGAGTAATGGATTATGATTTTAGAGGAGACAGTTCAGACCGAAAGACCATTTTCTGCTTCGCATAAACCTGTTTGATACCATCACTGCATAAATTTTGCTGGGTCAAGGATAAGACTTTATTGGAAGTAACTCTCTGTAACAAACCAGTAATAAAAGAAATTAGAATATGCCTCTTTTGACAGAGGACAAAGTTTAAAAAAAAAAGGAAAAAAAGGAAGAAGAGTAAGTTTGTATAACTCAGTAACTTTTTACATTTTTAATGCCTTCCTTCCAGGAAAATGGAAGAAGTGGGCCATGTTTCTGATAATTGGAAGGGACTAGGGGAAAGTCTTATCCACACAGGAAATCGGTGTTGGCAGAAAAGTGTCCATGGCAAGCAGTTACTCATCTGAACAATTCCTTAAACATTAACCAGAATTTCTATTGCGTGGGCAGATTTCCCAAATCATTGAACTGATCAGAAACTTTACTCCAGTGAGCATCATTCATGGCATAGGAGCTACGAATGGCTTTGAGCATCATTCGTGGCATAGGAGCCTCCTTTATTCCTTTTCTTTTCCTCCAGCAAAAAAACAAGAAGAGACACAGGTTTTGCTTTTGATTGTTCCTTATGATCAGCTCTTGATAGGGATTCAATTTGTGCTGTTGTTGCTGCCGTAAAAAACCCCCATGGCAATGCTAAGTTCCTTTTTCATTAGTTCGGACAGCATTTGCAGGCCTGATAAAAGCATTCTCCTCCAGGCTGATGTTTTCTCTAGACTTACTGCTGCTACCATGTCTCAGGCAGACTTCATGGTCCTAATGCTAAAATGACTCTTTCCTGAGGGAGTTACTCACAATGGTGTAGAGACGTCACTATTTTTCCTCCCCCGTGTGTGTATGCTTTTCTTTCTGGTATCTCTTAGAAATTTTTCCCTCCTGTTATTAGTGGTCTCGTTTCAAGGTATATGGAGGTTATGGTATTGTGTATTGCAGATTGCAGGATATGGTTGGTTTGGATAGCAGATGCAAATATGTAATCTCTTCAGAAACACTGTATGGATTGAAGTCTTTATGTATGTATTCTGCGTTGCAGAAATGCCTCCACAGTCGATTGGTTAATACCACTTTTCGCCCATTTTACGATCTGTTCATGATGGTGCTGTACAGTGTCTAATCATGCTACACTGATAATAAGAAAATCTGTGTTTGCATGATACAGTATATTATAGTGGAGAAATTAGTGCTGTTTTTATTCCTGATAGGATGAGCAGTAATTTAAGTTCAGTTGTAGCTGCTTTGATTTAGGTAGTTATATGCTCTGAAATATTACGGTGTTCCCTACCCTTTTCCCTATGCTCATATCTGTACAGTCTCTCCCAGCTGGCTAGGCTGCCTTACCTGTGAGCCAGCTGCTGCTCTGGGCTTGGGTGGCTGACTTAAATCTCTCTTTTGGTGTTACTCCAGTCTTAGTAAAACTCTGTATATTTTGCTCACATTTGGGCACATATTTGTAGGGTGTTTTGTTTTAGCTCTGTGCTCTGCTGTCCCCTGGATACTTTTAGCTGGCCCTAGCTTGGTGAGAAGTCATAATTGTCCTTCATTCGGCACATGTGAGACCACACCTGAAGTCCTGTGTCTGATTTTGGTCTCCCCAGTACAAGAGAGGCATAGTAGACTGAAGCAAGACCCCTGGAGGAGCACCAAGATGTACAGTGAGCTGGAGCAGAGGATATATGAGAAGAAGGTGGAGAGATCTGGGACTATTCTGATCAAGGGGAGGTCGTTGGGGAATCTAATTGCTGTCTAAGACTACCTTATGTGAGGGGATGGATAAGTCAGAGTCTTTTCAAAGGTGCATGATGATAGGAAAGAAGCAACAGACAGAATTTGGAACACTGAAATTCTGACTGTATATATTTGGAGGGGAAAAGGTCACCATAGGTGTGATCAAAGGCTGACACAAATTGTCCAGAGAGGCTGTGAAATCTCCAACCTCAAACTTGTAAGAAAACTTCACTGGAGAAGACTCTGAGCAATCTCCTTTGAGCACAAGAGGACCCTCAGTGGTCCCTTCCAATACAAATTATTCTGTGACAACCTTGATCTCAGAGAGAGGGAGAGAAATGATACAGGCAGCTTTGAAGGTCTGGATGGGAAGCTCTGGGAATCAGTCTCCAGAGAAATAGGATTTGGAGGATAACTAGTTACAGAATCTTTAAACAGCCCAGACTGGAAAACACCTTGAAAGATCATCTGTCTGACATTTTGTGGGAAAAGAAGCCTAGATGAGATTATCTAGCACCCTGTCCAATTACATCTGGAAAACCTCCAGAGACAGAAATTCTACCACATCCCTCGGGAGGTTGTTCCAGTGGTTGATTGTTCGTAGACCAAAAATTTATTTTTCATATTGAGCTGAAACCACTCTTGGTACAACTTTTATGTGCTGCTCTTTGTCTTTTCCCTGTGTCTTCTTTTGAAGAGAAAGCCTCCATTCTCTTTGTAGCTGCCCTTTAAGTACTGGAATACTGTGATGAGGTGCCCTGAGCCTTCTCTTCTCCAGGGTGAAGAGAGGCAATGACTGAATGTAATTCTCATCCACAGTTTTATAAACAGTTCCACTGAAAGAGAGGAGAGCAAGACAGCTTGCAGGAAGGTGAAGGACAGGGGCAGTAACTCTAGCCAGTTCTGATGCCTTGAAGTCCCATCCTCCCAGATTGCACTCTTCAATTTGCTGTTGTTTACACATTTTGGGCCTGAAGCTGCAACAGTGTCCTTGGTTCTTGGGCTGGAAAAGGATTGTTTTGTCTGACTAAACTGTGGAGAGAACTTGATAACCCTTTATATGAATACCAGAGTTATATATTAATGCAGAATTAGTTTTCAGAATCTGAAAAATATGAAAGCTAAAACTTAAGGCATCATTCCCTCTTCTATTTTTGGAGGACTTGGAGAGAAACTGGGCACAGAATACCGCTGCTTACCTGCAGCTTGTCCGGGGACTGCTGTGGTTTAATCCCAGCCAGCAACTAAGTACCATTCACTCACCCCATCTCCCAACACCCCTCCTTGTAGGGAGGAGAATTGGGAAAAAAGTAAAAGTTGTGGGTTGAGATAAGAACAGTTTAATAAATGAAGTAAAATAAAATTTAATGTTAGTGATAGCAATAATAATGATGCTAATGATGATAATAGTAATTATTGTAATGAAAAAAGAAGAGAGAATTTAACCCGAAGAAAATAAAGTGGTGCACATTACGGTTGCTCACCACCAACTGACCAAATGCCCTGTCCATTTCTGAGCATGATCTTTTATGGTATGAAATATCCCAGGGATCAGTTGGGATCATCTGTCCTGGCCATACTCCCTTTCAACTCCTTGACTGACAGAGCACAGGAACGTGAACAGTCCTTGACTCAGTGTAATCACTACTTAGCAACAATTAAAACATCAGTGTGTTATCATCCTTATTCTCATACTACATCCAAAACACAACACTGTACCAGCTACTAGGAAGAAATTAACCCTATCCTAGCTGAAACCAGGATCAGGACGCAGCCAATAGACAAAGGATGTGGAACACTGGCTGACTCTTGTACCCCTACATGGGGTCAGTAAGCAGGATCCTGAACAAGATGCTCCCAGTTAGGCAGGGCTGCCTGTCTTTGCTCCCTGCCTTACTGCTTGCCTTCCTGCCTTCAGCCCTTGGTAAAACCCAGGCTGCTGACAGCACAGCAAGGAGGCTGGTGAGTATCTTTGCATTAGCCTTTATGAAAGGCTGTTAGCATTGTGTGCTGTGACATGTACCCGGTATTTATTACTTTTTCTCTGGATTGTATGGTATCATCTTGCATGGATGTGAGCCAGTTTCCAAATCCTGCCCTTCCTCTTTCCCTCCCACATGTTCAAGATCCAGCTGTGTTCAGCAGGTATAAAAGTGCTGACCTAGAGGGCCCATGACAGCCAGCTGCACTCCCCTATTCCTTTTCTCTCCTGTTTCCATCACTCATTTTTAAAATGAAGCAGTTCTGCTCTTTCTGGTGCTCAGAATGGGAACTGTGCTTCTTAGTGCAGAAACTTTCTGGCCTTGCCATCAGTCACACAAGGAATTCATGTGCCAGCTGCACCAGGTTAGGAAAAGAATCACTTGTACATATGCAGGGAGAGCCAGCTAGTCTACATTCAGTTTTCAAGCATACAGTATTTGCTCAAGCAAATTCAATTCACCATTTGAAGTTTGTTATGAGAAGCAGTCTCAGTAAGGCATTGTTCAGCAGCGTAAATCCTAGTAAGTCTTAATAAGTATAAATTTTGCTGTGGCTTCTGATCAGTGGAACAGGTCTTTTGCTGTCTAGTCAGCTTTCTTCCATGTCACAGCTGCCTGGGGAAGGGCAAACAAAAGCATTAGACCATCCATGAGAATATTAATCTTCCTTACATAGCAAACATTCCCCAAATTGCTGTTCATTGATAGCTCCACCCCATGGCCACCTTCCCACAGCAGGTCCCTGGACCGAGGAGTCACAGAGGACTCAACAGTACAGAGGAATCACCATCTGAATTGCCCTTTGCACTAAGCACCAGGCTGGGTTTCACTCTTTGAATGCTGGTGGAGCTGGAGATGAGGTACAAACTCACAGATGTTGTGCTCAGATAGTCAGTTGAAGAAAAGACACTTGTCACACTCAGAGGGTTCAAAAAATGGAGCAGCCTCTGTTTCTGGCATTGCAGAAGTGTGGGTGAGAAAATACATGATGAAATGAGAGTGAAATTTGTTGCAGTGAAAAACTGAACAATAAGCACCTATTGCTTCTGTGCTTTTTGACTGTCATACATGAAATGCCCAGACCCATCAGGACACCGCTGCTCATTATTTTATTGCATTTGGCAAAGCTGAGTATGGAGAAGATGCATACTAGGAATCTCTGGAAACTGAGGGAGGCATGAGGGTTTTTTTTCCCCTTTTTTCCCCTCTGAAAACTTTTTTTCTTGAAAAGTAAGTAGGACAGATGAAAAGGGAACATTCTCTTCATTGTCTTGATACTGGTGAATTAAGATATCCTGGGACCAAGAGTCTAAACAAAGGGATATGTTGGACTGTAACCATACCGTGTGATTTGAAAGTCAATAGCAAAGAGTTATCGTCAAGTAAGCAACTTCACAACGTCTCCATCAGTCCAGGGCACTGAGTATCCCTGCATGCTCCAAGCCAAGTGGTGGCTTGTTTGGAGGCTGGGAATTGCACTCTTGGAAATGACAGGCTGCCAAGCTGTACTCACAGGTACAGGCAATTTTTGCAATGTGCCAAGAATTAAACTTTGTGGCCGAAGAGTTAAACCTTGTAAACCTGTGTCGAATAACGGCCCTTTTGTTGTTCATATGGTGTTTATGCATTTGTACTGTTAAAGTCTTATTTGGAAATAGGTCTCAATTTTGAAATCTTTTAAATCTCTCTCTTTATAGACTGTTCTTGCACTAAAAGAAGCATCATCTGCTGCTTTTGAAATGTACTGTAAGCTGTAAGACTTGAATAACAAATACTACGTTAAGATAATCAACCGCTTTAGACCAGTGGGTCATGGCAGAGAAACTGCCTGTTCATGAAAGCTCAAAATTCTTCAGCCTTAGAAACCCACGGAAATACATAAATCACTGAAAATAAACCTACAGAGAAATTACCTTCCCTTCCCCACTGCTGTCCTGCTGTGGGAAAGACCTTCTGCTATCCCTGATTTCCCCCTGGAGTGAAATCACATCCACCATTCAATACAAAATTAATAAAGGTATATAGAGCATGTTGAGCAAACACTGACATATCCCCAATGGTGAATTTACATCCCCCCATTCTGTTTAAAATTAATAAAGGAAGACAAGGCATACAAAACCAACACAGGAGAGTTTAAAACCCCTCACGCAAAGCCCGCCAAGGCTTGGCACTGAGGGCGGGCTTCTGTGCTGGAGTAAGCGGTTCTAAGAGTGAGGCAAATCGCACATGGTGGAAATGCTGGTTCCCTTCCTTGGGCAGGGTCAGGAGGGCTGCCTGGCTGTGTGCCCAGTGGATTTGTCACTCAGGAGTGGGCATTGCCTGAGTTATTTGATGTGTTTGCAACATTTCTGTGACATCCCCTCCTTTCTGCAGGTGATGTGCAGGATAAAAGGTGTTGTTTCACTTGGAGTCCTGCTCAGCTGCATCCCACCTTACACTTGCCTTCTGCCCTTCTTTCTCCCAAAGGCATACTCTACTGTCATCAGCATGCAGTTATGGGTCTGTGAAAATGTTCTGTGATCTGAACAGCCAGCCAAAGGCTTCATGGGCTGTTGTGATGGACCAAGGATTGCTGGAGCAAGGAATTGAAGAGACTGTGAATGTCTGTGGCATTCACCCTCTTCAGAAAATTGCCAAATTTTAGTATAGAAAATAGGTAAGGGTCCTCAAACACTCCTTAGATAATCTGAGTCAATGATTATTTACTTTTCAGATACCTCTATATGAACTGGGAGGCCTGGCATGGAAGTCAAATACCACTAAGATGGACTCTCACAGGTATCCTACACAAATTAAATATAATCCCTTATACTCAAAGCAGTCAATAACCGCTTCTTTACCAGCACCTGTTCAGAGTTGTGCCAGCCCCCTCCACAAGTGCCAGTATTGATCCAGCTGCAGAAACTTATCACAGCTGATCACAAACAGTTGGAAACTGTCAGTTTTCAAAATGTTTATGGCCACACATTTCTGAGCAGATGAGCTGTCTTGTGTTTCATGCTGGCTTCAGGTTAAGATGTTCTTTATCACTCTGATGTTTTGTAGACACCGCTGGTTACTCCCAGGTTTGCAGCATCAGCTTCTCCCACCAGTTCATGTGTATTTTATGAGCCCGGAGATGTTTCGGCAGATAGTGGAGCTGTGCCAAAAAGAGTTGTTCCTGCTTGTATTCATGCTTACCTTTTTTTTTCTGTACTTGAAGCATCTGAAGAAGGGGAATGCTATAGCTGTGGCAAAGAAAAAACTGCCCAAACTGCTTTTTAGAGGGAATATGCTGGTGTGCATGTTTACGGCTGTCCAGGAGAAGTGTGTCAACTGTGTGTCTTAGGCTCCTCACCTACCAACTCCTCTCACTGCTTCTGAGGGAAATTGCACCAGTTTGTGGTACAAACTGTCTGTTGGAGGTCTGCAAATGGTACTGGTTGCCACAAAAGCAGCATTTATTTGGGGACTGCCTTGAAAGGACTCCGGAGAATTTTTCAAGCTTGGTGTCCCATGTGGGATCACATCAATCATTAGGCATCCCCTTTGTGCCCTGTGGGACAGACCCACAGTGTCCTCCAACTGCCAGCACTTCAGTAGGCCTTCAGTGGGTGCAAGGCCAGGCTGCTAATCTACGAATTTCAGAAGTGTATTTTGCAAGCAATGCCTTTTATCTAACTTAAAGGTGAACTGCTCATTTGGATGAGTAACTGTGTGTTAGGTGAGATGAAGCTGTTGCAAGAAAACATCTTCCTTCCAAGAAAATTCCTTTCTGTAGGCGAGTCTTTAGTCATCTTTGTAACCTTTGTCATCCTCTCCTCCCTGGGGAGTTTGCTCTGTGACCTTTGCTATTCTACCAAGGCGCCTCATAAATTATTATTCTTTTAAATGGCACTTAGACTGTCGTCATGACTGCTAGCCTTGAAGATTTGCAGCCTACCCTGTAATTTTGAGGGGGAAAAAATGGTTAAGTGACAGAAGAAATATTGTACTTCACGATAAAACTACTTTTGTGTTTCATTTTCCACTCAAGTCATTCATATCCCTGTCACTAACCTCATTCAGGTCAAGGGCTTGAGGCAGAGAATGGGCATAATATTTTTGGTCAGACTGATGCATCTGAATATTGCAAACATCTGTAATTTTGAAATTGAAATGAACATTGTGTTAAATCCTCAGGCAAATATTATCAAGGCATAATAGATTACTGAAGTTTGCATTTCTTTTGGCAATTCCGACCAAGGCTGTGTTGACTGGTTATTCCAGACATTAATGAACCTGTTTACACAAAGGGAGCTTCTCCTTATGGCTGCAAATTAGATCCTGGATTCTGCAAACTTTGTAGGAAAATCTGTGGGCCAAGTAGTTGTGATAATAATGAAAAAATTAATCAGGCACACATTAAATGTGAAGCATGGAAGAAAACATCTGCAGTACTCAGTGGAAGTCTGGGTAACATACTTGCAGTGCTGCTTTGCCAGCTTACATCTGGAGTGGTTCATGAGAAGAGAACAGATGCTAGTGTGAAATAGGTCATCATAGCAGCAGGGCATCAGAACAGAGGCATTTCTTTTTTTTCTTGCAATAACAGCTATTTCTTTTTATTCACACCAATTATGAAAATGTTAGCCAAGTATGCAGTGTGAATGCATGCATTGTGACAAGCCAGTACTCCTGAAGGGTGTCAAGGTAAAAAAATAACCCAAGGAGGAGGCTTCAGAGAAGCAGCCCTTTTGCATTACACACTGAGTATTCTTTAACAGACATAGTGATTATTTTTTGTTAAGATTACAATCTTTTTTCCCCCCACGCTTTATTTTTGTATTTAGTGGAGATGTTACTAAATGCCTTCTCGGTGGCAAATGCCCAGAAGCGAAGATGCTAATTCAGGCAAGTTTCATCAGTCATTTCAAAAGAGAGGTCACAGAGATAAGAGAAATGAACATTACACAGTATGTGAAGCAGTGACATTCAGTGAGCCCTTGTCACTAGCAGCCATTAGCATGGAGGCCTGCTGTTATGTTTCAGTGCTTTATGTGCTTTTCTTGACCAGGCAGGGAGCCTTCAGAGCACTGTAGCAGTTAGTAGCATACAAGTTATTGTTTCTTTCGTGAATGCTTTATATTTTTAGTGCCACTTAGATTTTTCTATGTCCTCTTGTGCATCCAAATTTTAAAGAGAATCAAGGAATGCATAATTCATATCTGTCCCAGAGGTAATGGAATGACTCAATGATATCCGTGAAGGAGATGATTTTAAATTTCATGTCGTATGCAAGAGGTCATATTTGTACAAAAAGTGCAAAAATTGGTCTCAGGGATACCCAGATAATTATCCTTACAATAATGACTGTGGATTCCAGGGGGGAGTATCGCAGGAAGCTTTAGTGTCTTGTGTCACCATCCCTTATGCATCACGGGATCATGGTTGTCACGATCGAAAACTTGGCAACTGATAGATCTCAGGCTGTGACTTGTATTTTGACTTGGAATAGCACTTGCAGGAGGTGTGAAAAGACAGGTTTGCTTTGCTTCTGTTGAAGTATTCATGCAAGATGTGAAGCATTTGTTTACTGCTGAAATTCTTTCCTTCATTTAAAGCAAAACCAATTATTTATTGATGTTGGGCAGAACCCACCAGTAGATGCTTTGTTACACAGCACAGTTCTACTAGACTATTTCTGCTCCCTTTCCCAAAAGCCTAGAAGTGCCATGGCTAGAAATAAGTGGCTGGTTCTGTGATATATGTTTGAAAATGCACTTTAAGGTCTGTGTTACAGAGAGTTCAAAGGGAATATAAATGTTGGAACCCAGGGGGTTCCTATGATGCCTTTGGCCGACCCAAAACCTGGTCAGGAGGCTTTTCAGCCTTGCCAGAGGTGTCAGAGACCCTGGAATGATACTAAAAATACCTGTAACTCTGATTCTAACCCATGGAACAGGTTGTCAGCTTTGTATGAGGAATTTCAGGTCACAAAAACTTAGATAGTAAAATAGTAGTAGTTAAAAGTAAAAAGAAGGTAATTTGAAGGTATGTACAGGGGGGTTTAGGGCCCTGTACAGGGGGGTTGAAGATCTGTACAGGGGGGTCTGAGACACAAGATGGAGGATTTTTACACGTGGCATGTTATCTTGTGTTCTTCTTCATTACCTCCATCTTCTTGGTGATGCTGGCACTTTTGGATTGGTTTGACACAGATCTGGACATGGTGATGTGAGGGGCATAGATTGGTACTTAACTGTAAACATTTAATACGTAGTTTTTAGTATAAAAGATTACAGCTCACCCGGGGCGGGCACAGTGTGTCTCTGGACGCGTTCTGTGTCAACCCTGGCAGGGCAGAGAAATCTCTCTTTGATAAGGACTTAATAAACTGCCTTGAGAACACCAACAAACGACTCCAGACTACTCCTTCAACAGCACGGGCCGGAAACCTGGACTTTCCTACATATTGCGGGGTCTCCTGGGGTTAAGGAGATCCCCGCATTTGTGGCGTCCCAGGCTGGGCAGGAGGACCACCACAATTGGCGTCCCAGACTGGGCACAAGACCACCACATATAAATTGGTGCTGTATTCTCTCTTCTGATCCAGTTCCATATATTCATTGCATTTTTACCCTGAAACATATCTTTAAAAACAACTTACCACTTTGCATTTCATTTAACTTGGACTTTGTTATATTTATATAATTATTATGATCTAGCTTCTTCTTTGTGTGTAAAATGTTTAACATCCTCTAAACCAATTCTACTCTAATTTTTAGCATTGTGTATCCAAGGAGACAGCTGATCTTATTTGCTTTTCCTTTGGAAACTTCCTAGTTTTAACTCTTCTTTCCACTTTTTGCAGGATTGGCCATGAGAATTTGTAACACTCCGTTGGAAATACTGTGATGGGGCCACTGAGAAGTTACCTTCCTGTGTACAGGTGTGTGAACTTTATTGTGTTCTGACTGTTTGCCATGGTTTAGGAATGGTGCTCTTCTGTTTAGTGTTCCCACTGAAACCACTCCAAGCTATATGCTGCTCACTCTCCTCCTCTCTCCCTGCCTCACTCCCTCCTTACCTCCCCCTTCCTCTCCCCCATGGTGGACTTGTGAGGAGAATGGGAGTCACAAAAGATAAAGGTCATGGATTGAGATAAGAACAGTTTACTGGAAACAGCAATGAGATAAGAAAATGAACAGTAATAGCAGCATTACTAATGATGGAGTGTGTAAGAGAAAGAAATTTTCTTGCTGATCCCATGGAAACCTCTGACAATACACGCCCAGTCCCCCTGCCACACTACACCAGTCCAGAAGCGAGCCCTTCTCCCTGTCCTTGGAAGATGACCTGAGATGGTACACGGTAACTTCTGGGTCCCAGCTGTACCCCATTCTGGCTGCTGCAAAAATTAACCCTGCCCTGGCTGGAACCAGGACAATATTTGAGCATGCAGACCCCTGTTCTGACTTGTTATCTTTTTTTATCTTGGATCCCTGCAAACCAAATCTTAATTTTATTCTGGAGAAAGTGTTGTGAAAAATTATTTTTGTTTCTTGCCAGATGCTTAGGACATAACTATTCTGTTACTGTTGTACAGATGTGGAGTAACCCATTTGTCTTTCCTTCGAAATGAGTGATTGCAGTTTATAGAGTTGAACTGAAGAAAGGGATTGGGCCTGTATGTCATTTTCTTCTCACTGCTATGCCTTTCAGTATGTTTTGGAGCTGCATTACCCTAAAAGGCCCTGCAATCGACTGCTTCCACCCAGGTTGCTCATATGTGAGCAGCTGACCACAGTTACAGCTGTGGATGTTTTCAGAAGCACACTTAGCAGAGGATCAGCAGAATTACTGAGGCTTTTGGGTCAGGAGGAGCTCAGGTTCATGAAAAGTTTACAAAAATGAAAAAAAAATTATATTTAAGAGACTGTAAAAAGAGCATAATAATAATGGCTTGACTCCTGTAGTGTCAGCATGGCAAGAAGTGGTGAGAAGCCTGTAGCTATTGCTATGTCCTTGTCAGCTGAAATGATAGTGTGGCCAGCAATCACTCTGATTTAGAGGGTAGAAAACACTCCCCTGCATTTCAATATGTTTTTCTATGCAGCTATATAACAGAGAAAAATTTGATTTCTTACTGCTGTCAAAGCTAGTACTGAACAGCATTTTTATAGAAATCTGCTAAGAAAATCCCATGGGACTAGGCTTTTCCATCTGGGTGGCCATACCCTGCTATCAGTCACATTTGGGGTCTGTAGGAATTGTATGCTCTTTGAATAATTTTCAAAAATATTCATTTTGGAATATGCTGTATTTAATTTCCTTAGTTTACCATGGCATACTTTGGGTGTTACTGCTCTCCTTGTTAACTCTGTAGTCACATACTGTTTTATTAGTCTGTAGGAGATCTGCTGGGAAAGTAGCCTGTAAACCTTAATCAAAATCAGATGGATTTAGGAGATGAGAGGTATCCAAAACAACTCTTAATTCATTCTTGGAAATAGTTATAATTTGGTAATACCTTTTAAAGACAACACAGCTCCAAGACACTTTAGAAACTCTTTGAACCTAGATGTAAACCTCACACAAGGGCACAGCTTCTGTAATGAGTGAAAACCCTACATCAGGCTGGTTGAGATACTGCAGATACAAATCTGATAGTGGTGCCTTGGGCTTGTGTTGAGTGAAAGCTCTGTGTTCAAAAATAAGTAGCTTTTCAGTGTAATTGAACAACTGTTGAATGATCTGTGTCATCCTAAGGCTTTGACTGCACTGCTTCTTTTTTTAATGATGATATCCCTTCAGGCAAAATTTGTGTTTTCCTTAGACAGAGAGTGGGGAGAAAGAAGTGCAAAACACTGGAAGATGTTTGGGGTAAAGGGAGAAAACAAGTTGCAGTGCTGGCATTTGTGTATTTTACTTTACCGGTGGCAACAGCAGCTTTATAAAATCTTCCTTTCCAGACCTCTCTATGAGTGTTGCTTGCATCACAGCTCACCTAAGGCTTCCAAGAATTACTGCTAAAATTGCCAAAGCAAAGGGAGGTTGAGCCTGCGTCTTAATGATGTGATACAAATACAATCAACAGCTGCCATGTGGAGAAGTTTTAGGCAAATCATTTGTCTAAAACACATTTTAAAAGTTGCCTTGTTCAGCAGTCTAGTTCTTGGAAAATTGTGATGTACATATGAATTAGTATTGTGCCATTTAAAAAGAGGATAAGTATGATATTCATTTGATATATGTACATGTTAGATCTGTGTATATTAAGTGGCATAAAATAGATGGGTATGGGTGTGCTGTACCTTCATTATAATGCAGCAGCAAAGGAAAACCAATTAAATTAAAAGGCAGGACAGTTCTACTGAAAAGGATACAGAAGGTGTAATTTCCCCTTAGAAGGTTGCCCTGAGGTATTATCAAAAGGTGTTGCTAGAAATAGGTATTTACATCAATAAGAATGCCATCACAGATATATTTTTTATATTGTACCTTTATAAAAAAGTTACAGCAGTTACACAGTAGTGACAGAAGGCTGAACTCGCCAATCCTCAGCCTGGGCTCTGGGTGAAGCTTCTTCTGCAACTGTGTAGGTATCTCTTGTACCACTTGTCTACAGTGTCTGGTATTAACACTGAATGGAAACAAGATAGTGATCTACCTAAATATTTTAACCCAGGTCAGCTATTTCCATTTATCCCATGTCTTTCACTGCAAATTTCAAGGGTGTTTTTGTCATTTGTAAATATCTCCTCCTCTTGTTTTCTGAATCTCTTGCTTATTTCCAGTGTATGGTCCCTAAACCTGTTCTACAGAGAGGCCTTTTTTTTCCTGAGATCTATATTACTCGTTCTTGCTTTGTTGGAGTTTTATTAATTTATTGCTTGAGTTTCTAAAGTTTTCTGTTGGGTCACTAAATACCTCTTAGGGTGTCCTCAAACCTTTGCTCTTGGACACCCCTGTGGTGAAACAAGTATCTTGGTTTTACAGGGAGCAGAGAAGAACAACAGTAGTGAGAACAGTTCATGGCCAGTGCATGGGATGAGAAGCCTGGGGCTGGGTTTCTCTGCCCTGTCCTCCTGTTACAACCTCCTGGGCACATGGTCAGAGTGGGCTGGCTTCTGGGGATGTTTGATGGGGGGAGCACTGCTCCATTGTCTTGCTGGTTCTCAAGTGAAGAGATCACAACTGGCGAAACACCAATCTGACAAAAACACGGGAGGGAAAGGGAGAAGGAAGAGTCTGAGGAGGACACTTTTCCACCCCAGCATGGCAACTGTACCTTTGATCTCTGTGCCAGTGTTGCACGTGGCCTGCTGCTGCACTGGATAAAAATGCAGCCATGCCTTAAAGCCATGCTGGCAGAAAGACCAAACTCTCTGTGCCATCAGGCTTTGCTCGTGCACAAACCAGGACTGTGGAGGAACATGGTTATCTTTGTGCATCTTATATGTAAATTACCTGGCTGCAAAAAGGGAGGAAGGAAAGGGGGATGTTACTGCCTGGAAATATGCCATGTGTGCATTTGATGCATATATTAGAATTATTGAAAATATGGAAACAAAATAGTTTGGTAGCTGGAGAAAATCTGTAAGCTAGATGCTTGAAGGAAATATGGGAAGATAAAATGGGAAGATGAAGGAAGTGAATTTCATAAAGCTGCCACAAAGGGAGAGTTGTATTTTATTGGAACAGAAATCCAAACAAGACTGTGATTTTGTAAAGAGTGTGATTTTGTAAACACTCTTGTGTCCAAATAATCAGTTTTATGCACAAGCTAATTATAAACACAACAAGCTGGTGCAAGGACTCAAGCACAAGTCTTGTAAGGAATGACCGAGGGAGCTGGGGGTCTTTAGTATGAAAAAAAAAGGAGGCTCTCTACAACTGCCTGAAAGGAGGTTGTAGAAGGTGGGAGCTCAGAAGAAAAAAAAAAAGTGGAGGGGTGAGAAGAAACAGCCTCAAGTTGCACCAGGGAAGGTTTAGATTGGATATTAAGAAAAATTTCTTCATGGAAAGGATTGTCCAGCAATGGAACAGGCTGTCCAGGGTGGTGGCAGAATCACCATTCCTGGAAGTGTCCAAAAAATATGGGCATGTGGCACTTAGGCACATGGTTTAGTGGTGAACATGGCCATGCTGGGTTAACAGTTGGACTCGATGGTCTTGGAGGTATTTTCCAACCTCAACAATTCAATGATTTTATATGCATTTGTTATTTTCATTTTTGAATGGTAGCTCAGTGTCTGTTACCATCCCGCTCTGATTTTTTGTTGCCCACAGCAAGACACATAACAAGTTATTATGAGAAAATCTAGAATAGCAGTTTGCTCACCTGAGTAAGAGCTTTGGCCAGAGGAACTGCAAGAGACTGAAATTCATATGTATGCAGGGAAAACAAACCAGCAACCAGCCCAGACAGCAGATTGACCTTCCGCTGGATTTTATGCTGTGAGTTCTTTTCATGGTATTTCTAGGAATGGTCACAAGTACCTCCTCTGCTGAAGAAACAGTCTGGAAACATCCTTAAATACTTCTCTGTTGTTTATTAATAGCTACTTCCCAGAGGAATGGGAAACCAATTAAGAGACTCCTGCAAACTAAGCAAAGTTTTCTTAGGCTCAGATTAGGAGTAGGGCTCTTCACTTGCCTCACTCTGGTGCCATTATCTTCTGCTTCAAAGTGACACTTTGATGATAATCTTTGCTGATCTTAATTCCTGAGGTGTAATATAAAAAGAAGGGAGATCTTTAGTGTCAATGGTCAAGAACACCTTAGGGACACCAAAGATAATTTGACTCATTTGCCTTCACTACCAGCAAGAGCAAAGTTGTCTAGATAATCAGAGAAAGATGTTTATCTAGTCTTCCAGTGAGGACTATTTCAGTGCTACCCCATGTAGTTTCTTCCAGACCTACACAACACTTGGGTATTTCTAAAGTCCACATTATACTCTATTTGTTTCATAGGAAGCCATTTGGTGTTTTATTTATAGTGAAGCTAGAGAACAGTTGAACGTAACTTTCTTTATGGTAATCTTTCAAATATTAGAAGGGAATATGACTTTACATTGTAGCTGTTTTAAGTTGTTCATCTATATTTTGCAGTTCTTATAGGTCCCATTTCAAATACTTTTTCCTGTCTTCATCCTTCCATGTGTTGCTAAATTCTTGATACACATGCCAGCATTAAGAAGCTGAATATAGTCAATGCGACTTTCAGATAATACAAATTATGTAAAATAAGCCCAGAATTTAAAAGTTCAATAATTAATTATGGAGCTACACTCTCAGCTAAAATGATCCCAATCCATATTATGCCTCAGCTGCGTGTAAGTCACTGCTAGTACCTTCCCTCTCTTCCATCAGTTAAACTCTCTCAGTATGATACTGGGTAATGAATGACGCTGTTGGAGAAGCACTAAGTGTGCAACTGATGGCTCTCAGCATATGGATAATGGCACATCTTGCACCTTTTCATTGCCCACATTCTGCCTGCACAGAGATAGCTGAACAATAGATGAGGCGAAATGGTGGCAGTAGCACATTTCAGAAACAATAATTGTCCATTAGGTCCCTCTAAAAGAAGGACAGCAAAGAACTGCTAAGTTTTTTATCCCTAAGGCCCTCAGAAGAATCAATCACATGTCATGAATAATAATAATAGAAGAGGGAGAGCAGCTGTTCAACTGAACACCATCAGTATTGACACCTTCCAGGAGGAGCAATCCCCTTGACCGAAGCAGGTGTCACAATAAGATAAAAGTCATAAGCTACAGCTCCAGTGAGAGTCTGTTACCATATATAGAAAGATATGAATTGATTTCACTTCTGAAAAGCAGTTAAAACATCTCCAGCTGAGAGGAGAAACCCACTGTCACCACTACTGTTCTAGTCTCCAGAAACAGCAGTGGAACTTGAAGGGATAATACTTAAAAACAAGGACTGTTCACATGGTCAAGCACCAATCAAAATGAAAAGTTAAAGACCAAACCTGTATTTTTCCACCACAGCACAGAACAGTGTTGGCAGGGTTATGTGCTTTTCTCCTGCTTTTTAGCTGAAGTGTGAAGAAAGGCTACCTGTTCAAATATTAAACATTAAAGGATTTTTTTTGCATTAGTTTACATGAGAGCAAATCATAGAATCTTAGAATTATTTAGGTTGGAAAACACCTTTAAGATCATCAAGTCCAACCCTTACCCCAGCACTGCTGAGTCCACAGCTAAACCATGTCCCTAAGTGCCACATCTACATGTCTTTTAAGTACCTCCAGGGATGGTGACTCCGCTGTTTTCCCTGGACAACCTATTCCAATACTTCCCTATTCCAGCTCTTCTAATGAAGAAATTTCCTCTCATATCTAAGCATGGAGAGAAGCACCTCCCCTGGTGAAACTTGAGGCCATTTCTTCTTGTCCTGTCACTTGTTGTTTGGGAGAATAGCTTGACCCCACCTCAGTACACCCTCCTTTCAGGCAGCTCTGGAGGGCGAAAAGATCTCCCTGAGACTCCTTCAGGCTAAATAACCCCAGCTCCCTCAGCCGCTTCTCATAAGCGGCTTTACCTTCACCATCCTCCTTGCTCTTCTCTGGACATACTCCAGCACCTGAGGGGTTCACACAGCACTTGAGATGTGGCCTCAACAGTGCTGAGTGCAGGGGGATGGTCCCTAATCCTACTGGCCACATAATTTCTGAAAGATGGTGAGTTTGATCCTGCAATTAATATATTCTTAGTGCTATCAGCATTAGAAACTGCCTGTGATAAGTAATCAGCTCCTTTTTGTCAGCCTTGTGAAAACTCTTTGACACCAGCTTAATTTAGGACCAGGCTTTGTTCATCTTCAGAACTCAAAGCTGAGCAAAGTCAAATCAATATCATAACTAATAGTAAGGCAAAGTCTTGATTTTGGTAAATTTCCAGCCTTGTTTCTAGGCTGAGGTGTAGCACGTAGAGCACTTGATAGTTGATTGATAGTTCTGAGGTCTGCTGCTCCAGAATGACTCAGGTTTCTAGGCTCAATTATCACTTCAGAAAAGGGAAAATACAGAGAAAGTGACTACTGGATGCCACCAGTTAAGAAATGAAGCAGACTCAAAAAGCAAAACTTAAAAGAAACCATGTCAACTTTATTATGGTTGGCTGACTATGTGGAAGAAATGGCCCAAAATGGCTATAGGCAACCATTCATGAAATAATGTGTTCACTTAATGTCATTGATCACACATTCAGAAAAAACCCCAAAAGACCACTGAATATTGAGTTCAAGAAGTATTATGAGGATCTGAGGAATCCTGACCATCTTTACTCAAACAGCAAAAATGAAAGTAGAAAGATTAAAAATTATCTTGGGTCAAGCTACTCTATAACTTTGAGCATTCAGAACACTATTAAAATTTAACCAAGGAACAGATAATGCATACTATTGCTCAAAATATCCTAGAACTAAGAAAAATATTCTTCATCTAAGTAGCCACGGGTTTTTTTCCGAGAACTGTCCTAGAAAATTAGGAAGTAGCTTGAGAGTCCTGCAGCTGTATCAGTTGCACTGACACTTCCCATTACAGCTGTGGCTGACCCATTTCTGAAGTCCTCCACTGATGGAGATTCTCTGAGCAATTAATTCCAATGTCCAATTACCCTTACAATTAGAAAAATGTTTTTTTTTTCTTTTCTTAACATTTGAGTTACTTCTCTCCTACCTGCAATGAAGAAGAATAGGTTATTCCCTCTGTTCTTGCAACTATCTGAAATTTTCAGTGTTTTGTCATGTTTCCCCAAGTTTTGCCTTCTTTGCGTTAATCAACAAATTATTCCTTCAAATTTTTGTCATGTTTTTAAGAGTGCTCACTGTCAGTTGGTTACATCGTCCTTAAACTGTGACATCTTCACGTAAGGTTGTGGTCGAACTCTTTCCAAAACAAAGTAATAAAGGAGGATTCTCTCTTGTGTCTTGAAAATAACGTTCTCCTTCCTATTTCCAATCTGATACTCATAAGTATGTGACAGTGAGTGACTGTTGAAGCTTGTGATCTACTGGCTTACCTCAGGTCTTGCATGGCAAGACAAGCCTCTTTGGTTATTTCCCACTGAGTGTTTGCTAAGGTAACTGCTTTTGACCTCATCTCTCGAAGTTAATTGCCAGCAGCTCTAAGGTTTTCTCAGTCAGTGATATATGTATTCTGGGGTGAAATTTGTAAGGCCTAGACAATTTGAAAAATTTTAAGTTATCTCAGTTCTTTCTAATCTATTTTTATCTATTATGAACTGAATTGTCATTCCTTTGTCTTCAGTGTTACTTTTGTGGCTCTGTGATCAACACTGATCCTGGAAATAGCTTTTCCTCCTGAAATAGTAATAGTGTTTTTTTCTGTTGCACTTAGTGGTTTTCTTAGGAAATTTTCCTACCTTTACAGCCCTCCAATAAAGTACCACAGAAATATTACATAGACTAGATGAAGGGCATTGAAAGACAATTTTTATAATATGGGACTTCCCAGAGGCGCTAGAATTACAAGAGCAGCTGAAGGTAGGTATGACAGTACTTGACAGGTTGCACACAGATGTCCCTATTCTTACAGTCTCAGAGAAAACCTTTCCTGATTTAATTGAAACAAGAAGCAGCACCAAAGAGAATAAAAACAAACCAAAACCATTTCAGAGGGCCCATGGATCTTGAGAGCAAAGGTCAAGTATTAAATCTAGGAGAGAGCTGACTGAAATATGGCATCCTTTTTGTAAAATTGACTGATATCATGTGTTTTGCTAAAAGGAAACCTAATTGGTTCATAATGCCATTCTTTAATGTTTTAGGGCCACTAATTCACTTTAGTTAATCATGATGTTCTGTATTCCTGTCAGTCCATGAAAACATCCTGAATGTTGCTCTCTTTACCCAGGTTTTTTACTCTTTTGAGGTAAGAAGGAAACAAGGGGAGAAGAAAGAGGAGATGATTACAGACTAACTGATTAAAGACATAGTTTATTATGCCATGAGTTCTTATGCCATTGCTCAGTATTTATTTTCTTTTTTTTCTTTTTGCTGTTTTCGTGCATTTTTTTGGTGGGTTTTTTGGTTTTTTTTGTTTTTTTTTTTTTCTTTTTTGTTTCAGAGGGTTGTGTGAGCTATTCAGCAATGTTTCTGAAATTCTGGCCAAAGTTCTACAGACCAGCTCCTGTCCAGCTCGTGTCTGTCACACATGAGTGAGATCAATCAAACATCCTATCTGTTCCAAATGAAGTGTAGATATACAGAAAGATCTGGTTGTTCTCTTGTTCTGGGGCATGAAATATTCTGAGCCTCTGATCTTTCTGTAATCCTACCAGGAAGATTCCCCTTTAATGCTAGAGACCTTTGCCTTCAGATTTTGTAATGGCCACTCCTGCAATCCTTTCACCATTAAAGCATCTTTGATTTTTCCACCTCCATAGCTCTGTGTGTAGTTTGAAGTGAATTGGGATTTCTACCTAGGAAGTTTGTCAAGAGCTGTACAGTCAGCAGGCAGCTTCCAGTGTCACAGGATGGGCTTTCAGAAAAAAAATCAATGTTTGATGGCCAAATGCAATATGGTATTTTAAGGTCTTAAAGTAGTAAAAAATCTCCACAAGTCAACATGGATGTCCTTCATTACAGCATTTTGTTTCTTTGGAGGTGTTTCACTACATGTTCTGAAGATTCACTTGACTTCTGGCAGTCTCACCCCTGAATGCATGATGTGCTTAAGATCGTGGAGCCTAAATCAAAGTAGAGGGTTTTAACTCAGCACCCTGTGGCTCTTTCAGAGGCTTTTCCTCACTTCCTTAGCTCTCCACTTGTACTCCCCTCTGCAGAATTTCTCCCAAAGTTGAAATCCTTGGTTTATGTTTCATTCTGCCAGGATTCAGGTGCTCAGTGAGAGCCCACAGGCCTACAGCTAAGGGTTTACCTCTACACAGTGGAGCAGTTCTCTCTGTCCGGTTTCCAAACCAATCAGAAGCTGTGTAGCACAGTTAGCAAGATGCTGAGTACAAGCTAATAAATTGCCATGATTGGCAGTGTTCAGTAGCTCTGACTCAGTGCAGTCAACTTGGCCTCAGCACTGCTGGTGAGTTTATGTGGCTTCCAGTTGTCTCCAACGCAGAGCAGAACAAACACTCAGCAGGCTGGTGTCATCACCCACACCATGCAGGCACCTGCTACAGAGGACTTTGCACAACATTTAAAACACCACAGAGCCCTGGAAACAAAGCACGCTGAGAGAGAGAAGAAGCCCACTTCAACAGATTAATGTCTCCTGTCCCTTAAAATTCCCGCCTCAGTTTCCCGGGTACGGCTCAGGTCCCTGTGGGCGAGGGGCAGCCTGTGCTGTGCGGGTGTGTCGGTGCCAGCTGGCAGGGCTGCCCACACCTGCCCATCGGCTGTTCCCAGGCTCTGCTCTCGTTGGCTGCTCTGCCTGCCTCCCTCTCCCTAGGCAGCAATTTGTGTGCAGCTTCACCGTCCGGCTGCTGGTTTTCATTAAACTTCCAGTAATGAAATTACCTCCTGTGACTTCTCTCCAACTTTTATGTTGGCTCAAAAGTGGGTTCAGATTTGCTGCTGCCCCTGTTCTGCCAGGAAAGGTGTAATAGATGGACAGGCAGAGGTTCAGTTAAAAATAACCACAGTGAACGAGAATCAGACTTGCTCTTTGCGCTTAGGCTGCATTTTTATATTATTTCGATACTGTATTACACAGATCTGATCTGGGAGCATACTGCCTTCCAGCTCTCATTTTCACACTCATCACCAGAGGCTGCCCTCCCTTTGGCAGAGCTTAAAGGCTCAGCAGATTCTTTGTAAGTGGGAACTGAGAAATGATTCATGTTAAAAGAACCATTTTTAAAAAAAAAAAAATTAATGGCTCTAGTTTGGTTTTGGATATGGCCAGGCAAATGAATGAACTGAGGCAGCTGGTGGGATATGGTGGAGGAGGGAATGGGTCAAAAACAAGGCCCCGTGCTACTCACCAATGCAGAGAACTTTACATCCCTCAGTGCAGTGCTGTTACCAGAGGCAAATCCCTGCTCCTTAGTCCCCTTATTTCTATGAGTTTTGTCTCCACAGTTTGGTAGCTTATAGGAGCTGGTCCCGGGAGAGAAATTGAACAATAAAAAAAAGTGAATTTGTAAACTGATGGAAAATGGAAAATTTTGCATGTTCTTGGTGTCTTGATGTTCTTCTGTATTTGCGGCATCTCAGCTTTCATGACTGCATCTCTCCCCAGTACTTTGTTGTTCATATTCCTTGTTCAGTATAGGAGATGACCAAAAATTTTCACTTTAGGTCTTCCAAGAGGTGAAATCAAGAACAAAAAAGTTTGATCTCAATAAGATTTAACGGTGTTATGGTCGGTAGCTGAGTCAATTATTTTGGGTATCAATAGTATGGACGAAATATTCAAGGCCACTTTGGCTTGGCTGTACAAAATGACATTATGAGGAACGTAAGTCCCATTGCCTTCATGTTTGTTTTGTTTTCCATCATGGAAAGAGTCGACTGATGTGACTGGATCATTTTGCCCTTGGGATTAGTACTAGGCTCTTAATCAAGAAAATCTGAGTAATTTGGCTATGTTGCCAAATCTTCTCTGGTCCCCACTCCAGCTGACACATGTTATAGATTGGACAAAGTTTGAAACGACGTTCCTTTTCAAAGCATTGTTTGATGAAGAAGCAAAGAGCCGTTACCGCTTTAAGAGAATCTGTCACCTTGTCCTCTAGAAGAAAGGCAACAACAGTCTTTTCCAATAACGCACCCGTTATCTCCCTCCTGGAATTTATCAGGCAAGAAACATATTGATCCAATTTGCAGGTTGCAGCCTGTAGTTCTCTAAATATGTCCAAACCCCTGGCACATGATGATAGCCAGAATTTGGTCTGAATTTAGTTTGCAGACATGTACCTACCCCCCGCTTTCTCCCTTGTGGATTGCTGTTCTTTTTACAATCTAAGCAGCCTAAAGTAGAAGAAAATTCCTTTGTTTAAATTCATTAATTTTCTGCTGTTCTTTAGGAAATTCTCTTACAATGTTTTTCTCCATGGTTTCTCACCAACTGTGAATTTGAAGCAAAAAATAGTGCATGGAAGTGTTTATATCCAAGCAAAATATGCTTAATTGGAGTTGAAAAAAATCAAGAAACTTTTTTCTTTTATTATTTATAAATTATTGTCATTTCTAAATGGAGACAGTATTTTGTTTACATAGAACTGGCGCTTCACTTTTAATCTCTGGGCCTGTTCTTTAGGATTGCTTTTTAAGATAATAGACACGTTATACTTCTCAGAAAACCCTGTTGTAATGATTCACTGTGCTTTACCCATCATTATGAAGCAAAAATAAATGTGAAATCATTCATTTTCTGATTGATTTAGAGTGTGACAGATAAATCTTCCTTGTTTGTTAGAAACCACTCACAGAGGCTACTATGGCAACAAAATTAATGACAAAGAAGAAAGCTGTTAATTAATTGTTCAGGCTGACTAGAATAAGGAAATCCTGAATCTTTGCTGAATCCATTTTCTACAATCCCAATCACTCTTGGTTATTTATTTGAAGAGCTAGTCCGCCTTTTTACTGTACTGGAGAAAGAAAGACCTTTATGATAATAGAATTGAAGGGCACACAGACTTCATTAGCCTTCCCCCTGTGATCCCGTTGGACATGATTGCTGAAGTTTGGGTCGTGCTCACAATGATCCCCTCAGCTGCTGATTATTTGATGAATAAAGCTGATAATGCCTTTAGGCCACTAAGGACATAAACAAATAGGAGTAGTTACCTCCTGCGTCAAGAGATTTACAGTCCACAAAACTGATACGTGCCAAGCAAAAAGTAATATGTTGGGATGCTGGCAAAAAAGGTATTTCCAATTACTTTTTGAAATAATCCTGGGATGCTACCAGAGAAATTGTGTTGATGTGTGTTAGTAGGCATGAGATGAGTTGAGGAATATGTGATCTCTCCAGAAAGAGGAGAACTCTTGGGATGCCTATAGGCAGTTAAGTATATAAACTACAGAAGTTTCCTTAATACTGAAGTTTGCATACTGTGCTCTGTAAAGCAGGATTGATATGTTTTCTACAACAGGAGGATCAGCCAACAAACTGATTCAAGGCGTAAATTATGGAGAGACTCATCCATTTTTCTTTCCAGAATAAATTACAGTTTGAGAAAATAAACACATCTCCATAGAGACTTTATAAAAAGTTTAGACACTGTCCATTTTTATATTTATTTAGTTGAAAGAGCCAGTCATGTGTTGGAAATGCAGATGGCCAGAACCCTGTAAGGTCTATTGCCATATGGCCAAAACTCTGCTCTTCCTGAGAATTTTGATAGATGAGTAAGGTGTGTTCTGTTTGAAATGGGGTGAGGAGATACCATATAGCAACAGGATGCTCCTTCTCCCTTCCTGTTTGGCATTGTTTACTTCTTGTCAGCTTTCCAGACATATGACAATTGACCTTCTAAAGTATCACGTCTGTGGAATTAGAAGCTTATGAAATGTGAACTAGAGAACCAAAGAGTACCCACTTTGAATTCCACAGTGAAATTCCTTCAACAGATGATTCTTCTTCACAAAGGCAACAATTTTGCCTCCAAATAAATTAGGAACAAGCTTTCAAAGCTGTGACAGGAATCAAAAGTAGTGATTGAACAACAGAGAAGCATTTGCTTTTCTGTAATATTCCTTGAATAAAGAGCTAAAACCTGATTACTGAAACAAAAGAATAAACCCAAATGCTGCTTACAACAGTATATTACATTTATCTACTGGTGGAACCCAAGGGGTTGTTACTCTAGTGGCTCTTTTCTCAGTAGGTTATGTAATTTCTCTATTAGATAGAAAGGTTACACTATAAAACAAAAGCACTGTGAGCTGGCATTTCCAAAAAAAGGTGCTGGTAGCTGCTCACAAGCAGTGCAGAAGTGTGCTCCTTAGCAACATAGTTAGGTTTGCAACACTGTGAGCCTTATCTTCTTCTCGCTGCCATAAATGTGCACACATATATATACACACGTGTATGTGTAGGAGGGTTACCTACTGTTCAGGACAGGATCACGGTCCCCCAGTTGTTTCTTGGACAAAAATCTAATTTATGTCCTGTGGCTAAGAGGGCTTTGTGATGGTGGCTGTATGGGGTAAACAGTGATGTGCAGTCTCTGCTGAGAGGAAATGTTCCCTTACTTGAAAGTAGCCATTAGAATATTTCTTCCCTTCTCTCCTGCTAATGTTTACAAATCTTAGCTGATTCTTTGCTAGCTAAGGAGGGGAAGAGGAAAAAGCCTCAATGCAAATAACAGCAAGGGGATTCCTTTTCAGTCAATAATAAAGATATCAAAGGCCATCCTGTTTTCCAGGTGCTCTTCTGTTTCTGCCACCTCTGATATCTACACCAAACACGGTGCCATCAGTCAGCTACGGTGTGGTGGATTCATGCATATTTACCAATTTGCAAATTACGCGTGGAGAGCTCTTAGCATAGCTGTTTCTTTGTCTTTCTGCTTTTCTTCCTTCACTAATGATTTAAAATGTTTACATGCCTAGCATCAGAGGCTGTATTCTATGCTTGCCGTTTGCCTTTGTACACCAATTAGGTCTTTGTAATTTAAATGGTGTTTTATTTGTTGATTTGGAAGCATCTTTGTTGGTAGAATGAGATTTTCTTCATCCTGCAACTGTTCTTTGATATAATGATTTACTAAGGTACTAGGAGAAATATTGATCCTGCTAATAGCTTCTGCTTTGCCACAGAATGCCTTACATTTTACTCACTGAAAGGGCCATATTCCTTTCCTCATCATCTGATTGACCATAAATGCTTTGGCCTTTCCCCAGCAATTATCACACTTACCAAAGCCACGGTTAAAAGTCAAGTATTTATAGACTAATTAGAGAATTCAGCATGTCCAAATGTGTCCTTTACATAGCACAAAGAGCTAGAGGACAGAGCTTTGAAATTAGGGAGTGGGTCCATACTGCTCAAAAACAACTTAGGAAATTCAGAGGAGTTATGTATTTATTATCAATCAGGACAATCTTTCTGGGAATTGCTGTGTGGAGTTATGTGCTGGGCCTGTGATTTATTAATGGCATTTATGCTTACATTACATTGGTATTTTCTACTGTGTTCTCTGTCATCTATTCTACCCTTTCTCTTTCTTGAGAAAGCTTTCTAATGTTAATGCCTGCAAGGTGGTGGGGAAGGCATCAATTTTGTAATCCATCTGGAGCTGATTCCTTTTGTAGTTTTTATTAACCACCTAGGAAAATGCATTATTTCAGTACTAACTATGAATGCTGAAAAGGAATAGGGGACAGCTCCCTGGAAAATATGAGACAAGGCTTTTAAGGGTTCAGCAAAATGACACCAGATGGAGGTGGAGGTGACCTGATCAGCTGTGGATTGGTGTCTCCTTTAGGCTTCTTAAGGTTGTGGATATAGCATTCTGAAAAACAGTTTCCTATATTTATTCTTATTGGCACATAATATTTTATCCCATTTTGCCCTGTTGGGGCATCTGTAGACTTGTGTTGTAAACTTGTAACAGTTAGTGAGAACACATTAGTAGAGGCATGTTAATTTTTATGCTTAACAGTTAGAGTTAATTTCTGGCTATTTCAGCATCAGAAAGACTGCCTGTGGGGGGAAGATTATGAGATACTGTTTTTTTTGTAGTCCTTTAAAAAGTTTACTCCAGTGAAGACTGCTGAAAACAGAACGCAAAGCAAGTTTTGCTGCTGTTCATAAATGTAACTTGCTCCTGTGCAATTACATACTCCTGAAACTCTGGCTGGGAAGCACAGAGTAGAATATTGTTGCCTTGCATTAAGATCTGTGTCTTGAAATATGCGTGTATGAGTCTGCTCAAGATTTGGTTTTAGTCAACATTTGGTACTTGTGTTTTATTTTTCAAACTGTGAGTACTATTGCTAGTGGAGCTGTCACATTAGGTGAGAGGACTTTTGTCACCTACGTGAGAGCTAGTCACCCTGCATAGCCAGTGGAGACAAACAGGCGTTTCTAGGACAAGAATCATCTCAGCTTTAAATAGACAGGCAACATAAATGAGATTCATCACACCCTAAAAGTGTTTCTCTCTGTTAACAGTGAAGGGAGGTGTGAGTGACTAGCTCAGAGGGAGGTGTCCACAGTTCAGTGACATGAACCCATACTGGTGTGGTATGTGGGATGAGTTACCCCCTGCGAGTCCCCAGAGGAAAGAATATGTTGCTGAGAAAGTCTGGATAGCATGCTCAAACTCAACCCCAATTTTTTAGTTATCTGAATTAGCTGAGGTCTATCCTACAAGTCCAGCCTGGTTGCTGCTGGTCTGGATAGAATTTGCATGTAGGAGGTGGGCCTTTTACAGGTGTAGATCTGTACAGCTCCTTTACTGGCAGCAGGGCTCTGCTGACTGCACCAGCACAGATCTGATCAGCAGAAAGGTAGTTCTGCACCTGATTTACAGCAGCAGTCAGGGGGTGAGATTTTATCTTCCTTTAAGCAGGATAATGTGATCCATGGCTGGGCCTTTTTCCAGCCCCAGTAACTGGCTGTAACAGTGGTGGGTGGACAAGGGGAAGGGGGATCCCTTTTGCAGTAAGTGTGATGGGATAGGTTGTATCCAGGTGCTGTGTTTAAATCACAGCAGCCCATACAGAGGGAATGGAAAGGATCCCAGCCCATGACCAGCATTGTCAATAGACGCCCTTAAGTAATTTCTCTGCAGCAACATATCTTCATCTCTGAATGTTAATTAATAATTGATCTTGTTATGTATGTAGAGGACTCCCTATAATTCAATTCTCTATATTTATGTCTCATAAATGATTCTGCCTTGTCAGATTTTATGGTGAAATAGTAGATCCAAAAATTAACATAATGTAACAACCAAATCGCAAATATAGCCTTGATCTGCAAGCTCTTTTGCCCATGAATAATTTTAGTTATTACAACTGAACTCACTGGGGCTTATATATGCTTTTGCAGGCTGAGAGCCACAATATTTATTAAATTAATTTCTTTCATACATTACATGTTTTCAAATGAAACCAATTTATCTGTCATGTATGTAGGCATTTTTCAGCCTATATTATGTAATTAATTTTTTAAAGTGTGGTTCGTGAATCAGAGGCCTAACTAATATTTGAAGTAGATATTTAGATAAAATGAAATCTGAGTTCATGTTATGAAAGAGTATTACTTTGTATATGTGTATGTCTTAATATGTAATATAATGTTTAACACATGTTATATATGTAAGCAACTATAAATATCTATGCATAGCTATGCATGCACAGGTGCATGTAAGAGTTGCTGTCTCCATACATATATCTATATTTATATTTATAAAGCTGTGCAGATTCTGTATGTTTGAAAATACAGACAGTTTACTTACTAAATATATGCACACCCAGGTATAGTGATGCTAGTCTGACTCAAGCCCATCTATCTTGGCTTTCAAACAAACAATCTTACTCTATTTCTGGAGTTTAAAATAAGCACTCCCCTTGTGAGGACCAGTGGCTTTGTAAGTCCATGAAGAAGGAAACTCATAAGATTCAGTTCTAATGCTGATCCAGAGCTTCAGTGTGGACAAATGTCATCTGCTTTGTGTCAGTGTGTTGTGAAGCTGAAGAAATGTTGCACTTTGTAATGACACTGTGCTTATATATTGCTTTGCTGAGAAAAGGGAATGAAAGAAAGAAAAGAACCTTGTCCATAGTCTGTAAATAAAAAGATATAAAATAAAAGGTTATCCAATGCTTTTGTATTTAAAGAAAACAATAAGGAATATTTAAATGCAAGAATAAGGAGGTATACTGAGCTTGTTCTGAACATGTTGCTTAATGATATACAAATAATCACTTGGATTGCAGTGTTTGAAATGAGTGTGGTTTATGATCTAATGTCTAAAGATCATTAACTGACATCTGCTAGTTTCTGGAAACAGTGCTGAAAAAACCCCAAATATAAACTCCTTCAGTTAAATTGCCCTTTTTATATGCTGTAAGTAATGGGGAAAGAACCGTAGGGAAGTCTGGAGGTGCTGTTCACATTTGGGTAAAATGAGTTTATTCTCTGCCATTCAGAATTGACATGGAGAGCTTACTTTGTTTCCCTTGTAAGCGAAAAAAAAAGGTTGTTTTTCTTTGCTTACTTCTTCTATTTTAAATGGACTTAGGCAGCCATGAAAGCTTTTAGACAGGACATTTGGCCCATGGGGCTGGCAGCAGTGCCTTTAATGCATTTCTTACTGACCTTAATCCCTGATAATGTTGATCTCAGGGTGCTCAGCATTCCCGTGTAGAGCTGCCTTCTCGTAGCTGTGCTCAAGTGTTGCGTTCCTCCACGCACAAGGTGCCCTGCTCATCTTGGTGCAAAGTACTGCTGGATGCCAATAAAACTGTCCAGGAGTGGCCCTGGAGGGTGAAATTCTGAGTGTGAGATGTGCTGGTGTGTGGGTGTCCCTCCCACCATGTATGTCATTGTCCTGTTTGGGTAGTGTAGGCATAGGAATTCAGATAAATCAGATTAGTATCACTGCGCTTATAGTTTGAGCTCATAATATAGAAACATCCCATCTTCCAAACTTCTGCTCATTAGGTGTCTTTATATTCACAGGCTTTTCCAATGAACTTGTCAGGCTGTGTGTAAGAGAAAGGCTTTTTAAGCTTGAATCCCGTAAAAAAGATGAGATAAAAGTGCATCAGTGTGCATTAGGGATGAAATTTTCAGAACAAGGCATCCTGTTGAGCTCTGTTTTGCCATTGTTGACTTATGTATTCCTTCTTTTATGTGAAATGCATTACAAACATCTCTGTCAGAGGCCTTTTATTTTGGGGTTGATCTGAATTTAAGGTCAGCCACTTAAAAATGAGATTGTAAACAAAGGTGATGAAATTATGCTATATGAGGTTTTTCAATTACCTTTATGTTTTAAAAGGAAACTACCAAGAAGGTAGCACTTATATTGTTATAGTAGTAAACAGGTATCATTACTGAAAATTCAGCAAACAAATGTCTACAGGCAAGTGTCTGCAGACACGATGTGATTTGTGCACAGCATCACCCCCCAGTAAATGAAAACAGTTTGGGTAGCTGGTTCCTCAGTGAAACAGAAAAATACTTCTGCTTTTCTTTACTGGGGAAAGGAACATACACTGGGCTCGTAACACAGCAGCCAGTGTACATCTGATTCTCACTGTAACTTTCCCTAATGAGGTTTATTTATGTCCCAGCTCTCTGCATGATCACCAGTCATTAAATACTGTCATTCAGGAGTATGTGTGCTTGGGGTTTTTGCAAGGATGCTAATAACATATAAACAGGAGTTAGTGGAGCTCAGAAGCATTTGGTTGCATTTTTCAGTTCAGTGTTTTGACATGTGGTACCTTGTAAGGGGTTTAATCCTGATCTATTTGGGTTCTATAAAATGTGGCCAAACAATTACTGTCCACAAAACGGACTTAATCCAGGCATTTGGAAGCTCCTTGCAATGACACTGGAGGATCTTGACAACAGGCTAAACTATACCAATATAAAAAGAGAAACTGTTTTCAAAACTTTTACTGAATGTTTAAGAGGAAGAGTGTAGAAAAAAGCAATGTTTTAATTTTATTAAGCTGAACTTGAAATATATCAGCCTCCTGAGCAATATAGTTTCCCTTTGGATATAACAGAAGACGTTCTGGGGTACATCAGGCTGGACTCAGATGTCATTTTCTCTTAGGCAACTGAGAAATACACTTTTTCTTCCCTGTGAATCAGGGTCCTGCAATCCAAGGAAAAAAAGAGGGTTTCAGAAAGACAAATGACAGTTCCTTTAAGTTTATATCAACGTTATCACACACCTGAAAAGGTCAGGAAATTTGAGTTTGGCTGTAATGATACAAACTGTAATGCTGACTTAGGTGAGCTAATGAGCCTGTAGAAGGCAGTGGATTGTGCTGACATAGCATGGACAGCCTTGGAGCTATATATTTAGCCATTCTTGGCTAATTGATACTCTAAAATTTCGTTTTTATGTGCTTCTGGACATGTACTGCTGGGGAAATGTCAAGTTGAGCATGGAGGGAGACTGGATTCATCCCTGTGATTTGAAAAGAAGGGTGTAGGAGCTGAGCTCCTCTGCTCCACTGCTTTAGGTGGACAGGCAAGGCCAACTAGACATGCCCAGACCACATACCTTGACCAACCTTTGCTTTCATAAATCTCTTGTTCTTCCAGAAGAGTTGGCTTTTTAATTGGTCATAGTCCTGCTACCTGAACAGGATCAGATGAATTTCTCTGTTAGGGAATCACAGAGCTATGTGCTGTGAATTTTAATGTGGAAAACTCACTGTGCAGGAACCAAAGTAAAAGAAGTGCTAAATTAAAAAGGCTTCTAACCTGATATAAATAATCTTTGTTGCCAGTCACTGCACCATATCATGGATCAAAGTTTTTTTTTTTCTACCAGACATTTTGGTAAGCTGCTTAGAATATGTAGATGACATTGGAAATCACTCCTGAGTGGTGTGTTGAGTTGTTTTTTTTTTTTTCCCTTCTTTCTGAGGTTCTTATTTTAAATCCACTTATAAGTCACCAATGTCATAAGGAAAATATTTCATTATTATATTAAAGGAAGAAAAGTGCCCTTGGCCTGTGATCACATTGACCAAGATTTTATGGTAGAATTTTAAATCCCCTAACCATAGGGATTTGTAATTTGAAATATAGATGCAACCTTGAAATGTACCGTTTCAGCTTTGTTGGCTGTGATAAATATGAGCCATAAAGTAAACCTATGCTCTGAACCAGATTGGATCAAGCGTTGTTGCTGAAGCTCCTTTGCCATTTTTCTATGTTCTCTTCCAAGCATCTGGTTCTACAGATCACTGTTCTCCATTTCAAGGCTGTATTTTTTTCTGAGGCTGAGGTTAAGGAATTGTCACATCCCAAGGGGAATCTTTGTTTTATTTTTTAATCTATCTTGCTGTAGCTTTATTTCTGCAGCAAGTGGTTTCGGTAATCCATACTGATGAGTTGTCCGCTCTCCAGGTAGGGTTGACAGCTAGATTTATGAACCACGAGAAGATAATCTGCTTCCACAAGGGGTCACTGGTAGCAGTACACACAGCAACTAGTTTCTGCCATGCTTCTGTAAAGGGGAGGTTTAGACAGGCCTCTCATCAAATGGAATAAAAAAAGGAATGGGAGTTCTTAGTCTTTAGAAGTACACTCTATGTACTTTACAAAAAAAAGGGGCAAGATAGTTAAATGAGAATACTTTTAAGAGTTTCTTTCTTTTCAGTAGCCAGGTGTCAGAAGACCTTTGTGCCCTCCCCATCTGAGTTTGGACTTCACTGTTCCCTGCTGTTAGGGGGTGCTTGGCTGATGTTGCTTCACAGTCTGAGTCTTAAAGGCAGTGAGGACTGCTGGAACTACAGAGTGTAACAGGAAATTGTTAATTCATCCGTAGAGTCTGCACCAGTAATTAAAACAATTCTCCTGAAATCCCTATGCCTGCCTGCCTATTGTTGAAAGAGGTTGCCACAGGGTGTAATTTTAGGACACTTCTCTCCTGGTTTCTTTGTGTGCTGTCAGCAAAGGTTCCTGGTGTCAGGGGACAAATTTCCCCTTTAATTTTTCAGTATGTCTGAAAATCACCTTTGGAGAGAGGCGTCCCCATTAACAGGAATTAATAGAGCCCTTTCTATAGGCAGAGTTCTGCCCGGAGTGCTGGTGCTTGTAAAAATCAGGACATTTCATGAGTATGTTATTTCTGTGTTCCTGAAGCTTTATTTCAAATCTGATTGTCTCATGGTGTATGTAGCTCTCCAGCACACTGAAAAATACCAGGCGTTTTTTGTCTTGTTTTGGCATCCTGTCTGCATGCAGCTCCCAGTCCCCCAAGGATAAACAGAGGAAAGCTTTGTTCTGCTATCTGGTGATAATTTTCTAAAGGTCAATGTTGTCGTCCCTTTTACAGGAAATCTTACCTGTCAATAGCTGCCCAAAGTGACTAAAAGATATTTCTTTGCCTTTCACCTTCACTGGGGGTTTCCATGCAAAGTGTTGGCTAAGTGTTTGTGCATTCAGATATGCTATGTATTAATTTATTTTTTTGAGCAATGTTCTGCCTTTGCAATCATTATCTCTCTTGCCTGCTATTCACACCAGTTCTAAAATTCCTGGAATGTGTAGCACAGATTCCCAACATAATGCTTTAATTGCTGATACAGTGAGATATTTTTTTCTTCTCTTTTCTTTTTCCTGGAAGAAGAACAAATTTAGTATTCATGCAAGGTGAAGAGACTGTAACTCCCAACAGCACTGTTTTATCTCTTAGCATTTAGAGATGACTTTTAGAGCTGGTCATTGTGAGGAATAAGATTCTCATTGGAGAAAATCCTCACTGCCATCAGTTTTGACATGTATCTGTGATGTTCCAGAAGGACTTTGTCTGCTCTGTATTCCCGTTCAGCACTGCCCAGTGAGGGAAACAATCTTGCACTGCCTGACATAATCGCAGCTGCCCAGTCCTCTCAGCCACATGGGAGCTTCCTTCACCTCTGGATTTGTGAGAAACAGATGTTTTCCTCAGAGGAAAGCAAAAAGAAGTGGGAAAACATACCAGCTGCTTTCCATTGTGGAAGGATCTATCTAATCCAGGGTGGAATTTCTGGTCACAACCCAGGAGTGTTTGTTCTGGGAACTACAGCTAATTTGCACTCGAGTGCATAACACTCACCTGAGATGTGCAATGGCAACTGGCAGGTTGCAGACTTCAACAAAAGGTTCTTTGCAAAAATCTTGAACCATTGAAATCAGTAATTTCACCCCAATGCAGATTCCTTTGGTTATCTTCTAATTAGCATGCTTTTGTGGGATATGAATATTGCTTTTTGTGCAGCTCTAATCATATACCAGGGTTTGGGCTTGAAGAAGTAATAAATAAGAAACATTTTAATTTGGATTAAATAAACATTTATCTCCTTGAACTGGTCAGAGAGAAATTAATTGTTTTATTCTTCTGATCTACTAATTACATGTACAGGCAAGCCCATGTAAGCTTTTCCTGCACGCTCTATCATTAAAGAATGGATTACATTGGAATTAAATTACTGTATTTCCATCTAAGGTCTCAGTGGGTCAGGGTGGTTGGCAGGATTTATAGGCTAAAAAGGAGGAAGCCAATGGATGTTGGTGCTTAAGAAATACATTGTACTGCTTCCTGAGAGTCTGAATTGCTCTTTTTCTCATTTTTACAATATTTTTGCACCCTTGCACTGCCTAGACATTAATTCTAAATTCCTGTAGTTTTTTTTTCCAGTTCCTGCCCTTTCAACCACCAGGAAACATAGTGTCAATTGCATGTTATCCAAGTCCCAGCCTCACAGGGAAACGCAAGGGATCATGATGACAATGCCTCATTTTCTAGGATGAGATCTTTTAGTGGTCCTGTTCTGTCTACAATGGGCCTTTGTGTTTGCTGGCAGTGAATACACACACAATTTCTTTCTCCCTGCCATAAGTATAATAACTATCTTCTGCCTCTTCCTCTGGCTACATAGAAAAGCAGATGAGAGTGGAAAAGTGAGAAAAAACTTGACCAAAAAATTGTTTCTTGAAGGTGAGATTCACAGGCAGAAAAGACAGTAGATGTCACTTTTGGGTCAGCAGCACAGAACAGTGATTTAAGAAAGAGCGAACAACTCTATTATTTTAAAAAGTGACAGATAATTTTAGGCATCCAGGTTTTTTCCACCCTATCATAAGAGGTCTTTTCTCAAATTTATATTTCATAATTAGAAAATATATGTAATTATGGTGCAGCTTGAAAAGCTTCAGTAAATACAGAAAATTGCAGGTGTCAGATTATCTTATCCCCTTTACCAGGTACAAAAAGCGTATCTGCACAAAAGGCAAAAAATTGCAGAGATGTGAAATGTAAATGGTCACTTAAAAAAAAATTAAATACCTAAATGCCTAAATTTATGCTGATTTCTAATCAACCTTCTGTTTGGGCAGCATGCAAAGGAGAAGCAGGAAATCATAAGCACTATTTGGGACTTGATTCTCTAAGCCATATTAGTTGCATTATTACCATAATTAACACATTCTCTAATCGAACCAAATACACCAGAGATTACTCCACGTTCTGGGCTTTGGGACAAATTACTCCTCTGTATGAAAGCCAGCAAAATGCAGTTGTTTTTCTGTCAGTCTTGGGGGTGTAAGCATTCCCAGCTATGGTCAAGGAGCTTTTGCAGGACTGGATCAGAGCCAGGGTTTTACGAGAGGAGCTGCACATCCCTCCCTCGGCGCGGTCCTGACCTGTTCTGCCGCACAGCGGTGCAGAAGATGCAGAGCTGGTTTCTGTGTCAGCAGTGCAGATTCACCAGTCACCTAAGGCGACATACTAATGATGAAAACACATGCACCAAGCAAGCAGGTGAGTTTTACTTGGCCCAAACTCAGCAGATCATTTGGAGGGCCCACCAGCCTCTCCTTGCCCGTGTGCAATTTGCCCTTGAGACTCTCCGATTTTCCAACGGGGCAGCTGTGTGTGGAAAATCTCAGTAAGACTTTGGTGACTGGTACAGCTCCATCAAGTTTCACTGAATAGCTATTTACAGAGAGAGTGAATGAGTGAATAGCTGCCAGACAATTTGTAATGTGTGTTGCTGAAAAGCAGAAGATAAGACAGCATTTCCTATCATAATCTACTAACTCAGATGTGTTTAATCTTGCCGTGTTTTTTTTCCTGGTGAATGAAGAGCGTTGTAGGAGAGGATGGGGAGGTGGCAGAGAACGCTGTTCTGACCTTGAATCTGCAACTGTATGTTTATTTAAACTTATATTCTTTGAATGCTGTTTTTCCATGTGAGTGGTTGCTGTGACAGGAAAGGGGGAAGCAGAAAGCTGCATGATGGTGAATGGGCCGTGAAAGGTTCTCTGTTATTATGTTGTCCACATCTTTGGGAATCCTGCTGGTGGGAATTTTTTCTGAATCACAGATGTCTGCCTGCCCAGGCTGAACCTCACACAAATATCTGTAGAGGGGAAAAGGAAGGGACTTTGGTAGGAATACAGGAACTGACACATAATTTGGGTGTCCTTGAGTTCTAAACTAGCTGTAAAAATAGCTGAGAGAAAGGGTTGAAGGAAGTCAAAAGAATTAAGAAAATTCCCATTAGGTTTCATTGCAAAGGTTTTTTATGTTCCTGTTTCAAAATATCTTGTAGTCATATAATCTTCACAGTCTCATTATCTAATTTGTACAGCCACAAAATCACAGAATCTGGCAGATGAAAGCACCCATGAGATCATGTAGTCCAAGCCCCTCTGCTGTGTCCAGTCAGGCTTTGAATATCTCTAAGGATGAATACTCTGTGACCTCTCTGAGGTACCTATGCCAGTGTTCAAACACTCATAAGCAGAATTTCCTGTGTTTCAGTTTTGGCCCTTTGCTTCGTATCCTATTTCTGGGTGCCGCTAAGAAGAGTCTGGCACTGTTTGCTTTACCTGTCTCAGATATTTATACACATGGATATAAGATCCCCTTGAGGCTACTCTTCTCTAGACTGAAGAGTTCCAGCTCTCCTCACAAGCTAGATGCTCCGTTCCCTTCATCATCTTTCTGGACACACTCCAGTAAGTCCATGTCTCTGTGGAGCCCGGAACTGGACATGGGCAGATACACAAAAGACAAAACAGTTGAATTCTTCAGATTTACCTATCTGAAGAATTTTTTTATTTTCTTATCTTAATTCTGTGTGATGGGCATTTACGTTTACCTCTCTGGCCTGGTGTGGAGAGAAGGTATGTCTTGAGAGTCTCTTCCAATGCTGTAGTGAAGCATAGACAGCCTCAAAAATTGGTTTAGGTCCTTCATGGCAATGTCCCATTGAATTCTGAAACTTTCCAAGAATGGTGGTTGCACAGCCCTTCAAGGACCTTATGCCACTGCTGCATCACTCTCATTAGAGAGAAGATTTTCTGTGTCCAATTGTAATTTCCCTTGGTACAGCTTGTGATTGCTGGCTTTTGTCTTTTCACTGTGGACTCCAAGAAGATGTGGCTTCACCCTTGCTCTAACCCAGTTCCTTTAGCCTCTCCTTATGTGCCAAGTGCTCCACCTTCTGCTGTCGTAGTTGATTTCGACTGTACTCACTGCCAATATCTTTCTTGCACTTTGAGCCTCAAAGCTGGACACATCATCCCAGATGTGGCCTCATGAGGGCTGAATAGAGGGGAACAACCACTTTCCTTGGTCTGAAAGCTGACCCGCTTAATGCTTGACCACATAATGCATATTGGCAGACTGTGTCCTCCAGTAATTGTTGCTTGAAATTTCTGTTTTTAGTATGCTACCTTAGTTTAGGTCTCTCTAAAGTTTTTCTCAAAACTCTCAGCTGATTATCTGTTATCTGCAGCTTTCACTACCTTGCAGTCCTCCTCACACACATGCTTTTCTGTAATATATTTATGATATGTCATAAGAAAAGAGGAAATCTCAAAGGAATTGTTAATTTTTTTTCCAAGATGGAAGCTATCAGTTAAACATTATTCCTTTTTTCCTGTATCCTTCCCATTTTTTGTCTGTGACGTTATCCTTCATTCATTCATGGCTGATTAGTTCCTGTATTAGCTTCTTGTGAAACAACCCATCAGAGACCTGTTGGTGGTTGTCTGCTGCATTTCTGTGGGATGTCAGCCACGGACAAGGAAAAGATGCTGGTAGATGCTGCACAAACAGGCAAAGAAACGTTTGCAATCATCTGAAACAGCTCCATTTTCAGATTAAATGCTGTGGGTTCCTGGTTACTTTGGGAAGAAACTTCATGGGGTGTTTCTCTAAGGTCCTGATGTTGTACATGTCCTGTCTTGTAAAATTAGCCTTAACAAAAGGACATCACAGACAGCCACTAGAGCCGAGCTCAAGCACATCTGTTGGCAAATTTTTTATTTTTTTTGGTCAGAAGGTATTCCTAAGGACAGGTTGAGGGGCTGCAACAAAGTAGTGTTTTACAGAGGCTTTATTCACAAATGTGACAAAGAGTCTCAAGAGACACTACGAAGTTGGCAAGTGATGAGCAGAAGCAGGAACTGTGGATTGTTCAGGTGTGAGAGTTGACCTTTGGATGCTGAATAAGAATGAGCAATAAGGTGGAAGAGTCCTTGAAAGTGAAGGCCAGTTGATTGTATGATATGAAAAGGATCCAGGAAGATGAGTGAAAAGAAAGCCAGGCTGGGGAATGACCTCTTCAGCAGCATTGTGGATCAATACACCATCAGAGCATGAATGAGTTTGTCAGTGGCCAGGAAAAGGATGTTGGAGTAATTGAGACATGAGGTGATGAGAGCCTAGATAAGAATTTAACAGCAGACTGGGAGTGAGAGGTGTGTCTGAGATACGGTAATTGGAAGGAATCTGCAAAACCTTTGGTACATCCATGCAGGAGGCAGGGCTCTGACTGCAGTACTGCAGCTGGTGGGGATCAGCCTGAAGAAGTTTCCCTCCAGACAGCTCAGCAACCGGGAGCAGCAAAGGAAGGTGTGGTGACGTGGGCTTTGCTGTGGGCTGGCTGTACTCAAATGGGCTATCATGAGTTCAGTTGTGGCTGCCACTGGATTTTACTACTCTTTTGCTCATGTGCTTCACACCTGTTGTGGGTGGAAGCTTCTATAACTCCAATAAATTGTTCCCTTTTTTTTTTTTTT
>VXBU01010069.1:2146040-2173510 GCA_013400315.1 Bombycilla garrulus | reverse complement strand
AACAACCAAAAGCAAACAAAACAAAAACACCTGCAAAACTCAGGAGATTGCCAGATTGCAGAAAATCCTTATCTTTTGAGTTCATGCTCATGAGCCAGCCAATTACATTGAAGAGTACAGAGCCCAGAAACTTCTTCTTATTAATAACCATGCGCTTTTGTCTGCTGGAACAGATAGCAGCATCACAGATTTAACAAATGATCAGGTCTTAAACTTGTTTAATGCCTTGGTAAGGATAGGCTGGAACCTCTATTCAGTACTTTAAAAACGGAGTTGAAATTAACGTGTAAAACTGTGACTAAATTAACAAGGGCCCCAAACTGTTTTAAAAAGAGCCATATAGTCCCAGGGAAGCACATTAAAACCCTGAGGTGCAAGGGCTGACAAAGTGGGACCTTTCCTCTGCATTTAGAAATCTGTTACATTTTGATGTGATTTTTTTTTAATAAAAAGGAGATGGATAATTGCATCAGAAAAAGCCATTTGTTGTCATGTCTGGGCAGCACAGGGGATACATGAAAAAGGTTCAATTTTGCAGGATTGTAGCTCCAGCATGCCAGACCCATCCAGGGTGATCACTGCATGCTTGGAGCCAGCACCATGCCACTGTGCTACAGTTGTGGTAGGGGCTTTTAAAAATCATACTCAGCAATCCCTGCTCCCCACTGCCATCTCCTCTCCCAGACAAAGCCCTGTGAGCCTGGGCACAGATAATGAATACATCATTCATTGAGACATTCAAAGCAGGACTTGGTCATTAGGCAGCTGATTGCATAGAGGCTGAATGTGAATGCAGACACGGATCCTGCTGACAGGCTTGAATTACACAAGGTAAGACTTAGCAAAGACTGGAGTTCTTGTGGTTTTAGTCAGTTGCTCTCCCCAAAATGCTGAGAGCATTTGTGTGTAATTGAAGACACATGATCTAGTATAGTGAGCACAGAGCTCCTGTTCTCCAGAAATTACCTGTGTCTGGGGAGGAAAAACAGCAAAGAGCTGCATTTCCCTCCTTACTGACACAGCAGTGTGGGCAGGACATGAAGTACATGTGACACAACTGCAAGGGGCAAACCACCACCCCTGTCTGAGGTTGTTCCAGTCTGCATGAACGGGTGCAGTTCCTTCTCCAGAGCATTCTTGGGTGTGCTGGTTTGAGCATGACAAATAAACCCATGACACAGGGCAGAGGCTCCTCCTTGCTGAGGAGCTGCCTACAAATCCCCAGTTCTGTGCCCCTGGGAATCCAGCCACAATTCCAAATGTCTCTGAGAGGTTGTTCTGGATGAAGGTGGTACAGTTTTATCCACTTTGCAGGAGTTTGTTTTTTTGGTAAGAATCTTTTTCTCTTAGTATCTTTTTATTTTTTTGTCTCTCTCTTCTCTATCCCTCATTCCTGCCTAAGCTGAAAGAAGCCACATTATATCTGAGTTCTACTCTGCAGAGCATGGATTTGAAATTAACAGAATGAGTTAGTCCACTCCTAGTTTATTAAAAACTGTTTTTCTGGGACTGATAAGGAAACCAATTAAAAGCAATGAAGTCTATTTTCATAATAATGTTACATGGGGCACTTCATAAATTGAAGATTCACCATGCAAAGAAAAAGTGATGTATTTTAGTTTAATAAAATGAGTCCAGAATTCTTTAAAGAGTAGGGTAGTAACATTTTTTTCCACTTATTTTGAAATTCATCCTTAATTCTTGCTCCTTATTTAAACAAACTTCCTGCACACAGCCAGGAGGCAGTGCAAAAGCTGTTCTGTGGACTGAAAGCAATGGGATATTTGCTTGAGGACATGGTAGAAGAGGGTCAATTGTATGCAGTGAACAAATAATTTATTAGGTTGGCCTCATTTCTTCTTTGTCATTTATCTGTGAACAGAACATAATTTCAGCAGTGCTGTTTGTTTTTCAAAGTTTGACACATGGAAACATAAATAAACAGATGTGACTGCTGAATTTCTCATGAAAATGAATCGCTTATACAACTAGATATTCAAACATATTGGTTTTGCTCTTTTAATTGGATATGTGGTACTGGTTTTAGTCTCGTAGCTGAATAGGAGTTACTGACCTCTGGGATAAATTAATGTGCAAAAATCAAAATGTGTTCTGCTGAATCATTTTAGAATTCCAGGCACAGGATTATTTTTAAAAGATTTGGGGAATGAGAAGCAGACTGGAAAGAAACCAGCAAAATAAAATTTTAAAAAAAGTCAAAATAAGTTTATTTCCCGACTTTAGACAAATGTGTGAAGAAAGTTAGTTATTTTGACAATTTCTATTAGGGATTTAGCCATCTTAGTTAGCAGATATGATCACTGCTTTACAGCAGTTTTAAAGTTAAAAACAAGAGAGCTTTATTGATACTGTCTGTAAACAGTGTTATAACTTTCACTCATGTCTAAATGCACTGTGCATATTAAGTGCCTATTCTCATAGCAATAAACATGGTTTAGTAAAATTTATATTTTGATGTGCATAGAAGTAAATCAGCAGAAGATTGGGTGAACTGAAATATGTAAACTTTTCTAGCTGAAGGAACTGAATTACTGAAATGCAAAACTAGTTACCTGCTTCATTAAGAGCTATGAGTACAGACGATTTCTATGAAAAAAAAGTGATGGGAAGCAATTGACTAGAGAGTGATTGCAGAGATAGTGTCGGTGCTAATTGACTTGTTCAGGATGTACACAAAATCGAATTTGCCAATCACATGTGCTTTTTGTAAATGATAATATTATGGCGATTAAAGGATAAATCACTTTTCCGTGATGTTGCTGTATTAACCTAAAGTGATCATCTGGGTTTAATTCAGATCTGAGAAGAAACAATTTATTTTAAAGTGTTACCTTTCAAGTCTTATTTCTTGGTGTGCGCTCTGAGTGCTTTTTGTCTGCTATATATTGACAGTTCTCATGCTCAGACTGCTGATCCTAAGGGTGTTCATATAAACAGATGTTCCTCATATCCTGTCTGGGTTATTTTTTTCCCCTTCTTTATAGAAGTCATAATTCTACTGTATGTAGTGCTGTAGACATTTTCATGGTGGAAAGCCACAGTGTCTTTCATAAATGCCGTTTCCCATGATAGACCAGGAAGCGCGCGGATCCCATGGTGATGGATGTTCATTGGAGGCAGCCTGGGCTGCGGTAGGAGAAAACAGATACATGAGACACCAGGGCAGTGTCTCATGTGGGAAGGACGTAGTTAACCTTAGGGGAAGCAGCCTAAACTGTAAAAATGAACTTACTAAGAGATGTTTTACTCAGTAGGTTGGAGAGAAAACTGAAATTCTCTTCTGTAAAGGCTTTGGGGTTTTTTTGTTTGTGGTTTTTTTTTTTTTTTTTTTTTTTTTTTTTTTTTTTTTTTTTTTGGTTTTTTTTTTTTTTTTTTTTTAATCCTGTGCTTCAGCTATTTCACTTTCAATTAGCTGAATTTCCTCTGCACACAGAACAATTATTATTCTCATGTCTACATGACGGACCGGTAGGGCTTAGCTGAAAGGGAGGCTTCTCCTTGGCTTCAGACCCTGAGGGTCTGCTGTGCAGGCTAGCATTGAGAAGCTCAGGCTAATAGCTGTGGGAAGAAGGGGTCTGAAAACTCCAAATCAGGAGATCACTCATTTTGAACAAGAGTCACAGAACTCTTTGCTTGGAAGTGGGCTGAGGATTTATGGATTTTTGGAGAACTTTTTTCTTTACTCTTGCAGCAGGTGGAGAAGTGATGGATTTTCTTTTCATTCAGCCCTGTAGGATGAGAGAAAATAGAGTTATGTTGAACTGGCTACAGAAGAAAAAAAATCTTTGAGTTTGTTACAAATAGATAAAATGTTTCTCGTGGTTTGTAAAAATTACAGTGAAAAATGAACTATAACATGGAGACAGCATGACTTCTGTTTATAAATATTTGTGTTTCATGCTGAGAATTCCTTCAGCTGAGTAGATGCCTTTAAAAATATCTGAAGATTAGAAAATCTGACTCCAGAAAAGCTAATTTATTGGATTAAATGTACAAGAATCAAATTCTTCATACAGGACAGAGTGGAATTGCCCATTGGGCAGCTGTTCATGCAGTGTCCATGTCATTCTTCAGCCTGGTGCTCTCTGAACCTGTGCTCACAAGTTGACTCCATATTTATCAAACTGGTCATTAACACTTGCCTTTGTCACCCTGGATGGGTGAGCCATACAGTGAGCTAAGCTGGCTGCAGGATGAACAAGTGTCTTTACAAGCCTGTTTATTTCAGTAATTCAGGTTCTCAAACAGCAGGAAAAAAAACAAAACAAACCAACCCAAAATATTAACATTGTATCATTTTTCTGAACTATTGACCAAACCACATGTTCTGATCTTCAGTAATATATTTTCACCCTCTTTTCATTCATTTTCTCTCTTTCCTTCATCCTTCTCCCCTCTTTATGCCAAGCCCCCCAGCAGGCTCCTTCTCCTCCCAGCTTATATACATTTTGCACATGCTCCTTCTGATGTTCTTCTCCTAAACATTAGCTATTTCCTCAAGCTCTGTTGGTAGGATGTTACAGAAACTAACCAGCATAGACTATAATATATATCCAGTGCTTTACACTGTATGTCAAAACTGGTTGCAGATAGCTGTTAAAATCATTTGCCTTTCATATGTTACCTCCACTGGAATAGATGGCAGTGGTTTCATTGGCTTTGGTGAGGAGATATCTGATTATTCATCTGTTCTCAAATATGCCCAGGGTCCCAGAGGAGGCCTCTTCCAGAAAGGTTCAGATTCCAGCCCAAGTGCTGAGTGCACACCTGGGGGTTTCAGTAGGATGTGAAAGAAAACGTTCAGCTACCCAGAAATCCTCTCTGTGAATAGTGGAGAGGGAGCTGTGGGGTGCTCTGCTGTGCTAAAAGACACTACTTTAATGTGGAAAATTCAATGAGAGATGGAACCTGTTCCATCTTTTTGAAAACCTGTGTTTGAAGGTGCTGAGCACCTGAGAATGTGATGCTGATAGCAAATTACTTTATCAATATTTTGACGGAGATGAAACCTCTGTGGAAGGAGAAAAGGATAGAGTAAAGGTAAGTTTGTGCCTCTCTGGCTTATTTTGAAGGATTTCCAGTCATTCCAACACTCCCACCATATCCTGGTATCTCTGGGTGTGCGCTGACAATCTTTGTGCTTCAGCAAGATCAAGCCATTGTGGCGGTGGCTGATCAGCTGTGTTGGCAGCTCTCAGTGCAAGGGGAACCTGATGAGGATCCTGTGCAGTTGTCTCAAGGCAAAGTGAGTTCAGGACCCACAAGGAGCATTATCTACAGTTGAATATTGAAATATTTGTCTCTGTTCAGGAGTTTATCTTAACACTGTTGAATTGTATCCTCAGCCTGAACTAGCAACATCTGCTGTGCTGAATAGAAGACCCTTGATTGTTCTGAGCAACTTGCCTGTGTTTGCTGTCTTCAAAAATGTTTTGTTAGCAGAGTCACTTCTTAGAGCTGAGCAACACCAGACAAAGAAGCCAGGGTGCACTTTGCTGAAGGAACGGTGATCCTTGCTTGTACTTCATAGACCTAGAGGGTCCAATGGCCATTGAAAAATGTATTCAACCCCCTTCTGCACTGGGCAGGCATGGTTATCCCTGTTCTTGAGTAAGGAACTAAAAAACCTGCGAATTCCAAGTGGCTTTCCAAGCCATAGCAGTTCCATGACACTGTTTTGTCTGTACTGTAAGATCTGGCTCACCCTTTGAACTGATGTATTTGGAGTGGCATTCTAAAGCCGAAGGAATAACTGGGACCTTCCAGAGATAAAAAAATTGCATAGATTCATAAAATATTTATTTAAAATTAACACATGAAAACACAGTGTGTATTTCTATTACTTGACACAAGTGAGATGTCATGTGGAGGAAATAAATCTGACAAGATTACACTTTTTTTTTTTTTTTTTTTAATTTTTGGATTTTTACTTCAGAAGACACTTGTCCTTTAAGGCTACAATATAAATCTTATTTTTTGATATATCTTGGGATTCAATCACCGTTTTCCTTTTTGACATGCTTTACCTATTACATTCCCCCAATGATGCCACAGTGTTTGTCTTCAGAAGCTTGTTCCCAACCTGTGAAAAAAAAGTATGTCTTTGTGTATATAATGGATATGATCTCTCTTTTAAATCTGTGCTGCTCCTTACACATAGAGCAGACTGCAGAGGAGGTGGCAATGGAAAACATGGTGCCAATGAGCTCCCTCCTCACTAGGCTCTGTGCCTGTAGGTGACCCTCTCCATCCTGATCCTGCCTGCGAGCACATGGTGCCAGCACAGGGACTGGACCTGTCCAGGGAAAAGACACAAGTCCATTCCAGCTCTGGTGGGGAAGAGGAGACTGGGGACACATTCTCACAGGTTTTAGTAAGGAGGAAAAATTGTCGGTGTGTTTTTATCATCCACTCCGCTTCTGGCTACTATGTTTTGCAGTAGTCTCATCCCAAGTTAGATATTTTCCCTTTTTTTTTGACACCTCTACGTGAAAACTGACTTTTCTCTCTTCTCCACTTTGGAGAAAAATTCAGAAAACGCCCTGCACAAAAAAATGTCCAACATCACATTCTTCTGCATAACTTTCAGCAGTCTGCAGATTTGTGTCACTTGGTGGCTGTTAAAGCCTGCATTCAAAACCTTTCTCTAGAGAGCATGCTCCGGTTGTGATATGGTTAAATGCTAACTAAAAATTAAGAACATTTTGAATATCTGATTGAGAAATTTAATTATGTCATGATTTGAAATTTGTAGGCTTCAGTATCTGTAAGAATGCTACTTAATTTCCTGGAAACGCTATTATACTTATGCTCCGATCAGCTGGAATATTTTATTCATAATCATGTGGCACTCTGTGCCCATAATTAACAATTGTGTGTCAATTTGTCAAGCACCATAAAAGACAAATGGGAAGGCAAACTGTACTCTCACTTTTGCTTTTTCAGCAAATATCTTTCATTAGAAATCCCATTTTCTAGAGAAGTTTCTGAGATTACTTTGGTATTTTAGTCATTTAAAAACAAACAGTAGCCAGTTTGCAATTACATGCATTCCTGGCTGGAAATGTTTCTGGATACAGTATTGCAGTTTATCTTATTGTTTGTCAATAACAGAGAGGAATGTTCCTTCTGCAGGCTGTCAGAAATATCTGGCAGGTAACGAAATTGTCCTTTCTAGTTTTGAGTAGATGTTGATCAGGTGTGCTGCCTCTGCTCCTGGTCTGTCACACACAGCATTGCAAGGTGCTCAACTCCTCAGAAAATCAGGGTATGCTCCCTTTATCTTTCTTGTCCCCTTTTCTCATTAATTTCTCAGTTCTTTCCCAGTGATGGTAAATATGTCAGTGAGGGTGGGACATGATCATTTTATAATTTCTGAGTACCTTGACAGTAAATCACCATCAGGCATCTGAAGGATGATAATTAAAATGAACAAACAAAATCAATTGATGGTTCCAGCACCAGTTGCATACCCTGGTAGTGACTGTCACCACACCACTTTTCTTCAGAAGGTAAAATAACTCCTGTTCTGTGTAGGCAGAAATAAGACTTCAACAGAGGTAAGTATTTATAGGGTTAAAGCATTTATTCTAATATGCTTCAGTAGAGAGTCTGGATTCCTATCCTGCCCGCTGAATCTGCCCCTCTCAATATACATCCGTGGTTTCTGTAGAGAACAGGTTTGTAAGCAGAGTTTAGCAATTTTCTGTATTCATTTTGCATACTTGTCATATTTATTTGTCAGAAATCCCAGTACAGAAATGCTGGTTTCGAAGCAGGGGTTTGTTTTTCCTTATTTATAATAGGTAATGCTCCTATAGCACCTATACACATAATTAATGTAAACAAACAAACAAAACTTCATGAAAATGGTAAAAATTGAATAATTTGTGCATTTTCTAGCATGGTGAGGTTTTGGTTTTCTGGGGATTTTTTTCAATTTGTGTTCATTAGTTGTCCCATAAAACTTCCAGTCACAGATGTTGCTGGTCACCAGTGCCAGGAGATGGCGAGACTAACAGTTCTGTTTCCACAGACAAGACTAATATCATGCTAATCCTGGCTGGTGACCCTCTATAACTATAATTTATGGCTACAGAACAAAGAAAATATGTAAGAACCTATTTTAGTGGCAGGGGGGAAAGGTGGAAATTCTTTTGGCTACTTGAGTGCTTTGAAAGTTTAAGACATAGTTTAAGACATAGTAAGTCATAGAATTTAAATCATAGCATGGGTAACCTGGTATTTGTTTCTTTATTTCGTTTAAATTTTATGTATGACCTGTAGTCACTTGCTGGATCAGAAAGCAAATGCAACAGAAGGGGTAGGGAGGATGTGAGCAAATTATTCTTGACTGTGAAATGGTGCACCTCAACCCTGCTTTGAAAGATCCACTTGCTGGGCACAGAGTAGCCATGATTGCAAGGCTCTCTCTGACTATAGGAGCCTTTTGAAAATGCTGTTACATATTGGCTCATTCTGTGGATCCTTTTCTCACTAGAAACTGTACTAAAACTTCTAAGAGGTTTATGAAATGGGTATTAGACAGAAATGTTTTTTTCTAAATGGGATTAAGTCCAAGATTCAGTCTTTAAAGTTCCCTTACATCCCTTAAACTACCACAGTCCATTTCCCATGAGCCTATACCCACATTTATTTTCTTGAAACTCTTCTTTGAAATTATTGGTGCGAACTTGACTTTCCTTATTGATCTCTCTTTTTTTGATCATTCTGGTGTACTTTCCCTTCTATTTCAAATGTCTTTGACTTTTCTACTCTCTCTTTTGCTTTTTCATATAGAATTTAAATGCTGTGCCAGCAAAGCACTGTAGTAAAAGCTTGTATTTTGATGTGATGATATCCCCCAGTGCATTCGACCCACCATTCACAATAAAGCCTTACTCCTTGCTGGATGACTCATATCAGGAAATAACTTTTTGTAATGGATGTGTTTTGTGTAAATACCCAATGCCACCTCCATATTAAACAGATCAGTTGTTTATGAGAGAACACTGGCCTATAACTTTCAATAGGCTAGTTTGTCAGTGTAGTACTACAGTTGAGATGTAAACAATTTTGCCTTGAAAACTTCATTTGGAGCATCCTCCACTGCCACTGTAATCACATCTCTTTTTATGCTTCTGGTGATGAATCCACGTATTTGAAGGGGATCTTAGAACTGTGCAGTTATAGATACTGAATTTTTTTTTTTAATTTCTAGTTTAAAGACAGGCCGTGGTGGTAGCTGTGGAGTGCCATAAACATGTGGCAGCTGGGCAGATAACCACATAGCAGTTTCATTCCACCTCAAAGTGTAAGTGAACTTCATCATGTAAAATACAAATAGCACTTATGAAAACCCTCTGAAATGGGGGGTTTTGCTCTGTCTTTAGAAAATACTGACTTTCTGTTTGCCTAAGAGGTAAGAAAGGACATTAGAAGCTACATCTTAGCATCTTCATTCAGAAGCAAGATGAAAGAACAGATTTGGGCCAGAGGGCTTGAACCCTCTCTTGGGACATGGAGTTCAGTCACTTGACAGAGGCATTATCTTAGAAGTGTTTCAGTTCTTTTCCTTACACTTTTTCCATTGGAAGGCTGATTCCAAACCCAATTAATGGCTAGGACTTTTAGCTGTTTAAGTTTGGGACCTTTATTTGCATTTGTAGCCTAAATAGATTCACGAACAACCTTTATCCATTTGTTTTGTGACACCATTACCTTTTATCTTGAATAGTTCTTTATTAATAATTAATAGGGCGTTAATTAATATTTAACAGAGAGCAAACACATCCTCCCTTACCTTTCTCCTTAGCTGTTTCACTTCATTTTGCTAGGCTAAACAATCTAAGCTCCTCTAATCTCCCTTGAAGAAAAAAAAGCTTTCTCCAAAATTATTTTAGCAGACATTTTCTACACCTGGTCTATTTTCATTTTATGATGATGATGGCCAAACTCCAGCTTGCAAAATGCATGTGGCTCATAAGCTGTTACAATGTGTCTCTTTTGCTGATTATTCAGTGTTAGTGCTGCTGCCCAAAATGCAAGAGAAATGTATTGCCAGAGCTGCAAGGTAAGAAAATGGAATAAATAGGCACAAGGTCAAGGTACAGTGCTCTGGTACACGTGATGCTTCTAGTATGAAGAAGCAGCTTTCAGCTCTTCTGTGTATTCTGCTGTGTTGGTGGGAGCTCTGGACCGAGGGTGCAGGAACAAGGTAGGACATGGTATTTCACTGGGGAGATGTGCAAAAGTGGGGAGGCTGATAAGGGGGGAGTAATATTTTTAGAGAGGTGCAGCGCACAAAAAGCACAGGTGAGGAGGATGCATCCTTTGGGCTCCTACCCATTTTGCAACAGGCTTAGGGACCATTGCTCAGATGAAATGTTAATGCAGGTGGTCTGGAGCCCAGCCGTCTTGTTGACTTTATCACCCAAGGAAGTGCCTCTGTGGCAGGCTGCAGTAGCACCTCAGGCATGCGAGCACACCAGCCATGGCACTGGGAGGCTGCTTTAGGGTGATATTACACCTGATTAGCCCTTCTCACATAGCCAGGCTGCTCCCAGCATCGAGGCTGGCACTTATGGTCAGCCTGACTTTGGATATCATGGCCAAGCATTGTAGGCTTAGACGATTGGCATATAAACAGCAGAAAAATCTCCCAGAGTCTGGAGTGTTTGTCAGGTACGTAAATATCTCAGATTATTTTTCCCTAAATTATCCCTATGGGGATCGTTTATGCAGCAGTTTTATAACTAGTTTTTTGCATAAAATATAGTCCTGGTACTCAGGTTATCTTTTATATAGTCAAACATTTTATTGTTTGCATGCTAATCTAAACTCTTCATCACTGAATGCCTTCAGCAGGCGTAGTCTGGTTTTCCTATGGTGCTTTGCGTTGGAAAAGAAAATGAATGTGTCTGCTTCTCTTAATCATAAATTCAGTCTCCTGTTCCTTTGTTACAGTTCTTTTGATGTGAACAAAAGTCCAAATCCATTTTTTGTGAAATTGAAAAAGCTAGTATGTTTAAGAATGCATATGTGCTAACAATGAACCCTCTGCATCTGGATGCTTAGTAAAAGCTAGGGCAACATCTGTGTTGAAAGAGTTCCTTCACTTTTAGTACTTCACTCTTGATTGTGCCTTAGATACCATTTCCAGCCTTGAGGTAAGTACAGGACTTATTGTTCCAAAGTGGTGATTAGTTCAGACTTCTAGTTTACTTTTTTTTCAGGAGCCTCTTTTTAATGTCTCATGGAATAGTATAACCCTGGCAGAGGAGCCCGGATGACAAAGGGAGCCTGAATAACCTGGGATTTCCAGCTGGCCGGAGTACGCTGGGGTGTACCAAAGTTTAGGATTTAAGTCTGTCTCACTGCAGAGTTCATGAAGTTGTGGCAATGAAGATTAACACTCCTGTACAAGGCACACCCACCCTATAATGTGAGGGCTAAAACGAATCTCTAAGTGCTTAACATGCAGCTCTCATTATGTCTGTATATGTGCTGTTTGTATAGCAGTGCACATTGCTGGGGCTTTGTCGGCCCAGATATCCAAACTCAATTGTCACCTGCTTGCATTTGATTACAGCTCCCAAACTAACCTGTGCTTAATTTCCCACCATTTGAAGCTTTCATACCCTCAGGGTCAGGAATGGCTGGCTCCTTCTTGGCCAGTGAGAAACGAGATCCTTTCACCCACAGACCTCAGCTCTTGCCTTGAGGTGGAAAGCAATTAGGTCGCTGTAACGGTGTCGCTGTAAGGATTGTTTGGACCCAAACCATTTCTTTGCACTGAGTCAGTTGTAGGAGGGATGTTGAAGATAAAATAATAGCAATTTTTGTATGCAGGCTTCAATGAGCAAGGCAAGTGCTCTCCCGTGCAGAGGCTCTGTCCAAGGAATTCCTCAGGGAGCAAGGAAGGGATTTCACTGTGGCACAAGACATCTTTAGGGCCAGAAATCTCTGCCACACCAGCATTACATAGCCCAGTAGTAATCCAAGACCAAAGTCTATCTGCACCTCCAATTAGTTAGTTTTTTTTTTTTTCCATATTTTCCTCTTTTTTTTCTTCCTACAAATATTAAATTCAAGATAGAAAAAAAAATGAAATTAAGTCTCTGCTGTAGAACAGTACCTGGAACAATAATTGGATCAAATGAATAATGTGCATTTTTACTCATAGTCTGAAGTGTCCTAGTTTGTGTGATGGATTAATCACCATTTCCTTGAGAATTATGTCATCACTTTCAAAATGATATCTTAGTTTCCATGGAGTGGCTGAAGGCATAGACAGCTGCCTTATTAACTGCTTGTTCGTGTCAGCTCTATGAAACTAGAGTTTTAGTTAGTGGTAATGGTTAAAGAAGGTGGGGGAAAAAATTCCCAGAAGGTCACCATTTACATGAAATAACTTTCATCAAGATGCAGTTCTCAATTTTAAATTGTGTTGCTGGTTTGTGTCTGGGGCTTGTTGAATAAAGTAATCAGGGTCACAGTTAATCAGGACACACCTGATTCCCCCTCAAAATCAGGGAAGCCCAGTGGTGACAGATACAGGATATTACTTCAGCTGTATCCTCTATTTAAAAAAAAAACAGCTGGGAGCTATAGTTACTAGCATTAGTGACACTCAGCCAACACATGAAGCCTTTTGGGCTCTATTATAAATAGGAAAAAAATCACAGTTCACAAAATGTAAGGACCAATTTTTTTTGTATAATAACTCATCCATTTGTCATATATTTTTTTTAAGCTGAAAATGACCACATTGCAAAACTGGATAATTTCAGCTTAGGATAATTATCATGTGGGTTTCAAGAAGTGAGGGAAAAATGGGACTTTTGCAATCTGTTTCCAAATACACCTTTGACAGGAGAAAGGAAATTGGAAACAAGGAAGGAGGGAAGGAAAGGAAGGAAGGAAATGGATTAAATACTATAAAATGTTTGCTTTAGTAAAAGTATTTGGTTGTGCTCTCTGAGGTATAATAAATATCGTCCAAACGGCAAAATGTGCAGTTCTGTAAGATAGACTCAAAACACTACAATCAAATCCTCCAAACTGCTGAGAGTGTTCAGCCTACCATAATTTAGAGTTTGTCATTAATAACTGGCATGCGTTGCAGACATATTTCTTATTCCATCATGTATTAGAAATTTTAATCAAATTGGTCTTAGCATGCTGAAAACATGATCATTTGCTAGGAATAAATACATTGAGAAATAATAATTCTGAATGCTGAAAGTCAGTTTTAGACTCTCTGTTACATTTACAGTTTTCCATCATCTTTATGTAGGACTGTGACACATGAACTCTTTTCCCAGCACAAATTTGGGCTATAAATCTAAGTCTCCAATATCATGTTCCAGCATAAATACAAATAAATCAAATTTGTTGATTCAGCTTTTTTTTTTTTTTTTTTCCACAGTTCAGAATCAACTTCTGATTTTTGATTTATTAGATTATTCCATTGACCAGTGGCTAAAAGGCTAATGCAGGAACAGCCACACTGGATCAGATCAAAAGCTAGTCTAAGTCAATGCCTGGTCTTCAGCTCTGAAATTAAAGCCTAGTACAGAGTACAAGAGAACAGGTGGGTATAGCTATTTCCAAGAAATACTTTGTGCTGCTTCACTTCATTGCTCAAAGACTACCTGAGCCAGAGGTGATAGCCCTTGACAGGTTCCTATGATTCCTATGAATTGTTCCAGTCAGCTTTTCAGAGCAGATAAACTTCTAGCAGTTACATCTTCCCATGGCAAGGACTAGCACACAGTTTAATGATGTGCTGTATGAAGAACCACATCATTTTGCTGGTTCTGTAGCATGCTAGTTTCATGTGCTATGCTCCTGTTCTCTATATCTTCAGATAGGATGAACAGATTTCTTTCCATCCTCTTCATTAATCTGATGCTACTGAGATTGTCTGTCACATCCTTAGTCATTGCTTTCTCAGGCTGAAAATAACTCTGTAATTATTTTCACCCGGAAACTCCTTCATGCCATTGAGTGTGCTTGCCACCTTCTGATTGGTCTATTAAATTTTTCCACATCTTTTTTGGGTAGAGAAACCAGGAGATAGGGATGGAACTTTTCCAATGAGAAAATGATATTTCTGTTTTTTCCCTTCCTTTCCTAGTAATTTGATTTCTTGTTCTGGTTTAACACCAGACAGCATCTAGACACTGCAGCTGCTCACTCATGTTCCCCTGGTGGGATGGGAAAGAGAATCAAAAGAGTAAACTGGGAAACCTCACAGGCTGTGCCTTTAACAGGTAAAACCAAAGCCATACACAAAAGCAAAACAGAACAAGGATTTCATTCACCACTCCCCATGGGGGGGCAGGCAGGCAGGTGTTCTGTCATTGCCAGGAAAGCAGGTCTCAATCATACATAAAGTGACTTGGGAAAACAAATGCTGGAACTCTGAACATGCTTCTCCTTCCTCCTTCTTCCCCCAGTGTTATATGCTGAGCCATGTGGTCTGGAATATCCCTTTGGTCAGCTGCTTGGGTCAGCTGTTGTGGCTGTGTCCCCTCACAGCTCCTCGTGCACCCCCAGCTCTCTCTGGTGGGGTGGGGTGAGAGGCAGAAAAGGCCCTGACTCAGTGTCAGCCCTACTCAGCTGTAGCAAACACATCCCTGTGTTATCAACACTGTTTTGGTCACAAATCCAAAACACAGCCCCATATTAGCTACAGTGAAGAAAATTAACTCTATCCCAGGAAAACCCAGCACATTTACTTTCATGAGCACTGAGCTGAGCTGTTTGAAGGACTGACTGTTGTGACTCTGAAATCTCATTTGTGCCTGATAATAGCCTACCACAGACTTCATCACCCTGTGTACAAAGTCATGGTTGTTGGCTTTTTCCACATGTCCAGGACTCAAATTACACCTTTTCAATTTTACCTTTTTTTAATTGCTTGGGTTCTGAGCTACAAAGAATGCACCAGTATTGGTAGTGTAGGAACAAGAGGGTGCTCTTGGAGCAAATCTCCTGTTGTCTCTACTTACCATTTATTTGTACACAGAGATGAGTTTGGTTTCTTTCATATGTAATTAAACCAAAAGATAAGCTCCTCAAGTTCAGCTTAGGTATCCTATTATCAGACATTGAATCCGTGGAAGTAGACTGGAATGAGTCCAAATTAAATTTAAAAACAAAAAGAATGAAAAAAATGACGAAGTTTGGATCATGTGTGGTCTTCATCAGCAACTATTTCACTGGACACATCTGCACCTGTTGATCCTTGGTTCTTCCTATTTTTAACATGGCTTCAAGCTTTACTGCAGTACTTCACCTCTTGTCCTTATCTTTACCTTCCAGAGCAAATTAGTGTCATCGACATGGGTGTTAAAAAATGGCAGATATTATGCAGTTTAGGTTCAAGATGTTAGACCAATATCATTGAGTAGGGATACATTTTTCCTCTAGATCTTCTTATATGTACCATTTCTTACCAGCTCTTTTCTACTACTGTGCCTGATACTTTGAGTTTTCCTTATGAACTAAGTAAAAAATAATTTCTAAAAATCTTGGCTGTTTCTGGTAGTTGTTCTCTGAACTTTAATACTCAGGATGAATATTTCACTGTCTCCTTCATATTATTATTTTCAATGAAGGAGAAGCTGCCAAAAGTAAGGGAGGGAAGAACATGATTTGAGGGAATGGTAAATTCTTTAAAATTGGCATACTTGATAACTGATCTTTAGCATTTGATTTCATGGGAAACAAAAATAGGGACTGGTCTTGAATGAATATGTTGTTGAGGGATGATGAACAAGCTGGCGTGGTATATATAAATTGTCTTGCTAACCTTGTGGTCACAGGAGTGGTTATGATATAAAATCTTTTTAACTTGCAGGATTTTCACATTTTGCAGTGCCCTGTCTTTCTGTTTCAACAGGCAAAATTTCACTTATTGGCGCATTTGATTGTGGGTCTGAAGGAACCAATTTTCTGTTCCTTTTGAGATGGAAACTCATCTTGCTGGACTTGTATTTACGACCTCTTGACAATGCTTATATTTTATTTAGGAAATTGTTTTCATTACTTCAGTTTGCTCAACCAAAAACCACCAGGCACTTCATTCAACTTTAGATGCACAGAGTAGGATAAATTCATAAATTGATGGAGTGCAATGATTTATGATTAATTTAACCGTCTACTGTTTTGATGTCTAGTTTTTCCCATCTATCACACTTGGGATTGAAGTAGCCATGGTGGAGGAGTCAAAAAAGGCATATGAAGTGCTCTAGTCATCCGTCCATGAAACAAGGGTCTGAGAACTTGTTCCATGAAACTTCTGATTACTGTGAAGCCATAACATGCCTCATAAATATAACAGGATCTCCTAGGCGTCTGGTCTCTTATGTATGGTGTGAAATCCACCTTGAGATTAGAAGCAAACAGTCTGATCTGGAGAATTTTTCAGGCAGGTATTTTTTGAATAGTTAAAAGAAAATAAACTTAGTATTGTTATTATATTGAGTAACAGCCACCCTTTGTCAAATGACAAACGTGCTTCACAACCGCTATCTTCTTTGCAGTTACTCTGCCAAAACTGCTAATAAATTAAATCCTTATTGTTAGGCATATTTATGAAATATTTGTTTCATTCCTGAGCTACGTGCCTTTTTTCTTAGTACATTTACAGAATTAACATGCTTCTGTTGCATATTTATAAATCTTAAATATCATTAACTTTGAATCACAGAATTAAGTGGTAACTCTGATTATTCTTTTATTGTGAGAATGGAACAGGCATCTGTTCATTGAGTTTACAAGATAACATCTGGTGCGGAGGGTGCCAAACAGCCAGCTATTCTGCAAACTGAGTGCCAGAAGATGACTTTTAAAGCAAAGTCTGTGCTGCAAAGACAATGGTGCAATGCTTGGATAGAATTCAGAGGATATGTGCTCCAAGGGGATCTCAGCCATGCTGTCAGCAGGCAGGAGAAACGCTCCCCTCACATCTCTTGCTATACAAACAGGGTTAGTCACCTGCTGTTCTCTGGGCTCTTCTTGTGCATATTAATGGAGTGATAGAGACAGGACTGCACTGATTCTCTGATGCCATCAAGTGACTGCCACATCTACCCCACTACTGGGGGTATCAATGGGAGACCTTGTCCTGCTTGCGTGAGGGGTGGCCCTAGCTCATTGAGGCTAGGAAAACTGAGTCTTTGTGTCTACTGTGCTCTCTCTCAGTTCACCGCAGGGTGTGCTCTTTCTAGCAGTTTGGAAGGATCTAAGTGTGTCCTGTCTGAACAGTTCTCCAGCAACAAAGCAGCATGCATAATCTACACATATTTATTTTATGAGAAAAGAACTTATGTAGCCAACTAAAAAAATCCATGAACAGTTTTCTTATAGGTATGAGTATATCATGTAATGAAAACCATGAAAGAACTGAAGCAACAGTAAGTCATAAAGCAATTAGATGCAATCAACCAAGGAGCCAATTAAAAGCCTACAGAAGTGGAAAAAGTGTAAACACAGTCCCTCCAGATGGGACAGTGCAGACCTACTTTAAGCCTTATCATGGCCCCATTAATAGTAATAATTAATACTAATACTACATTAAACTTTAATTTAATCTATTTTGTCTTCAGATTATTTGAAACAATCTCTTTTACTTGAAATTTTTTCCCTCCGTCCTGCCATGTCATTTGTCTTTCTTTACCTAATTAAGCTATTCAGAAAAAAAATTTCTTTTTGTTTCTTTTGATGATCTGAAGCAGTATTCTTGAGTTTGTACTGCTTATTCTTCAGGCACTCTTTTCTGGCCCAGAGAGGTTTTATGTAATTCGTGTTGCCACAGTGTTGGAAAATATTATTGGGAAAGGAAAAAGAAGTTTTGGTTGTATTAGAGCATTAAAAAATTGCTTTCATGCTGCATCTTTGAAAATAATAATGTACTTCTAACAACACTGCATGGAATCTCAGCTGGAGGTGACTGTATAGCAGTATGTACTTCATGTTAGATCTAAATTTAATCTGACTGTAGTCAACCAAAAGAAGATGCAGCATTAGCTGTAGAAGCTGAATGCAAAGGCAGTCACTTTGCCGTGACAATCTTTAACAAAACACTTCTTCCCTATTCAATTTTCAGATTGTTATGTTGCTCTAAGGGACTGATGACAAGTGATCATGCTGTTTTGATGGGGGTTCATGATTGACATTGGATTTCATTAGTGGCATTAGGATTGAAGGGAAGGGTCACAGGTTGGTTATGGTTCATTCTACCTGCCTGTCTCACTCAGCAACAACCAGCAAATGTCCAGTAATTTTCTGGGTTTATGCTTCTTTTAACATTTTAATATTTCAGATGGGTAAAGTGCAAGTTAATCATGTTTATGCATTAATAAAAGGTACATAAAGCGTTTCAGTTAGTCAGTTGAATGAAATGATTTCAGAGATGTGGTAATAGCACTAAGTGATGTTTGAATACACTTCATATAAATTAGATCCATTAGATGGGACAAAAGTGGTGTTTTCTAGGCATCCAGTAATTGTCATGTTCATAATTCCTGCAGCCACTCTGAGCAGATGCTGGTAGCTTTCCTCCATTGTCCAAAGCTTTTCCATGTTGGATGTATGAATTGTATCTTTGTGTTATGAATAGCCAATACTCCAATTTTCCCTTCCCAGTCAAGACCTCCATAGGCTGAAAAAATATAATTCCAAACCTTCAAGGATCATTCAGCTCTTTTCAGAGGATGATGGTAAATTTGCCTGCATGGATTTCTGACTGGAGCCCATCAGGTGCACAGAGATGAGAGGTATCTTCTCCCATTACTGTTGCTACTTGCTCTGCCTCTGTGCAGAGTGGTTTTCAGGCTTATACGTGGTTGCAGGGATAAAACTGAACAAAGTAATTCTTTCTGCCCTTTTGGCATGCCTCTAATGGTAGAGAAGAGGAAAGAATGTATTACCCTGCCTTGTGTCATTTGCATCAGAATGACACATTTTGAATGTTGGACCATGCGCTCAGGCATTGCATCCATAAATGAAACAGGCAGAAGAAGGACTAAAGGGAAGGGGCTAGCTCAGAGGAAGAGCCATTTATTTCTGTGGTGGAACCGTGTTTTTGTGGAAAATTAAGGGCATAATCAGTTCGAATAATGTAAACTAATTTCTATCTATCATAGCAGTCTTCTTCCCCCAAATTAGTGTTAAACCCCATCTAGAGTAACTAATGCTATCATCTGTCATAAATATTTGGACTCTTGTTCTTCCTCAATAAATGATGATTACATTAAGTAAATATTTAGCAATTAGATAACATATCTATTTTGGCTTTCTTCTCCACTTGTGTCTTTAAGCATGCCACAAAAAGACTCAAAACTCCTTTTGGCTCCCTCATGCTTTCCACTTTTTTCTCTGTGTATATAAGCAGTTGAAATTTCCTGTTGTATATTTCTAAACTCAGCAGTGAAAAGGCACTTTAAAAGCCAGGCTATGCAGCTTAGGAATGTTAAAGGAAATGAGGAACAAAACCAGTCTATAGCTCCAGTATAAATGTGGTAACACAGAGGAACAGGATAGTTGCACTTTGCAAGTCAGGTTTTCTGCACTTCTCCTATCAGCAGACCTACGGGAAAAGAAAAAAAAAAATTCTAGTACTATCCTAATGTTCTGGAATTTTAAATGGTCATTAAAGACTGCAGGGTCTGTTTTGAGAGGTGAGAAATGCTTTGGCTTTCATTGTTTATGTTCTTTGGTGGAGAACTCCTTGAAGAACTGAAGACACAAAAACATTCTGTTTGTCATATAAATCTTTAGTGTGTCCATTATTGCAGGCAAAAAAATCATCCATGTTCCAGCCTTTTATAAGTTTCAGGCACAGGGTGAATAAATATGTACCTGAAAGCATAGTACAAAATATCAAAAATTTTGATTTAAATGTTAAAAAATTGTATTCCCTTTTGTCATCTGGAAGCAACAAAGCTTATGTATATAGTAATGGTTTTATTTAAATTTAGACCAGCAGCAGCTCTGACCTATTTTAGCCTCTACCTTCAATGATACATCTTATTCTCTAAAAGGTGTTTTCTCTCTCCAGTGAGAACTCTTTTTGTTCCTAAACAAAGCCCTGAAAAGGTCACATTGGGAATCTGAGTTCCAGGTAATTCAAATGTAAGTTAAAAAATGATGTGTCTGCAGCTTGCCAAGTGCTATTAGAATCTAGAGTGTTAGTTTAGATTCAAGTCGAATAGAGCAGTATCCATTGGGAAATTATGCTTTCCTGAGAAGCATGTATGGATTTTTTCTTTCTGTATACCTTGCCAATAAATATTATGATAGCAAGATTCTGTTTCCCATGAATTCTTGATATAGGTTAAATATTATGTGTGAACTCTGATTTCATGGTTTAGCCCTGATCAAAGTAGCTGATTTTTTTTTATTTTTTTATTTATCTGGTAGAGAATTGTATTAAAACAGTCAGCAAACTCACATGGCAGTCCAAATAAATGTGATTTGTAGTAACACAAGTCATTATATAGTAAAGAATAGAAATGAAAATACTTGAAACTGCAAAGGAGGAAAAATTTTGGTTTTACTGTTCAGATCCACAGTTGAGAGCTGGAGGTACAAAAGTGAAATTCATGAGTTGAGATAAGAAAAGTTTATTGGAAACAGTAGTGAGATAAGAAAATTCTCAGTAATGGCAACTATTTTAATAAAAAAAGTGTACAAAAGAAGGAGTGATTTGCATGCAAAATGCTCCTGCAGACCCCGGCTGACAATAAACAAAGATGAATGGCTTCCCCCTCCTGCCATGTTTCCTCTTGCAGAGAATCCTTAACTCCCACCCTGGCAGTGATGTGAAATGGTACAGAATAACCTCCTGGTCCATCCCCTCAGCCGCACGCCTCTCTCCTTTTCGCAAAAGTGAACTTCATGTTCCTTGTTCTGTTTCTGAAGTCCGACGCATGTCTATTCATTCACAAGAGACTTTGATTGGCGGAGCTCTGTCTACTTCTGTGGGATACATTGATGCAGAACTTCTCATAGGCTCTGGTTCATCTTGGTCTTTGCAAGCTGATTGTCTGTCCTTCAGTCTGACAGTTTCTGGACAGAGTTTAAGCTAATAGAGGACTGAAGATCCCATCCATATAAAGGTGGCTGACATCAGTTTTGGCTTTGGGAGGCATGGAGTTTTGGTCCAGACAGACTTTGAGTGCAGTGTCAGCTGCAGAAGGGCTTCCTATGCCTAGTGCCATCCATATGAACATGCTGGCATTCAAAGCATGAATGAAGTTCTTCTTGTATATTTTTCACTCAAAATGAAAAATAAACATGGAAGTGTTAAAACTAATAGAATATAGTGGAGAATGCTGTTGCTAAGCATCACTTAAAAGGCCATTCTTCTCCAAAAAGTGTTGGTAAATACAATGCTGTTTGTCTCAGGAGATCTAATCGCAGAGTGTATTCAGAATGCTATCTTCAAATGCTAACAATAAAAATAAGGGTTTTTTTCTCCCTTATACTTTACCTTTGTTAGCACAGGAGAGTCAACATCTCTAAACATGAGCTCTATATTCCTTTTCATCTGTCAATAGAGTGATTCTGAACGTTCTGCCTACAAGCCCCAAATCATCCCCTGTGTTGAGTGCCAATGCAGTTGGCCATTGCACAGCCAAGGCAGAGTGAGGAGCAAGGCTGGAAAGAACACCAGTGGGCGAACTGGACTCACACAATTGCTGCTTCCATTAGACCCTCCAGAAGTTTTTCAACCAATGTAGAAAAGGCCAATTTTAGGAACTTATAAGACACGGAGTTTGAGCATCATTAGGAGTAGCGCTCCTCAGTCCAACTGAGAACATCAATTCTGTCAGGAGTTGGGGCTATAGTGCCATAATCTGCAGCAGGATTTCCACATTTCCTGGACAAGAAGTGGAGAATTGAGAAACTCGGATATGTGTGACTCCATTACAGAGACCTGGAGGCCAAGCAGAGCTCACTTTGTTCCAAAACTCTCATGGTAAGGCTAGACTGAATCACATACATCCCAGGCAACTGAAGATTTTTAGGGGCAAAGATACATGATTCCATTTTCAAGATGCAGCTGCACAAATTCCTGATTTGCCCAGGGATATTGTCCTAATCAAAACGTGGTACATGCTATCACTAATTCCAGAAGCATGAAAAGTTTCTAACCCAGCTTGCATTCATAGGGATGAAGAAAGGCTTCTTCAACAGGAAGAAAGATCAATAGAGAAAGTAAAGAGAATTCTGAATTGAAGCCAATTGGCAGGAAAAAACCAATTGCACTGGAATCTTCAAATAAAGATATTGAACCATGATTAATGGTGAAATATGATTTTATTAATTGGGACTCCCTGTCAAAATCTATTGAAAAACTGCCTGAGTGCTGAGAGAAAAGTTCGTGTCCCTTGCCACTAAGGTCACTTTGTAGCTGAAACATCCCTGTGGGCATCCTGGAACACAGCAGCACAGCCCCAGGCTTGAGCAGCATCCATTGCAATGCACAGATCCTCTTGGCTTTACTCCTCTGAAACCCCTGAAGAATTGCAGAACTGTCAGTTTTTGGCCTTCCAGATTGTTCAGTGATATGCAAGTGAGTGACTGAAATACATCTCACTCATCTCAGGGCAGCCTTCAGGTTTTTGGGTATGTATATATACCTGTCTCTTGCAGAAACATTATACACCAGAGCTATAAAAAAATCTCACTATCATTTATACAGGGCAGCAGACCTAATGTCGTCCATCCCCCATGGCTTCCAGGCATCAGATTTGACTGCTCATCTAAATACAAAGATGAGCTCTGCCATCTTACATTTATCTCTTCCCCAACCTGTGTTGCCCTTTTACTCTGAATGTCAAATCTTTCTTGAAAATACATCTGTCATTATGTGGTGCTTCTTGTTCATAAGCTTTCCTGGCACCTTGAAATTTTGCAACGTCCCCAATCTCTCTTAACAAATGGGGAAATTTGGCAACTGAAGAATGTAACACGAAGTGGCTTTTTTCATGATTCAAATATGCTGTAAGCTGGTTGGTACAACCCCAGAATCAAGGAGGAAGTTTGATAAGGTTTAAGCCTGCTTGTGTACTTTCTCTCAGAAATGTGCCTTTTGGTAAGAAATTTATTGAAGTAGTGGAGCTGTTCTATTTACCTGTTGGTATGTTACTGTATCAGAGAGAGAAGTGAAGTGGGGTCCAACTGCAGAGCTGACACATTTTAAATAGCATTTCTCATGGGATTTACTGCAGCGAGGCTGCAAGCTCTAATGTGTGCATACGTATGTGTATGTGCATGGCTGTACATGCACAGACATGCAGAAGTCTGCCTTGTTTGCAGAGCAGGTGCGATTCTTTCACCCATGCTGGACATGTGTGTCCTCTGTGGCCTCTTGGTTCAATTCCATGCTGAGCTGGAGCTGGATGATGCTCGGACCTTGTGTGGATGGTGGTTAATCCAGCTTTGTGCACTGTCAGTTTGGAAACACAAAAGCATGAGGAACTTCACTGCAGCGGGCACTGCTGATCCCGAGACTCTGACACAGTAACTGTGGAGTTAATCACACAATATTTGTTTTGAACTGCACCCACTGAACAAATGAGTAACTATTTCACTGTCAGCTGTGTTAAGGAAATCAGTTTTCTGACTCCATGTTTTTCCTTAATGCTTTTGAAGAACTGATCCTCCTCAGTTGTTGCAGCCTGACAAGGTGTGTATTAGCAGAAGGGCAAATGTGGAAACAATGCTGTGATGAATTTTATGTTTCAGCTGCTTTTCAGAAGGAACTTGTAAAGCAGATAAATTTTGTCTGCGAACAAGGAAACTATAAAGCAGTCACAGATGTTGTTTCTCTTTAGGCACAGTGTAAATAAGAGTATTCATAAAACTTTTATGGACTGTTATCTGTACCTTTTTTCTGCAAAGTTATAGAGAAAAAATTAATAACTCCCTTCTATCATCAAAGAATAAATAGAATTTTGCCCTACTTTCATGGTGAAAAAAAAAATCTGTGTATTTCTATGCATGCATCATTATATGGCTCCTGGTAGCCTGTAAAAATAAATGTTGACTCTTCCATCACCATGTGATTAGTTAGACTACTGTCAGAGAAAATATGAAAATCTTGACCATACATCACACATAGAGTGACTACAGTTCAGTGAGTGACACATGTATTCTTTGACACAGAAGATCCTTATCTCCTGTGAGTACCTTTTATGTAGGTGGGTCATATTTGCATAGCCATAAATTAGCACAATGAAGCCTTATGATACTCAAATTTATTTTTTCTCCACAGGGACTAGCATTTTTAAAAGTTTTGAATGTATTTCAGCTTTTATCCCAAAAGATTTTACAGAATCTCACTGAAGCTTTTTTTTCAGTTGAGAATTTGACTGTGGTTAGATTAGAACTTGCCTTATGTAACAATAATTTATATACATGTAACAGAGTATAAGATACCTGCAGGTACTGCTTCAGTTATCCTGAATGGAAGAGCAGTTTCTAAGTATATACAAGTTGGATACTTCTATCAGAATTAAAAAGATAATATTAACCTGGAAAAAGCCATTTTCTACAATCTGATGGAGGTGTCTTTAGAAAATAAAGACCCTTGGTGTTCACAAGCAGTAGCTGTGTATGTAGTTGTCTTTAGTACCTGCTTCATCTTCAGCTAAGCAGAAGATTTGCTGTGAACTAAAATTAAAGATATTATATCAGAAAATGTAAAGTATTTCCAGTTTGCTAGAGTTCTTTCACTTCTTGTCTGAGCAAAGACTTCTGCCATAGAGTTTAAACACATACAATGAATATATGAAATGAAATTTCCGTCACTCAGACCAGCACTCGCTAAATATACTCACATTATGTGTAAACCATTCAGTTTTCAGGCTACCCTTTACAGCAGCTCTTTGCAGAGGTCTTGCAGCAAGAGAAGCCATTCAGCATGCAGCATGAGGGTGCCATTCAGCAGAAACAAATAGATGTCTTTTTTCAGTTTTGCATTTTACAGAGTTCTCTGCTTGAAATGGTAAGTCTCAATAAAAAATACAATGCAGAGGTAAAAGCTGGGTGAAAAGCTCCTTCATAAGTCTGTCCATAAGTGTCCCATCTGTAGCTCTCTCAGCTAATAAAAGTGACTTAGTCTTTTCACTTTACCTTCATTCAGAAGGTAAAGACTGAGAACATTCAGAGTTTGTATGTCCTTGGAAGTTCAGTAAAATTGAGGAACTGACAAATCAAAACAGCATCCTGGGGATACTCCTATGCTTCTTTTGTTATTTTTGGCATTGAGTTAATGCCAAGGTTTTATACTTGTGTCACCTTTCTTTCTTCCTTGTTTCCTTTCTTTCTTTTCCACCCCAGGCCCCCTTAAGTAGCAGAAAAAAATTATAAATGATTTAATGATGCCTTTGTAGGACTAAACCACTTTCGAAGCATCTTTAAAGCTGTTCCTAAATACCTCAACCTTGCTAAATCACTTTAACAGTATATTCTTATCTGTGTATCTGTCAAAGTAGGTAGTCATGGAGGCTTATCTGTGCATGTTCGATATCCTAAATCTATCCAAGATAAGGACAACAAGGAAAAAGGAATAGAAAATTGTAAGGTGTATGAAAATGTTAAAAATGTTGAGAGGAATTTACTTTTATGTAAACCCATTTAGTTTTACTGATTTTGGCCTCTCTGTTTGAAGGGCTAAGTGGCAGGTGGATTTTTGTTTTGCCAACATTTGAAGCTCTCCAATGCAGATGTCTACAGCAGTTGTGTACTTGCCTGAAGGTGGTATAGCCAGACAAGAGAAATAGGCACGTCTAGAATAGGTCAGCTGAACCAGCTGCCAAAACTCACCCATTTCTCTCTTGTGCCTGAAAAAACAGCCTCAGATGTTAAATATCTGTTTTGCAAATGTCCACTCATACTGTCTCACAGATATTGATTAGCAAAATATATTAAGCAATAGGAGAGATTTTAACTGCTGTTGAGATATAAAGGTCCTGCTTTAAAAAAAAATCATTGTCAGATCAGACATGGAAGAAAAAGAATGGAACAAAGGCAAGATTTTATCTGTTTTGTTTTGTTCATTTTGTTTTTGGAAGTAGAGTCATGGTTAGCAGGTTAAACCAGTTTCAATCATCTGGAAATTAACCATCCCCGAGGTTAATGGGAAAGCTGATTTTCCCAGGAGATACTTGTCCCAGTTGAGCTTTATCAAATATATTGACCTATTTTTCAGTGTCCAGGCTGAGGTATTGATTTTTCAGGATATTTCATAGCATTTTATATGTTCCAGACACAATGGATAATGATTTCAATCTATAGCTGTGCTCCTGCCATGTCACCTCCAACCCAAAATGAGGTTGTCTGATTAGCATAGCTCATCCAGCACCCGCTAAAGAATTTATAACTGGCCAATGTAGAAACTGGCTGTCACCACTGAAATCCCACTGCCTCTACATATGGCCTTTTTTTTCCCCTGTAATTTAACCTTCTATTCCCAAAATATCTCCAGCCTTCTGAAACTAAGTAGCTGTGAGTCCTGCAAGGAAATAAAATCATCTTCACTTTTCACCCTAAACCTAGTCAATAAAAATAACCAATACTGAACTGCTGAATGAAGCAAAAATTAATGTAGAGTCCCATGCCTAATCTGTAACCTGTTTAAAGCGGAAACAATAAAAATGCCTAGTTTGGGATATTGCTTGCCTCCTGAGAGTTTGATTTAAGAGTCCAATAGTGTCTCTTCTTTTAAAACTAAGAAACTAGACATGGTATCTAACTACTATGCTACCACTCACAGGCTAACTGCAGGTTAAGATGTCTGGATTCATAGTTCATACCTCTCCCATTTGAGTTAGTTGAACAACTGATGATAATGATACACTGTCTGCCCTCTGTGGACACCAGAAATTAAAAGAGGACTATGACAGTAATTTTCCTTGTGAATTTCAGAGATATTCTGTTAAAATGGAGGAATGTGAGAAATTAAGCTCTCTAGGGTCAATTCCACCTTCTGAAGAGAGACATGTAACCACTACCTACAGACTAGTTTGACTTGTATACCTTCCAAGTTGATGGTTATTCTGCCACTCATATGTTTTCTCCCCACACTCTGTCCCTAATTTTTTCTCTTTTTTTATTTCTGTCTCTTTCTACATCTTTTATTCCCCTTGGTATCTTTTCTGTCCACTATTTGCTTCTTTGCACAAAATCAGAAGGAGTAAGTTTAGTCTATCCTTTTTGAGTCATCTGAAACATAGATATTGACCTTTGAACCAGCCTCTCAGAGCTTCCCCTGTATTCTCTGCAGAGAAATAAGCCTTTCCAGGGACAACTCATACTATCATTGTCCTAAGTTACAATGTAAAAATACTCCAGAAGGTCTGTATTCTATCTCCATCTTCATGAGCTGCTGAAACCAGGAGGGGCAGTGTCTTCCTTACCTCCTCCCC
>VXBU01010069.1:2106389-2145931 GCA_013400315.1 Bombycilla garrulus | reverse complement strand
AACTGGACTGCTACCAACACCCTGACTGACAGGGTGTCAGGTTGTATTCTAACTGTCAGGGTTTGTTTTTGTAAATACTGCATCTTGGTCTAATTTTCCTATTAGGTTGTAGTTTGTTGGTTTTTATTTTACTTTATTTTGTTTATACATATTAAAGAACTGTTATTCCTATCCTCATATCTTTGCCTGAGAGCCCCTTTAATTTTAGAAATGATAATAATTTGGAGGGAGGGGGTTTACATTTTGTATTCCAAGAGAAGCTCCTGCCTTCCTTGGCAGGCACCTGTCTTTCAAAACCAAGACAATCATCAAATACACAGGTAACATCAGGTATAGCTAAAATATAGTGTCTAAGGTCAGTTACTGCTCATGAAAAACTTCTTTTTTCCATTGACTCTAAACAGTCTATTCCAGATTGTAATGTCTTATTTTCTGGGAGGCAAAAGGTAGGGCACATGAATCCTCTCTGGAGCTTTCTTTTCTCCTGTGGCAACAGGACATTAGTTCAGGGGAAAGAGCAGGCACAAAGAAAAAGATTCTTTTTAGTCTTAAAGATTGTGCCCAGGGTCGACAGGAGTGGTCCTGGAATGAGGTCAGTTTAATTTGTGAAGGTACAGTTGGGGGACTGGAGCTTCATGGGTTGGGCTACACTCAAGTGCAGACATCATCTACAGAGAATTTGGTGCTACCAGAAGTCAGATGTATGAGGATTTGTGAGTTTTCTGCTGATAACAGGCAATAACCATTTCACAGATCACAGGTCTATGCAGACAAATTTGAGTAGACACAAATTCAGCCTTGCTTGACTCTGCTCAGTATGTGTGTTTTCCTTGGGACAGTAGAACATTAAAAAAAGTACACAGAAAGAATATCTGTGTCAACCATGTACTCGGAAACAGCCCAGTTGTTTAGGTGAGCTAGCATAAGTTGATTTTAATTTTTGATTTTCTGGGAGCAGGATGACAGTAGAGGATAGGTGAGGGAGGAGAGCCTGAGGCAGACATCTCAAATAGAAAACTTCCGCCTTCATGGCTGGTGAAGTTCTAAACTACAATTACAGATCTACAGGATTATTCACTCAAAAATATACATGTTATTCAAGTTGTTTAAGGTGAATATTTTACATATCATTTTATTTCATTGCCATTTAAGGGGAAAGAATACAGTCTCTATTTTCAGTTGAGATTGTTTTTATCAGTTTGAGCCAGGCCAGTGTCATAACTTTTCCCATATTCTTCATAAGCCAATGCACTGGAAGTTGTTTCTAAGGGGAGACTAGCAGAAATGTCAGGCTTCTGAACCTGCTTCCATTTTCAATCCAGCCTGCTTTGCTCTTAAAATACCAAACCTTCTGGGAGTCTCTCTACATGACATGGACTATAAAAGGTATCAATAACAACAGCAGTTCCTGCTGTGGAAGGGACTGTAATTGCAAATGCCTAGGATCTGGAGCTTCATTATAGAGAAGGCAAATATTCTGCAGTCTGGTTCTCTTGGGTATATTCTGTCTTTCCCTAACAAATCACCACTTCAAGAGTGAGTTTTCTTTTAATTTATTTACTTATTTATTTACTTCTAAAAATAATTGAGCACAAACCAGTGCACCTCTACAAGTGGCAGTATATTGAAATTGAAAAAAAATGCTACTGAAAAATAATTTAAGAAATAATAATAATAGAAGAGTAGATGTTTTATATACATCTTCATGTTAGTCTCTGATTTAAAGCTTGATGACCACACACTTGGACTGAATTTCCAACAAGACATATTTCTCCTTGTGTACATAAATTAGATGTGTTTGTATAGCTGTAAGTCCTGAGTTTGCAGTGTAGCTTGGTGCTTATAATAGAGGAATAAATATTAGTTTTATGCTTGATAATTTTAACAGCATTTGAAAAATAGGACATAATAAAATATAAACATAATATTTGAAAATATAGGCATGTATTTTCTTTGCTCACAGGTTTATATTTCACCTCTGTACACAGTGACAGCTTGCTAAGGAGAAGCACATTTGCAGTGTAACTTGCCTGCAGTCATTAGCTTCTTTCTACTTTTTAAACTATTCCTTTTAAATTACTGCAGAGTAATCTCACCAGAAAAATGTTTCTGTCCATTGTTTTTGGCACTGTGCCTTATTAAGATATTTTTAGTTGTCTGTTCTCATTTTATAGTTCATGTGAATATATGAACACCAAAACTAACTGCCCAAAGCACTATTTCCTGCCTTCTGCAGGTGTTTAACTTCCAAATATCAGCACCGAAGTTTATGAGATTTGCAGGTTATGGGCACCTCTTTGAAGATTGTGCTACTAATTATTCTACAAACTTAGATCAATTATTCCCACTAATTAATGCATCTGTGAATATCCTGCACCAAATCACACATTAATGATAGGAACACTATGTTAGCGTGTTTTTGGTTTTTTTTTAACAGAGTAAATATAGCAAAAAATTGTAGTTTCTGAAGGCTGTGAAGAGCCCTTGTTTGACTGTTCAGATGTAAACCTCTGTAATTCCATCCATTGCATGTGATTTCTCCTATGTTTATACCATTTCTCATAACAAAAGAACTCATTCCCAGATGAGCCCCTTCTGTTACAAGTATTAAATAAACCTCAATACAGCCTAGCTATAAAATGTAACATTTAAATGCCATTTTTTATATAGAATATTAACAAAGATCAGTTCTTAAAGCTGTCTATCCTAAAGTTTGGAAAAATTGTTACTGAAGTAACAAACCTCAGAATGCTGTTTGAGTTCCTGAATATCTGGGCATTTTAATTCATTTCAGTATAGCTGTGCTCCAGTTTATTCCAGCCTTGGCACTGGTTGCAAAAACACTCTTGCCAACCCTGAACAAACCACCTAATCCAGTCCAACCTCCCCAGAGAGATTAATCCTTCATGTGACACTGGAAAGCAGTCAGCCACAGACATCCTTTCAGAAGCTTGACTCTTTCAAAGCACATGAGTGCCAGCTCTTCCAAAATACTCCTCAGACATCCCTCTTCTGTACTGAGAGACAGTTCTTATCCTTAAAAGCATCAACTGGGTATTCCACTACCAGCCACCAGAGAATCCACTAGGACACGGAAACACCTTCTCTGCAAGGTGCTTACCTTTAACCATGTGCATCTGTCCTTCTAGCCATCAAGGCTGTCCCAGAACCCAGGAGCTGTTCCAGAAACTCACAGAAATCCCGTCCGTCCGTCCGTCCATCCATCCATCCATCCATCCATCCATCTATCCATCCATCCATCTATACATCCATCCATCCATCCATCCATCCATCCATCTGTCCCCAGCCATCCACCCACCTTTCCAACACCTGCACTATAGAGTCAAACAGATTGATCTAAAGGACTGCAGGTATCTGGTGGTGGCTGTGGGTTCTCCAGGCTGCCAGAGCCCTCTCTGGTGCCACATTTTCCTCTTGATGACAACCAGCCTTGTACATACCCGTCCATCTACCTAAATGCACAGGTGCACCTGGATATTCTTGTCATAGCTTCCATAGCTGCAGGCTCTCTCTGTCACAGCAGAATTATTACACTTTGTTAAAAGTCTGCCTTATAAAAGGGTCCAGAGTTCTGGCCTTGCAGACAGGCTGTGCTCTGGTATTTGCAAAAATATTGAATTAGTGCTAGTTAATTCAAGAATAATTCTCTGAGGTCGCTGCCTGAAGAGAGCAGCAGAAGAGGGATCATCTGCTTAAACCTGCTAAGCCCCAATGCAGAGATTGGCATTTTAGCTTGAACCAAACTGGTTATGTGATATTATGGTTAGGATGAATATTGAGTAAATGGAATTTAGGCAGAAGGGTAGAGGGAGCCAGGGAGGAAGAAGGAACAGTTACGAGCACTAATATATATGGAATTGACCAACCTGTTGTATGCAAGAGCTGGAGGTATAGATATCTATTTATTTTTACATGCTAAATAGTGAAACAGCACATCTTTTGAGAGGTCCTTTCCCTGTTTCTGTAGAGTCACATCCACTCCACTTCAGTGTCTACAGTGAATTCAGCCTTTTTGTTCTTACTGAGTGTATAGGAGAGTGCAACAACAGGAGAGGAAACTGGGGTTTTTTTCCTTTTTACTGCCATAGCAGCAAAGTTGTTCTTTACATTTAAGTGATTGTTACCTATGCAAATGTACTGAAGACATAAAGTCTGTGCAGCTGTGGAAGAGACTACTGGTTTTGAGATCAGCAGGGTAACAAAAGTATAAACAGTGGCCTAACATTGTTTGCCAATCTTTTGATAGCTGCAGGTAGAGAAATGTCCATCTGCCTTTTAGATCCCAGTCTGATTAGTAAGAGCTGGGAATTAATTCTGTCACCATTTTTTCTGCCTTTAACATAAGACAATTCACGTGAAGTCACTGGTGGACAGCAGCAGCAAGCTAAACACAAACATTAAAGTGTCCCTTTCTTAGGATTAAAAATGTGTTGGAACTGGTTTGTCGATGCAGATTAGCAAAGCTATGGGCTGAGATGATGAGGGCTATTTTTCTCTTGTGTTGTCTCTCCAATACACCTTTGCAACCTCTGCATTGCTAGATGACTGTATGCTACAGAGTGTGCTAAAACATGCTTTAAATCTCTTTTGGAGAACAGGAATAGCTTTGGAAAGCCTCACATATAAAAAGAACTGTAAATATTCAAAAATTACAAGTCAAACCCTTAGGTTTATTTATTGTTATTTATTTTTTTATTATTTAATTAGTCAAATCCTTTGTTTATTTTTAACTGAGTTTGCCTTTAGAATACCCGGAGTGATTTGACTGCACAGTTCTGTGGATTTATCACTTGCCAAGTTTCAAATTTTTAAAAGTCAAAGCCTTTTTTTTTGAAGACCGCTAACAAGCATAGAAAATGTCCTTTGCACCACTAACTACATAAAAATGACCCAAATTTAATTTGTTTTGAAAATTATTTGTGGCAAGAAAATACTCCCAGGCTGAAGTGTTCTTTGCCAAATGTAGTCTGCAGTGAGAGTCTGCAGGCCAAATTGTGAAACCACTGAAAAAAAAGGGCTGTTAGGGGAAATCCTGACATTACCTCTGCCTATCTACATGTTCACAGACAACAACTAACATTCACTATTTCATTGCATTCAAAATCAATGTATTTACTTAGTAGATCCATCATTTTATGAGAGTTTTAAAAATTTTTCCTTAAACTCATTTTATGCTTCCCCAAATCCATATTTTTTATTGATAGTGAAAATGAGATAAATTTATTGGAAGCAGACAATAAAACCTGTACGCATAAGGCAGCTTACTTACTGCTTATGCAAGAAAAGTATGTTTATTATACTTTTGATGAACTGCCCAGGATCTGTTTATAAAGTTGATTTTTTTATTCTTCAGCGGTCATACAGTACTTCACTGAATGTTTCTTATCTGAACCCTGAGGTAGTCTATAATTCTTGAATCTGAAAGTAGAGGCATGTCAGACATAAAACAGGAAATGTGGAGGTTTTGAGGAGTATTTCAGGGGATTTTGAAAAATATATCATAGCTAATAAGAAGAAATGCTGCTCTAGGGTAAAGAAAAAAATTCAGGAGTGAGGAGTGAAGATATTCTTTAAAAGAGGTTTTTGCTAGGAGACAAGAAAAAGGTGCAAAATGAAGCTAGTATTATGCTTGTGAATAATGAGGAAGTTACATTTGTGTAATGGATGTTAAGAAATCTATGTTTCCGTGAGAATGGATTCAGAGAGGTGACAGAAATCAAACTGAATAATGGAAATCAGACTATCGGGTTTTCAATAGCTGTGTCAGAGAAGAATCTCTTCCTGTAAGTCTTATCCAATACTAAGGGTGGGAAAAGAGCAAAGGGTGCACCAGACTAATGGAAGAGGAGAATATCCAGTGCATATTCAGAGCTTTTTAATCTATTACTTGTTATTCAGCTCTGACTGAGGCATTAGAGGTGTAGTGATGATGGAATGGGGAGTGCGTTTTGAGGAATGAAATTTTCTTTTTCTGTCATTAGATTTTTATTCATATTTTACTTAATGGAAACTACATGCCATTGATGGCTGAGAGGTTGTGACTGTGTACTTGTGAAAATGCCCTTTTTACAGAGCTTTGAAAAGGATCAACCTGTGGTTTAAACTTAGAAAATTATAATTATGGGAATCTGGTGCATTTGGCAGACCTTATAAAATTGCACCTCAGAATAGCTAAATCTTTGGTACATGAATGCTCCAGAAAAGAGTGTGATAAAAGCTGTCCAGTCTTTCCTTATCTTATGTTTTTGTTTAAGTGAGAGAGATGTCAGTTTGCATGATTTACTTTAGAATACACTTTTTTCATGTTGCTCCCTTCACACCTACCTTCACTACATCCTCATTTTTGTGTTTTACCATTCTTCCATGGCATAGTTTTCTCCTTCTTTCTCTAAATGACTCAATCTTTTTTTGCTTATATATATATTTGTGTAAATATCTGCACAAAATGTGCAAGGGAGATGCCTGCTAAATGCTCTCCCTCTGTACTGGGCAGAGAAGTCTTGTGGCTTCTCTTTCATAATATCAGTCCAAAGAGATTCAGAACATAAAGCAGTTAGGCAGGAAAAACCATGAATTTCCCTACTCTCATGCCATCAGGGCAAAATAAGAGTCTAGGTATTTTTACTGTCATGTGAAGTAAAAGAAGTGCTATGATCCCTTGTCAACTATCCCAAGACTTTGGGGAAAACAAGAGGGAATGAGGCTTCTTTCAGATCTCTTCTGGACTAAAGGATTAGTATAAAAAAGATGAGACTCCCTCTGCTATGTTTAGTTTGCTGCAAAGAAATGGTATAAGCCAAGGTATAGACAGCAACCAAGAGTGCAGGAGGAGGTCTGCATGTACAAACTCATCTCTTGTAGCCTCTGGTTGATGTTTCTGGTAAATACATCAACAACTAAGAAAAGGCTTAGGAGAATTGCCATCCTTTATTGGATGCAGTGGGAAACCGTGACAAAGGATGAAGAAAAGGCTTCAGGTACTTAATGCCTTCTTTGCCTCAGACTTTAAGAGTAAGATGAGCTGTTCTCAGGGTACCCAGCCCTTTGAAGTGGAGGACAGGAGAAGGGGAGCAGAAGAAGCCCCCATGGTCTGAGGCTGGATGGGCAGTGACCTGCCTCATCACTTGGACACACACAGGTGTATGAGGCCAACTGGGATCCACCCAAGGATGCTGAGGGAGCAGGGGAAGTGCTCAGCAAGGCACTCCCAACCATTTACCAGCAATTCTGGCTAAATGTTGGAGGTCCTGTTGACTGGAGGTTGGCAAATGTGATGCTCATCTACAAGAGGGCTGGAAGGAGGATCCAAGGAACTACAGGCCTATCAACCTGACCTTGTTGCTGGGAAAGGTCATAGAGCAGATCACCTTGAATGCCATCAACCAGCAGGTACAGGATAACTCAGGAATCAGGCCCAGCCAGGATGGTTTTAAGAAACACAGGGACTGTTTGACCAACCTGATCTCCTTCTGTGACAAAGTGACCCACATAGTTGAACGAGGGAGTGATGCTGATGAAGGATCTGTAGCACAGATGTAATGAGGAATGGCTGAGGGACTTGGGGTTGTTCAGCCTGGAGAAGAGGAGGCTCAGGGAGACTTTGTGGCTCTCTATAACCGCCTTAAAGGAGGTAGCCAGGTGGGAGTCAGTCTGTTCTCCCAAGTAACAGGCAGTAGGGGAGGTTTCGATTGGGTATTAGGAAAAATGTCTTCACAGAAGGGGTTGTCAAGTATTAGAACAGNTCCTTCTGTGACAAAGTGACCCACATAGTTGAACGAGGGAGTGATGCTGATGAAGGATCTGTAGCACAGATGTAATGAGGAATGGCTGAGGGACTTGGGGTTGTTCAGCCTGGAGAAGAGGAGGCTCAGGGAGACTTTGTGGCTCTCTATAACCGCCTTAAAGGAGGTAGCCAGGTGGGAGTCAGTCTGTTCTCCCAAGTAACAGGCAGTAGGGGAGGTTTCGATTGGGTATTAGGAAAAATGTCTTCACAGAAGGGGTTGTCAAGTATTAGAACAGGCTGTCCAGGGAAGTGTCCGGGTCACCTGCCCTGGAGGCATTCAAAAGACACATAGATGTAGTGCTTAGTGACATGGTTTAGTTGCAGCCTTATTGCTGGGTTAACAGTTGGACTCAATGATATCAAAGGTCTAGTACTTCCACTTTCAATACTGGACCTCATTTCCATAAACGTTTCCTGTCTGCAGATCCTTACAGAACCACAGAAAGGGTAAAGCTGGCAGGCGTCTCTAGAAATCATCTAGTCCAACACTTTGCTTAGAATAGATTCAGCTACAGCATGTTGTACAGGACCACGGCCTCTTGAATGTCAAAGATATACAGGGGTGGAGGTGCCACAACCTCTCCTGGGCCTGCCTCAATACTTGACTATGCCTAAAATAAAGGGAAAAAATAATTCTTATGTTTACATGGAATTTTTTGTATTTCAATTTGTCTTTTTTGTCTTGTCCTGTCACTGGGTGCCACTGGGAAGAATCTGGTTCAATCTTCTTTGTTTCCCATGTCATCAGATATTTAAACATATGGGTAAAATTCCCTAGGCCTCCTTTCCTCCAGGCTGAGTAGTCCCAACTCTCTCAACCCCATTTTATCTCTTAGATAATCCAGACCCTTCAGCACCTTTATGGCCTTTTGCTGGACTCATTCAATTGTGTCCATGTCTTGTCTTGTACTGGAGACCCCAGCACCATGCTCAGCTCTTAATTTGTGCCTCACCAATGCTAACAGAGGGAATGACCTCCTTTGACCTGTTGGTGACCCTCTACCTCATGCAGGAGGCTGTTGGCCTTTGTTGCAAGGGAGCATTGCCTGTCCTACAGGTTCCCCATGCCCTTTTCTGTAAAGCTGTTTTCCAGGTATTATGACTCAGCATGCATTGGCACTTGGGGTTATTCATCCCCAGGGGCAGGATTTGACATCTTCCTTAGTTGAACTGCAAAAGGCTCCTCTCAGCCCATTTCTCCAGCCTGTCCAAGGCCCCCTGGATGGCAGAACAACCTTTTGGTGTACCAGTCACTCCCCTCACTTTTGTATCTTCTGCAAACGTGCTGAGGATGCACGCTGCCCCATTATCCAGGTCATTAATGAAGATTCTGAGCAGTACTCACCCTAGTATTGATCATCACGAGGGACCAATCCCCAGCTGCACTTTGTGTCGCTGATCACAGCCCTCTAGGTCCAGCCATTTGGCCACTTTTCCATCCACCACATGTTCATAAATTCTGTTCTCAGCATCCTTGAAAATCCTGTGCGAAGTTTCTCACAGAGGCTCAAGGTTTCTCCTCATATGTAATTGTATCTAAAATCACAAAGAGATTTGTCTGGTTTATGTCAGAGATTGTTCAAGGTCATGCAGTAAATTCTTGGAAGAGCTGCTGAATAAAACCATATTTCCTATATTTTAGCTGTTAAAAACTTCTGTCTGTGCTGCCTTTACTGACTAAATTTGAATGTAGACCTGTATCTGCACAGAGACTTTTCTTTGTCACAGTCTCTTTTTCCCCAACTGTCCTTTAAATACATCTATAAATTTTTAATAATACTTTATATTTTTCCATCATGGGTAACTGAAAAGGACAGAAAATATAATGCATGAGAACATCCTGCCTTTGGACAGCTGCATCATCACAAGTGTGTTTTCATCCAACACACCATTCTAATGGAAATAAACAGACATGTAGAAATTCTGTTTGTCTGCTGCAGACCATTCATTCTTACTGCTTTTCTTAAAAGCCTGGCCTGAAGAAGACTTGTCTGAAACAGACTGAGCAGTGTCTTGCTAAGAAATGGTGGGGGAAAGTGTGTGGGGGAAGAAAGCAGAAATGGATACAGCTCCATGGGTAGCACAACTACACATGTTCATGCCTGATAAAGACATAACAGTTGGTTCCATTTCCAAGCTTCTGGATATGTGTATAATTGAATAGTCATAACATACTCTGCATTTGTATTTTAGATTGCCTTCAAAGTGGTGAAGCCTTTCTTCTTCAAAACTTAACTGATACTGATTGCCTGTAGTGCTAACTTTTCATTCCAATGTAACTTCCAGTCACGTGATTGATGCTTTGACTTAGGAAATCCTATCAAAATCCTGAGAGTCAGGATTCTCTTAATAAGATTCAGTGAGTTCCATTTAAAAATAGATACTGTTTAATTTTTTTCTGGTTGGGACTCAATTCCAGTGTCTCAGAGGACTGCAGGAATTTTTTTTTTTTTTTACTATCAGGACTTTAAAGGGGAGGAGAAAACTGAAAAAATCACATTAATTTTTATATATGTACATATGTGTGTGTATAAATGTGTGTGTATGTATACACCATTTACTTTTCAAGAGGAGTTTATTTAGTTCAGAGCCATGGCAGTAGCCCCATCCATGATGGTGCAAATTAGGACATCGTGTTCATCCAGTGCACTGGCCATGCCACTGATGGATGTAATGGGAGCAGTAAAAAAGAAAGGTGCATTTTGAAACAACACTGCCGTGAGTGATTTTCCTAAGAGTTTTGTTGAGCACTGCCATCACATGTTAGTTGAGGCATTTTACTTTTCCAGGTCATGTTAACATTTTCAGGTGAAGGGTGAGATGTTGAATGCCTCTGTCATGACTGTATTGTTGCAGTAATAAGCAGAAGGGACTCAGTTTCCTCACGTAGAAAAAGCTGAATCTTTATTTCATAGGTCATTTTTTAGAGCATTGTCAGAAGGCACCATATTGAACCTAATTGGTCAGTAATACAGTGAAACTCAGTTCATTGGCCAGTAAGGGCTATTGTGTATATCTGTCAAATTTTCTCCCTCTAGATATGTTTACATATTTTCTTCACTGATTCTCATGGGACAGATTTCTTGTTTCTCAGAGGTGCAGACTGTTTTCCCTAAAAGAATAGTTTGTTATGTTAACTGTTTTCCATTCCACTAATTTTTCCTTATGGGAACTTTCAGGCCAGTTGGTAATTCAGCAGAGCAAGGCCTGATGTTATAAGGCCTTTTTTTTTTTATAGTATCCTTACCTGTATGTAACAACTGATGTCCTCTATACCAGAATTGTCACTGACAATAATTATGGGAGACCTGTGTTTTCCACATCTGACGTAAAGGAGCTTCCAGTTAAAACACTTTTTAACCGGTGAGTGCCTACATGTTTCCTTGCAAGTGATTCTTGGAAGCAGCAAGCTTTAGAGAAAATAAATGAGAAGTAGTGTTATTTTTTTAGTCTGCGATTGTATGGAGTTGTTGTCAATAGAAATAGTTGCATACATTTGTCTTCATTAATCATTTCAAAGTGTTGCTTTTTTGATGCAGCCAGCCCTAGCAGTTCACAGGCACTTTAATTTTCCAATTATCGTACCTGTGGCTCAGAACAGATACTGATTAGTTTCACATTTTGGTCTGTGGGCAGCTTAATGTTCTTGTCACCTTACATTGAGTTTTAAATGTGCAGAGTGTAATAGAATGTCAGATGTGCTCCCAAGTCTTTGGGTCAGGCTCAGCAAGTTATGATATTTCTGAGTACTGTACTGATGGGTTTCTGAAAGATGGATGAGAGAACAAAGTATGGGTTTAGGATCCTATCACAAAAGTAATGATTCTTTGTGTAAAGTGCATGAGAGCGATTTTGTGTTGTGTTCTTTTTCACACAAATTTTCAGCTGGAGATGAAGCTGATGCTGCTGGCTGCTAAACAGCAGTAGAAAAGGAAGTTGCAATAGCAGCAAGGCAACAGCAATGCCTTTCGATATTTGCACACAATTTACAGGACCTTTTCAAACTGTAGTTGTGAGCCCAAAGGAGAAAATAAATTTTGAAAAGCCCTAAACACAATGATTAATTTTAGAACAAATAGAAATGTTGCCTGTCTCCTCTTTATCAATTGCGTACCAGCTATGACTCATCCATGCATGCTTTTTTCTTTCCAAAAACTGACATGGAAGAAATCCCCTCCAAAACACAAAACTACGCTGAACATCTGCTGTCTAGGTATTCATTAGTTCTGTCTGCTCTGCTTTTGGCTAATTGCCTGGGAGTGAAGTTGAATCATTTATGGGGACTTAACCTGCTGGCAGTTATAGTGGTAAAGATCATGTAACATTTGATAAAACCTAGGGAATGTCAAACATGTAGCCTCCCAAACATAAAGTTTATTTACTGGTTTCCCGTGCACTTTGTTTGCTATGATACTTCCTGCACAACTGATAACAGAAAATGTATTTAATAACTACTCACTGCTAATATGCTGTAGTATGCATGACTGACTAATTTAATTTATCTCTGATTAAGCCTATTATGTTTGAGATCACTTTACAGAAGAGACTTTTTTTGCCAGCTGTAAGCTTATTTGAATTGTAATATAAGTTAATAATGTGTGAAATAACTACTGGTGCCTGCTTCTAAATGTTAATTTTACCAAATCACTTCCTGAGTTAGTGCATACACAGCTCATCCATTGCAGTGTCCTTAGTGGTGTAAGATTGGACAGGTAAAAAGGCAGGTGCATGGCAAGGGGATAAATGGCTGTTTCTGCTGAGAAAAAACAAAATAAATGAAATCACAGCCCAGCCAGGCATGGCACACCATCCATATAATGACAGCATCAGCTGAGAAGGAACTCTCAGGTTGTTCTGCATCTTGAAGCATTTGTTTCCTACCAGGTGCAAAGAGGAATAGAGACTCCTCAGGACAACAGAGAGAGGAACGCATTAAACTAGAACTTGTGAGAAAGGCACATCATTAGTGTGTTTAAATAGGAAAGTAGCCATTTGGGTGAAATTCTAAATTTTTCTCTGACTGAGGGTAGAGCTGAAAAAGAGTTGGGGGAAGAAAAAAAACCAAACAAAACCAAAACAAACCCCAAACAATTAAAACCTGGGAAATGTAAGGGGGGAAAAAGTTCTGCCAAGGAAAGCTAAACATTTTTTCTCTGGGGACCAGGCAGACTGTTTCTTCCACTCTTTTCTGTGGTCTAATTTTTAAAGTAGGCAGACCCTAATGCAGAAGGAAGCAAAGCTTTTTCTCTGCACAAGCTGTATCCCAGAGCTATTGATCCCTGGCAGCTGAAACTTAGCAATGCCTGTGCTTTAGCTGCTTGTTTCTCTGAGAGACTGCAAAATGCTCTCAATTGCTGATTTGGAAAAATTTCTGTATTCATTAGTTGTTGCTTTTATGAAAAAAACACAATTATATATAGTCTTGTTTTAATATATGTTTATTTTGAATCTGCTGAGAAAATTCAGGTCGAGAGAATGATGTCTACCTTGTTTAGAGAAACAAGTGTGGTGGCCTGGGATTTAGTCAATGAGGTTATTTACAAGCAGTCACCTAAATTATGTGTACTTTGCATTTAAATATATGCAACTTCAACTGGAATAAAAGGAAGTAAAATCTTTTCTCTGTTTGATTAGTGTATCTCTTCAAAATAGAAAATATATAGGCTACTGTACTTACTGCATCAGACTGAACTGCCAAAACAATGTCACTTAACTAGCATGGAAAGGAAAGTATCCTGCACATAATTTCTTTTTATGTCATTCTGTTCCACCCTCCAAACATTTCTGGCATGTGATAGCATGTGGGATGTCAAGCATCGTAGTTCACATTTTGTCATGCTATCTCATATAGATCAGTTATCAGCAAGTCGAGCTGCACAGCAGCTCTGATTTCAGAGTCTCTTTTCACAGCATGTCAAATCCTAGCTGGCAGGATAGGACTTTGGTAGGCCCACTGTGACAGTGGGGAGGCAGGAGCACGTGCAGCTAGAATGTTTGATGGCTGTACTGTGCAGAGTAAATTTCTAGTGTTATAGAATCATGAAAAGGATGGTACTCCTATAAGAATTTCTGATATTATAATAAATTTCTATATTCTGTATTTCTATAAGTCTGATAAAATTTCCTGATTGCTCAGAGTAGTCAATCAGTGAGCGTTGGAGGGGACAGATGTCTGTTTTAGCATCTGAGATAGGACTGACACTGTTATAGACTGCTGGCAAGGTGAAATGTTTACGTAGTATCACGTGGAGAGTAGGTGGTGCGCTGGCTTCCCATGCTTTGTGTAATCTCCCAGGTGTAATCCAGGGTTGAATGTGAAACACAGAGATCTGAGTGTGGTGCTGTATGTAATCTAGAGCTAGCTCCGCATGCTAACCCAGACTGCAAAAGTACCAGTTGCACTCTTGCTGGTCCTAGTTCTCAGACCTGGAGACAAGGGGTTACTAGGGAGGATTTTCAGATTTGAGAGCTGCATCTTCACTGTCCTGAGAGCATTCAGGTTTGCCCCAGGTGTGAAAGCTTCTTCTATATCCTCTACTTCTTGCCTGGACAGATATGGGTAGAGAGGTTATTAAGTTTACTGACTTTTCTTTTATAAGGAGCAAGATTCTTTTAAAAATTATAAATTAACACCTTTTTCCTTTTTTTTTTTTTTAATTTCTTGCTAAGAGCAGCAGACTTAGCTTCTTCATCTGACAGAGAGGATCACAGTAATTCAATTTGCAGATCTAGCAATGCTGAAATTTTTTTTCTCTTTCTACAAATTATACTTAGGGATAGGAAAGTAGAATTTGATGCTTCATATTCCCTATCTGTAAGAGAGAAGTTCTGAAGAATAATTAAAGAATGAAGGTAAAATATTTGGTTGGTCACTAAATTTTTAGTGACTTTCACAGTCATGGGGCGGTCTTCTTAGATGCTTTGAATATATTAATTGTAAATGTATTGCTTTATTACCTGCAAGTGTCTGTGATGTACATGGTTAATCACTCCCTGTTCAAACACCCCTCCTGCAAGGCTTTTGGAATTCTCTGTGGCCCAGTTCAACACAGAAGCCATCAGTAGATCAGGAATTGTTATGCTTTACAGAGGGCCAAGTGAAGACTAGGACTGCCTTCTCTCCATCTTCTTTCATCTTTCTTTTGCCCCCAATGCCTAAATTGAGATTGATCATTTAGCAGGGAAAAAAGACACTATGAGCAGCGAAGCATGACTCAATACAATACTGAAAGCTGCTTAGCTGTCGTATCAGACTCAACTTACTCTTAAGCAAAGATTAGCAGGGATAACTTCTGTACAAGCCTGTAAATCTGCTTAGCGATCTATGACTCTTATGGGCAAATAATGCTTCCTAAACACAGCCTTTGCACGTGTCCAGAGTCCCCATTTTCAATTACTGATAAATACAAGCCAGATTATTTCTTTGGGGAAAGAAAGTATTGTTCAAGGTACTACAACATAGGAAGCCAAAAGGTAATTCATACCTTAGCTAATTGTGTTATGGTCTGTCTTAACCCACATGTATGTTGCAAAAACTTTTTTTAACTGTGAGTGACACTCCATAAATATTTATTCTTAAGAAGTTTCCCTTCTTGCAACAGTGATTCTCACCTTTTCTTTAAAAAAATCATCAAAGAAATATGACATTATAAACCTCAAAACTTTTGAAACCTCAAAAATTTTTGAAAGTTTAGCACTTTTTTTGCCTTCATTGCACTGATATTTCTTTAGCTCCTAAGATGACTATGAACTCTACAAAAAACATAGAAAAGCAACCCACAAGGAAACACCAATGTCATTTTCTGCACCTACACTTAAAGGCTCGACTTCATGAAGAATTAACATTGAGTAAAGGGCATGGTTTTTCCCATGTGGTTTTCAAATTTTACTTTTTGATCTGAAAAAAAAAAAAGGCAACCTGAAGATGTATAAAGGATCCAGAAATGTTTTAAAATAAAAACAGTGTTCTAGAAGATCCCCTAATACATCAAATGGGACTTTTTTTTTAGCTATGTAATTATTCTGCTTAACTTTTTTACTGTTTTTGTCTACTTAAGTCTAATTTATAACAGCCCTGTAAAGTTGGGGGGACATACAAGTTAACTATGTGAGTTTTTAAAATTTTTTTTAAATTTTTGATTACTATTTTCCCCTTTATGTTTTCAAATCAGTTCAAGTTCCAGGATGCTTTTTGCTTCAACCAAGTCCATTAGGGTTTTTTTGTGGTCTTGTTCAGGAAATCCCTGTTGTCAATGAAGCTTGTTTGGGCAAGATTAACAATAGCTTTATGGCATGAAATCTGATAGCAAGCATTCTGGAACTGATGAAGGGCTTATGGGTCTGTTTAGACCTTGGTCATCCTATTTACCTTTTACAAAACTGATACAGTTTTAGCATTCTTCCACTGCTCTGGAATTTCTGTTTGTTAACATTAATTAAAAATCAGTTCTGGTGGTTCAAAACCTCCTAATCTAGCTTTTCATATAAAAGTGCTGATACAGCTGCTGTTTAATATGTTTCCAAGCTACTTTACAAGCAAAGAAAGTATTTATTATAGCTGAGTGTGAATTAAAACATCAAAGTAGCTAAGTAAACTGCACCTATGTATCATGGCAGGGGTGGCTCGAGGACAGCGACGGAGGGATTGCAGGCATCTCCTGAGAACATCACAGACTTTACTTCTTTGTAGAGTCATTTCAGGTTCACTTACCAAATGGTGACACAGATAAGAAAAGCTCAGTCTAAGGAAGCATTGCAGAAGACAATAAAAAAAGAAAACATTGACCATCAAAACACTTGAAAATCCAAATGAACCAGCATGAAAGTAGGAAAAAAAAGTGCATTTGGAAGAGTAAACTTCAGAGAAACTTCTGCTTACCAACAAAAGCGAAGTGATGTGGTTATTGAGCATGTTTAATTTTCCTGCATCTTTATTGGCATTACTATCATTTCTGTCCAGAAGAGCACTAATGTCATTGCTGAGATTCCTCTTTTGCTTGTCATACTTAGAAAGTTGATGTATCCTTTAGTCTGTGTAACATTGATATTTTTTTCCTTCATTTTTTTCTTAATCACCTAATGTATATTAATTGCAATCCATTTCCCTATGTTCTGTGATGTGGATTTTTTTTATGTCTATTTTTACTTCACTAGGTCGTTGCGATGATTCAGGCAAGTACCTATTTTTTTTCTTTGTTAATGGCTTTTTTTAGTGTCTGATAAAATGTTCTTAAACAGGTCCCAGCTTTCATCTTTTTCCCAAATAAACAGTTTCTCCCAGCTGAATTTGCTCATAATTGTTCTCAGGATTGCAAAATGAATCCTTTTAACACATCAGGTATATTTGTTTTTATGTTATCCTGTTTGTGATTAAGAAACATAATGAGCAAAAGGTGACAGTCATAAAGAAGCAACTGCTAATTTTTAGTTTTGTGGTAAATTTTATGTTATCATTCAAGATTAGGTATAATATAAAATTCCCACAAGTTAAATGCAGTTCTAACTGAGTTCATAAAGCACCCTTATGTAGAATCTTAAAAATCCTTTTATTTATTTCAAGGCAGCACAAAACCTCCAGCATATGCTACTAAATCCTCTTTGGTAACTCAGATTTCTCTCCTACACAGTGTAAACAGATGCTTGAGGAATCCCTCATCAGCATTTTCCTCAGCGTATTTGTGGTCTGGAACAGATATCACCCTGCTTTTCTTGCACAGCCTTACTTTCAAAAGCATTCCAGCCTCTGAGTGCCTCCCTCCACCGCACCAGGATGGGCTGTGGAAGATTCAGTTGTTTCTGTTCAGCAAACACTTCTCCATCCTGAGGGCCGCAGCTGCAGCCTGTCTTTATTGCTCAGCCAGCCCAGGGAAACCAAAGATTTCACTGCATTGTGGTCAGTGTGTAAAACCACTTAATTCAAGAGATTTGGTATTTTCCTTAGAAGCATAGAATCTTCTGAGTCGGGAGGGACTGCCAAGGATCATTGAGTCCAACTGCTGGTCCTGTGCAGCACTCCTCAAGTGTCACACCCTGTGCCTGAGACCATTGTCCAAATGCTCCTTGAACTCCATCAGGCTTGGGGTTGTGACCACTTCCCTGGGGAGCCTGTTCCAGTGCCCAACCACCCTCTGGATGAAGAACCTTTACCTAAATACCCAGCCTAAACCTCCCCTGACAACTTCAGGCTGTTTCTTTCTGGGTCCTGTCACTGGTCATGAGAGAGAAGAGTTCAGTGCCTGCCCCTCCTCATCTCCTCATGAGGGAGTTGAGGACCACAATGAGGTCTCCCCACATTCTCCTCCAGGCTGGACAGTTCAGACTTACAAAAAGTCCCAGTCTTACAGGAAATGTCAGGCTGATAAACCTCTGGCCTTCATCAAGGTGGCAGTGCTGGGTTAGTGTTTATAGTAGAAGTCAATGAACTTGAAGGTCTTTTCCAACCCAAATGATTCTATGATTCTATTAAAAAAGAGTAGAGCACCTTTCTAAGAAATTATGGTATGTAGTATAATATGGGAAATACAGGATGGCGCTATACATCCCTAGGTCAGGGCTGCTTCTAAGGACCAGGGAAGCTGTGAGGGTGGCAGTGCAGGAGCAGTGGCCTTCCTGGCCAGGGCTGGGACCAGGAAGATGGATCAACAGCACAGCTACAACACAGTGTAGGCAGGGAGTGAGCAACAGGGCTGAGCGTAAACAGCTGCTGAGCTGTGGGGGAAGAAGGTCTCAGCAAGGCATCTCACAGCTCCATCCCACACTGCAGCTGATCTGCACCACATTCAGCTGGCATTGATCAAGCAGGACTAAAATGGCTGCTTATCATTCCCAAAGGGTTATTGCTTCTCATTACATCAATGAAATAAGCAACGCTTCAGGTTACACAGGTGGTGCTTGCTGATATTAAACGTAGGATCAACTTTCCCTGCCCATGGTGAGTTTAAAAATACTATAATCTGAATTTAGCATGCTTTTCACTTGACTTTTACACCCGACCTAAATACAAATTGTACAAGAATGTCTTTTAATGTTATTTCTGAAGTGGTAAAAGACCCTCAGTACAGCCCTTCAGATCCCGAAACAGAGAAAGCTATTAGGTATGTTATTCTTTTAAATTTTAATCAGTTCTGATATTCCTGAAATGCTCTGTCTGTAGTGTCTTTTGTATTAATCATCATAAATATTTTATCCTTTCTGGAGAAGGTATGCTGATGTAATGTCTAAGCAAGCGAGGCAACTTATCTCAGCTACTTTATCATACTTGTTAGACTTAAAATGACTATCAAGAAGTTCCAAAAAAGATGTTGTGCAGATAATAAAGACAAAAAAAAAAAAAAGGATAAAGATACAAAATGGTAACCACATGTAGCTCTTTCTTGATGTTCTCGAATTTGCAGAAACCAGAGGCCCTTTGTAGTCCAGCTGTACAGTTTCAGTAGGTGCAGCAGTCCCTGTTACAAAAGTAGTGGGCTTGGGGGATGAGGAAAGTCCCCAAAAGATGTGATAAAGGTTTCCAGAGGAGATGCTTGTTGATTTCTTGTATTATTTTATTTTCTCTGCTGCTCTGTAAAGAATGGTCAGCCTTGATAGGACTGGGTCAGTAGCTTCATGTCTGTGCTTGGTCTCTGGAAAAAAAATCCAGGGATATGATGCTACAGAAGATGAAGCAATGGCCTGAGTGATGCGAACATCTCTTGTCTCATGGCTCATCTCATCTCACAGCTCATCTGGTGGTGGGCAGGTATGAGCTCGGGTGTATAGTTTATTCCTGTTTTCCACATGCAAACAAATGTGTTTCAGGATTTACCTCAGGTTTTGTCACCATATTCATTTTGCTATAAGAACTATCTTGGATAAAACTGTGCTATGATTTTCAGTGGTTGGTGTCTGGTAGGGTAATGCTCAGCATTCATCTATTACCCTCCAAAACACCTGGATCCAACTTTCTTGCTAAGGAACAGATCTGCATTCAAAGCTTGACAGAGACTTTGGTGTAGCTTTCCGTATTGACATGTAAGGCACTTGCACTCACCACTGAGCACTTCCCATCTCAAACATTCCTGGAATATATGCCTAGGCTCTGTTTCAGAATTAGATGGACTGCCACTGGCATGCACACCTAAATGGCTGATGGATGTTTATCCAGGTACTAGCAATGCTTTCTAGTTTGTTTTTTTAATTGCAGCCTCTGAAGAGTGTTACTTGGCTTACTCCATTGCCAAGAGTAAAGTGTGATCAGAACAAGATAGCCAGAGAAATGCATATTTTAGGGCATCAAACAGATAAAAAGAAAAATATGCTCTTCCTTCTGAAAGCCACTCCTGTCCCCAAATTGTGGGCATTCTCATTCTCTCAAATGTGTTTGCTTTTCATTATTAGCAGTCATTTGAAGGAGAAAATGTACAGGGGAGCTAAACATTTGGGGAGAGACTGCCAAGTGCACAGCAGAGCCCTGGGATAGGAGGATGTGGATTTAATGCATGGTGCTGGTTGTGGGAGCATTTTGTACATTCGGTTTGATTCGTGGACTGGATGCCATTTGTGGAGGGGAGCCTTGGCTATTATTGTTTGGTCCTCTGTCTTATTTTAGGTTCACATTACTCAATGTCTGATTATGTTGGACAATACTCACTTTTGCTGCTGAGAACATTTTGGACAGCAGTGACAAAATGCCAAGGATTGTGTCCATATCATTCTATCACAGCTTAGGAAACCTGTAAGTGAGCCAAGGCAGGCCCTGGATGCTTTGCAGAAGGAGGGGTGCCAGCTTAGGAAAAATTAACTAAGTTTGTCTCCCATCTTCTCTTCCACCCTGACTGTCTGTATAACAAGAAGATGAACTGTGAGTCCTCAAACCCGTTGAGTGATGGTCCCAAGTCTAAAAAATTGTAAAAGGGAAAAGGAAGCCTACTTTGATACAGTGGGGTGGGAATTTCGCAAATCCTGGGAATTCTGTCACCATGTCAAGAGCTGAGATCATTACTGGGCATGCTGTTCAGCAAAGCAGGATTTCTGTCCATATTTTCTTTTCAAGTTTATCCAGCCTGTTTTACAGCTGTGATAACTTGTGGTACAGCAAAGTCCAAGGGCTGGTATGTCTATGTATATATATAGGTATAACATCAGTTATTCATCCTTGTTATCTGAAATTGTGACTTGATGTGTTGAAAAGAACAGATACCTGAATTTTAGGTTGTTATGTGAACCAAACAAAACCAGACAGAATATTTGGCACATAAGGAAGTATTATATTTCATTGTATTGCAATGTTTTCAGTGGATCCAAAATTCACTAGCTGTTCTAAATTCACAAGTTGTCTTCAATGCTACATATAATCGTTTTATCTTAGGTTATCTAGAACAAGTATCTATGTCAACCAAACCAGAGATTTCAGGAGTACTGATTATTTTACCAAGGTTAATATTACCTTACAATAAAAGCTGTTCTTTATGGATTCACTTACTTTGGGTAATACTGCTCACATATAGGAGGTGATACTAAAATCTCTACAAATGTTTTTGTAAGTAACTGAAATTACTGTGACATTTATGATATTACCTTTTTTTAGATTAGGGAATGAAGCAGTTACTTAAATTACTTTCAAAGTAAAATTATGGAAAACTTCCATTTAGGATTTACACTGAAAAATGAAAGCATGAAGTGCCATTTTGGGTGGTACAGCTATATTTTAGTACCCCCTGTGCCCAGTGGCATGTCACTGCAAGGGCTTGAAAACTGGATGTGAGGGCACGTGACCTTCTTGTGTCTCTTTGTCCAGCTGAAGAGTTGACACGTGTCACAAGAGGGATGCGTGTGCCATTCAGATGTTCAACTCTTAGGGACCAGTGCAAGGTTTTCTGCCTCTTTAGACAAAGACTGAGGCTCTGCACTAACAGGGTGCAGAGAATAAGGGAAAGGGGTTTGAGATACTAGCTGAGCTGCTGGAGATGTCCTAGACAGACAAGAGGTCAGCTGTGTGTGGAGAATGTTACCTTGCCCCAACAATTCTCTAAGAACAGCTGGGGAAAAGGAGTGAGGAGTTCTGCAGAGACAGTGGGGCTGGGGAGAAGGTGCAGGAGGCTGTAGCAGGCACTGGCACAGGTTGCCCAGAGAAGCTGTGGATACCCCACCCCAGGAAGTGTTCAAGGCCTGGTTGGATGGGGCTCTGAGCAACTGGTCTAGGGAAAGATGTCACTGCCCATGGCAGCAGGGTTGTAACTAGATGTTCTTTAAGGTACCTTCCAGCCCAAGCCATTCCATGATTAGTGAGTGCTCTTTTCCCCCTTGAAAAATCCCTCTCCCTCTGCATCCTCTTTCCTTTGGGGTATGAGTCTCTGAGCTCACATTTCCTGGAGCTTGCAGACTTGTCACCATCCAGCAGGATATTATCATTCCAGCTAATAAAAGCCAGTCTGCCCTCCCCATTCATCTCCAATGATGCCTCCTCACCTTCTTGGTGCTCTGAAGAGGGAAAAAAAAATTAGAAAAAGAAAATACAAAGGGTCCTCCCAGGGCAGGCACTGCAGTTGTTGCCACAATTAGGTGTGAAGGTGATGGCTTCTGAAATATAAGGAGTTTCCTCCCCTTCTCCACAAAGACATAAGGTGAGACTGCTTATCTCATCCCTACCTTTCCAAACATTGACAGTGCTTATCAAGAACTTAAAAAGTACAGGGCCCATCTCTGGGCAATGTCTACCTGCCTGTGCTTGAAGTTTTACCTTAAAAAACTGCCTGTACCTTTCAGTTTTGGTGGGGTTTTTTTGTTTGTTTGGTTGGTTTTTTGTTTGTTTGTTTTTTTCCCCTGCTAGCTTCATGAAGGTACTAGGATTCTAAAAAAATTTTAAAAAAAGAAAACTTATCTTTGGTACTTAACCCAGCAGTTGAACAAAAGTAGTGCAAAAATACTGCAATAGGTGTTGAGTAAAAATATCTGTTGTGGTAACTATTCTGGGTATAGCTGCTCTTTCATGACAACTCCTTTGAATTATTTCCCTGTGGAACAGAGCAGCTCTGACAGCAGCTCTTTTTTCGAGGCAGGCAATTTCCCTCATATATGACTTGTCAGCTGCTAACTGTGGGTGTGTAAATATAGCTGAAATTTGGAAATAGTGCCTATCTGGCAGAGGTTTGGGGCAGTTATTTATGACTGAATGGATGAGATTTATCAAGTTCAGATTGATGGTAAATGTTGCAGGGCAGGTACATTACCCAAGCTGGTGTTTATGGGGAGCACCTTGACAGTTGTATATTGATTTCAATAATACAATTCTTCTTCAAACAGCTAAGTGATGAATAAAGTATGTAATTTATATAATAGCTCTAAGAATATTCAGAAGGCACCTCACTTTAATTTTACTTCAGTCTTATTGCCCTTTTCGCCTCCCTTTGCTTTTGGGCTTGTGTCCTTCTTCTCTCATCATTCTCACATCTCATTTGGGATTTCTCCTCCTCCCACTCCATCTTTCAGCCAAACTCCCACAAGACATGGGAACCTCCCTCCATAACTCCAGCATCAGTAAACTCATTTGTTTATGAAGCATCTGCTTTATCTCTGCAGTTTTAACTCACAAATTTATTTCTTCTTGCTTAGTTTGTCTTGCATCCTCCAGTGTTTCTGGTTTGTGTTCTGTCTCCAGTAAGCAATCTTTCTGAGTATAATCCCTCCCCTGATTTGCCTTGCTATGCTCTTGGTGTGTCAGCTTTTCATTTCTGTCTACACAAAGAACAGAGAATCTGCTAAAGGCAAGTTCCCAGGTCAGCTTTGCCATAAAGCCACTTGTTTCAAAATAATTTCAAGCTTTTTGGGCCTTAACTAAGAAAGGTCTTAAGAGCTTTTAGAGGGCTAAGAATATGTCTGTCATTTCAAGCCAACTAAAGATGCCAGCACTGTAATTACACCTCTCAGCCTTCTGCAAACTTCCTCTTTGACTGGCATCTCTCCTCCTGAAAAATCAAATGAAGACTATTCTATTTTACTTTCAAGGTACTATCTCCGTTTTGATCTGGCTATTCATGAGATCTCATCCACATGGTCCAGAGAGAGTTCTGTAGTGCACAAAGCACCTTTTCTGTCATCATCTCCGTGTCTGAAGTGCCAGACCTTCTGTTTGCTAAGCTTTAAATAAATCTACTTTTTGTCTCTCGTATCAAAATAACAGAAGAATCTCCTCCTTTTTCAGGAGTTTTAAAAATGCTATTATTAGTTGAAATTCCACTCCATCAGAGTATTGCAGAAGGTGCAACAAATTCAAGGAATAATGAGTAAAAGAAATAGAGAAATCAGCAGATGAGAACTTCCTCTTTCAAGAAGAGCAGCTTGTTTTAGTTGTGTCTAATCTGATCTCTAGGGCAGAGGATTGCCTTTATTTGTGCTGAGTCTTTGCTGCATACAGCAACAAGCTTATAGTGAAACTTCAAGTTAGTAATTTGAGTTGTCTGAAAGCTGGAATTTTGTATGGGTTCACATTTCTTGCAGATGTCTGTCACATACTGCAAATGTTGCTGGTTGACTGCCCTCAAAAACACAGGAGAGAAAAACAAGATCTTAGAAAAAGTGAAATACTAATGACTTACAGCCACTTCATATCTAATAGCTACTGGGTGCACTTGCTTGAGAGGAATGGGAACAGGGAAGCTTGGAGTTGGCTTAGTGTTGGGAAGCTTTGTGTTGTTTTTGAAGGAGTACTTGCAAATTCTCTATCTGTTAGCTGACTTTTTAAAATGCACTCAAATCAGTATGTGATGATGACAGAAATAATCACATTATTCTAAGGCTCAAAATATGTATTCCATTGGACAAAAAAATAACAGATTATTCAGAAAATATACTCTAATATGCTCTGCTGGGTTTCAGTGTCTCCAGGGAACTTCATTTTATGACTATCAGCTTGCCTTAAAGCCCCAGAATATGTGATTCACAATCTCACCATCCTATTAGTTCATGTTTCTGTTTGGAAAGTGAATCAATTTCGGGATCTGATGTGTGTATAAACAGCTTCTTTTTCCTTATAGTCTCAAGGGAAATCATGAAATGTCAGAGAATAAAGGTACACAGAGATATAGATGAATTCCAGTGCTGAAAGCTGAAAGTTAAGATATATCTAAACATTAGAACTTTAATAAGAATTCAATGATCAGTGTTTTGCCAGCAATGTGACAATGTGCTTTCTCCCACTTACCAGCTATTTGTACACAATGTACTTTGGTCACTGGGTGCAGTTACCAGGAAAGAACAAAATACCTGGCAAATTAAATCTAAAGATTTCCACTCCTGCTGTAGAACAGATAGATGTAATGTACCATTTCATCTTAAACCAAATTATGTACCAGGACATTTAGATACTTATTTCTGAAGACATCAGTGTATAATGTCTGATATCATAAGGACTGAAATGCTTAAATTCCAATTATGAAAAAAATCTTTAAACTGAAAGCAGAGATACCTGAACTAAACAGCTCTGTGATATACCTAATCTTTCCCCTCCTGCTGCCTCTCTTACTATTCATTCAAGTTCACATGTAAAACAAGGACTTGATCAAAAGCCCTTTGAAGTAGATGGTAATCTGTCAGCTGGCTTGGCCACTGCTTGGACATCACCTCTATGTTTTGCCTTTGTAAAAGATGCTTTAGAGATTTCTTGAGTGTTGATAGAGTGTGTGGCCTGCATGATGGAACTGAGACAACTGAGTCTGGTTGGTGTTGTTTGTTATCTTCAGCTGTTATCTTCTGCACGTTAGTGGAGCTGTCTTTTGCACAGCATCCTTTGCAATACAAGCTTTGCCACACAAGATTTTTGAGGAAGGACATAAATGTTGTCTTCAGGATCTAGGTGTTGTCCTCAGCTGTCTAATGGGGATATAAGGAAGCCCTCTACCAGATGTTTCTTGTAAGCAGAAAGTGGTAGGAGAGGGAATGGATGCAAATCACCATGTGGGAAATCCCACTTGGACATTAGGGGGGGGAAAAAACCCAACCAACAAACCAAATCACAGTAATGTAGTCAAACATTAGAGCAGGTTGCACTTGGAGATACTCAAACCTGACAATCTTGAGTAACCAGATCTAACTTGGTCACCCCCAGATCAGGGGATTGCACCAAGTGACTGCAGAAGATGCCCCCCAGCCTATGTTTTTCTGTGCTTCTATGAATTCTGTTATATTTATGTAGTTGCCTGTTTTCATCTAACTCTTAAATAAGGGAGAAATGTTCTGTCTGTTTTCAGAACCTACTGGGTTTGGTCTCATTTACTTACACAGATGAGAAATTGAAAGATTGCTAAAGAAAGGATTCAGTAAACTGCAAAACCATATACTTCTTTCTGGAACCATGCATTTTATACATTTGCTTTATAATACCCATTAGAAAACATGTGCTGAGAGCTCACTGATTTTATGAGCTGAGGTATCTGTATCCATGAAAAAGATTTATTTGCAGTATTTTCCTCTCTTTTCTTTTTAATGAACAAAAAAAAAAGTATTCTGTGGTTGTTTGAAATATTGAAACATGCCTGCTTTCATACTGAAAATAAGATCAAGTCTTAAAAAATGTAATTATTACCACCAATAGGTCTGCTTTTCCATATAAATATAAGCAACTCGTCTTGCTGTTTCTAATAATCTACATGTTAGTAGATGTGTCTTTTGCACAGTGTGCTTTTGCAATACTTTTGCCCCAGAAGATTTTTCTTGTGAAGTTATAAAAGTCAAGACTTAAAAACTCTTGTCAAAAACTGAGAACTAAAACTGGTTCTGTTAGAAATCTAATTATGTTTTAAGCAATTTTTCAATGAAATAACTCAAGTGTACTTTTTCAAATTAAGAAGTTACACATTTCTACTTGAAATATTTTTCCCATTTTTAAGTAGAGAAATTATAAACTTTTTTAAAAGTTGTGATATAAAATGTATTATGAGCTGAAATTCTGGCCAATAAATTTGGCTTTATTTAGGGTGGTTAAACAGACTTTGTATGTCAGAATTTATTATAGTATGGAAGAATGATCTCTTATTTAGTACACAATATATTTTATAGTATATTACAGCAAAGGGTGGAATATGTTTATGGAATTTGTACGTATAGAATATGAACACTAGGTCTTACAGGGATGCTGTGTTTTAATTCTTCTGGCAGCTAAGCCCCACACATCCCCTCACTCTCTCTCCCCCAGTGGGATGGGGGAGAGAATAAGAAGGTTTAAAGTGATAAAATCCTGGGCTGAGATAGTGGCAGGGAAAGCAAAAGCTGAGCACACAAGCAAAGCACAACAGGGAATCCATTCACTACTTCCCATGGGCAGGCAGGCGTTCAGCCATCCCCAAGCAGGGCTCCATCATGTGCAATGCTGACTTGGGAAGGTGAACTCCATAATTCCAAATATCCTTTCCTTCTTCTTCCCCCAGCTTTATATGCTGAGTATGATGCCATATGGTGTGGGATATCCCTTTGGGGTCAGCTGCCCCAGCTGTGTCCCCTCCCAGCTCCTTGTGCACTCCCAGCCACTCTCTGTTGGGGTGAGGCAGAAAGGGCCCTGACTCTGCGTCAGCCCTGCTCAGCTGTAACAGTCACATCTCTGTGCTGCCATCAACACTGTTCTCAGCACAAATTCACAATACAGCCTCCTGCCAGCTACTGTGAAGAAAATTAACTCTATCCCAGCCAAAACCAGCTCAATGGACTTCAATATATCTGTTCTGTAAGGAAAGTCTGGAAATAGGACAAACCTGTCTCATGAAGGAAAATAAGAAAAAAGATGAAACTTCCTTGATTTGGTAGATCTGACTGGGTTGCAGTCATGATAGATACTCCAGTAGCATTGCTTCTAGCTGTGAAACAACTTGGGAAGTGAATGAGGGTGCAAAACTTTAAACTGCAAAGGAAGTTTACATTTTTTCCTAAGGCTAGTTATATCTCAATAAATGTTTCTGTCCTTCTCTGAAATACAGAGTAGAAACTAGCACAGAACCAGCATATTTTAACATAAATACCGTATATGGAGTTTTTCTGCCTACCACATCATATGGTTATTGTTGAAACATCTGGCTTTATAACTAGTGGTTTTTTCCTTTTCATTTGAGACAGGTCTTGTACAGTTCTGCCTTCTTGGGAAAAAGGAAAGAAATCCTGTAAAAACTGACATTTCTTGCAAGAAATGTGTACAATAAAGACCAGATGGATTTCATCAGTATTATTTACTTAGCCAGCAAGGACTGTTTATCAGTACAATATACAGATCACTATAAGCTTATAAAAGGCAATTAAATAGTTGTGACCAAATCAGCTAAATTTCGCTCTTACTTTCTGAACACTGGCTTTCTTGGCTACTGAATAAAGCTTTTGAGGAATAAAGCTTTGGCTTCACAAACCAAAATGTATTGTATAGTTTAATGGTAAGCAGCCAAGACTGTAATTTTTGAGAGACCAAAACAATTTGTCTTCTTCCATGAAAGTTTCCTGAAGCATTTTCATGACAAAAACATTGATGTTTTACACACACACAGGTTACTCTCGGGCAAGGACTGCTTTAAATCATATTTCATTTTCAATAGTTTTTCCACTACATTACTTGTTGAGCAAAAAATAGGCAAAATAAATTATTTTGCTTAGAAATATCTAATACCCTAAGTATCTGTATGCTTTAATCTCCAAGAAACCACTGCAGAAAATTACAATATTCTCAAGATATTGCCATTAGGATAGATGGCGATTGACACTTATTCATTAAGACCTAATTGATTTCCAAAAGTAGTGGATTTGGATTCCCTTTGAAAGTTGTTGTTTTTTTTTGCCTCATATTAATGAACAGAAAATTTAGAAGAGGTGCACTCATGCAAGCTTTTGGTTACACACAGGCAAATGTTGTGTGTGAGTTTAAGTAATGCTTATATAGAAGTGTATGCCTTCCGAAGAGGCAAGCATCGTACAAAAGTCAGCAGGGAAAATCTTTACCCATGAAGTGCAGACATAAAACAATACCTAGGAAAACACCATCTAATTTAATGCACAGTGTGGCCGGGAAATTACTGTCAAGTAAGCTTGCAATGCAGAGATAAACCTTGCAGAAATGTGTGAAGAGCACTCAGATACAAAATCAAGATAAATATCTCACTTCTATCCCTGCTTTGCTTGTCAGGCTGTCCTCCTTTCCCTTTTCTTTCTGCTATTTTACAAGAAGCATCTGCTTTCTAGAGGGTGGGGGAAGTTCAGCTATAGTGAGTGTGAGATTTTTTTCTGTTTGCTAATTCTGTGGATTTGGTAATCATCTCTCTATTATATCATTGCTTTTCTGTAGAGTTAAATTGGTTCTACTGCTTGTTCTTCAGCTGCAGTGCAGGATGGCAGTGTGTCCTCAGCACACACCTCTTTAGCACACCCGTGGTTCAGGAGTGCCCTTCCAAAACTGTATGCATATAGTGTATTTATATGACTTCTGTCACATGCCATGGGATTCCTTCTGGAATCCAGCACTGTGGCTTTCAGGAGGAAGGCAACTACTGATTCTTTATTCTGGGACAACATGGTGAGTGGCTGCAGTGGTTTTAGGAGCACTCAGCACACCTTGACTTGTTAGAGATGAATGCTTTGTAAGAAGAAATTACACTGCCGGAGAGAAAATTAGTGACTGATGTAAAATGGAGACTTCTATATTGCAATTGTGCTAACAAGATATGAGATGAAGTTTAAAGTATAATTTTAACAGTATTTAATTAGGTGGAACAGTAGATTAACCATCACAATCCTAACTAAACACATATAGAAGAATTGCAAAGTATCAATGCTCATTTTTGCTAAGTTGCCTCTGCCATTAGTGACTGACTTGAAGCTAATTTAAAATGGCTCAATTTACAAACTAAATTTTAAATATTTTCCAGTTGCTCTCCTTTAATTCAGGCAGGGAAAGGTGACTCATCTGTTCAGCACTGGGTGGGGAGAAAATGACATATTTTAGCTGGTCACTGAGATCTTAGTGTGTCATTTCACTTTGTGTCTAGCAATTAAAGCAATGTGAATCACTTACCTGACAAATTTAGTCTCTTGTTCTTTCAATGGAAGTATTATTACCTCTAGTTTATATTTGTTTGAGCTGCCTGATGGCAGGTTTCTGACAGTTGCTGACAAACTGTAATTAGGTATCCTCGTGCTAGATGTAGAAGTTGCAGGGAACCAGTGCAGTTCCTTCATGATTTGTTTAATTAACTTTGTGTGCTGGATCCAAAAGATTTGGGGAGTCTGGCCTCCCTTGCTTTATCAAGCTGTGTAAATCCCATATCAATTATACCTCCTATTCTGGAAACAAACAGTGGAGCATACAACCTTTGAATTTGCTTTGCATGACTCTTTGTAGGAAGCAAGCATAAAAGGAGCTTGTGTTCAGCCACAATACATTCATTGTTAATTTGAAGTGAATATTTATAGCTTTCTTTTTACTATTAACCTGACACTATGAGCAATTATAGCAGTATTCAGCTAAATCTCTCCAGCCTGTGCTTGGTCAGAATTTTCTTTCCCTGTGTTTGTAATACATTTCCTACGCACTATTTTGTCCTTAATGCCTTTATAGCTTGTTTATTGGAAACAGGTTTTTAATTATTTTTCAACAGTACTGGAGACCTGATTTAATGAGCAATTGTTAGATATACTAGGGAGACACATTCACCTGATTAATGTGATAGTTAACTGAGCAACAAAATTGCCTCGTGAAGAAGCAGCTGTACACAGAGTTAAAGCAGTAAAAAAGTTTGAAGGAATGTGAAGAAAATATTTGAGGAGAGGTGATTTAAAATAGGATACTGAGCAAGTTGGAGGCTAAGTATAAATGTACAGTGTTGGCTTGTGGTTGGTTGGTTGTTCTGTGAATACATGCATGTGTGCACATACATGCCCATATTTGTTAGGAGACAGTTTATATAAGCTTGACTGAAAGATCCTGCATGGGAATGCTGGGATGTTCAAGGGCTGTAGAAAAAAAATTTAGGAGGATGGATCCTTCAGGTGTGTGTTGGAGATGAAACTGTGCTGCAGCCAATGCTTTAATGGCATACAGTGTTGTTGTCCAGCTTCAGTGCTAATGTGTGCTTTTGTCCTTTGAGAGTCTGTCCTTTGAGAAATAGGTTCTTTTCTCAGAGAAAGGCAGGTAAGAGAGAAGTTTGACATTCTTTAGTTGTCAGAGCTCACACTGGGGTATTCTTGTGTCACTGTCTTGCTTCTATCAGCAGCACTTACATTCTCAGCTTGGAAGCTTGTGGTCAGATTAAAGGATCAGACTGACATGATCACCACAGAATTTTAGTACAAGATAGTTCCACTCATGCATTTCGATGTCATCTTCCCTCCTCTTTGCAAGCAGCATTCGTAAAGGAAGATGATGCAGTGGTAGCCCAGTAGACTAGACGCATGACTATATCATCAGGTTTCGTTCCTGCAGAGGGCTGTGGCATCTGTGGAGAGAAGGGTCCACAGGGTGTACACAAGGTGCACTGAGGCCAAAAAGTAGTGCAGTAGCAGCCACAGGCAGAAGAGGAGAATTAAGTATGAATGCTAGAGGAAACACAGCGCAGCTAACTTCTCTCGTGTAGTTCCCAACTTGCCTTGTATGAGGGATATCACTTTACAAGCCTGAAAATACAGAATGTTTTCAAAGTCGTGGTGTATTATAAACCATCCCACACGCAAACTTTCTAGACCCTTTATGGCCTAACATAACCCCTCTGGTTTCAAGTTAGGTGTGGTGGCTTTGTGTTCCTGCTCACTCATATACTAGTGAGAGCAGGAACTTTTTTTTTCCTAAAGGAAAAGTGAGGTTTTTTTATGGTATGTGGTATTCTTGTTCACCTGGTTTAAACAGATCAGAGATGTATAGATTATAAAGAACTTACTCTGGGAAAATGAACTGACTTTCCATGCAATTACTCTAGGAGCATGGATTAGGGAGAGGACTGATAAGATACTTTGCTAAGATCAAATCTAAGTGAAAGTGGACTGGACATATTACTGGGATTACAAGAGATTTGAAAAAATAGAGAAGATGAGAAGGCAATTAACATACTCCTGTTTGGAAAAGGAAAATGCTCCTCCTATGAGTGTCAAACTTTCTGCCCCACTTTAACTGGTTCAGCTCATCTCCATTGTGACAAGTAACTTGGACAATTCTTTGCAAAACATTTTTACTTGCTTGCCTTGCTAACATGATGGAAATATAAATTGCTTTACTTATTATTTGAATGCTTCCTTCAGAGTCAGGAGGATTGCTGGTCTAATGACTGGACAATTAGAGTAGAATTCAGCAGATCTGGATTAATTTCAAATTCCTGTCATAGCTTTGCTTTAGGAGATTTTTAGCAGATTTTAACTTTTGGGGTTTTTGTCTGCACCTCATTTTATTCATGTTGTCTGCAAAAAGGAGAGCATGCCACACTCCACCTATGCTCTCATGCCTTACCAATTTAGCTGGTGAGTTCTTTGGGGCTCTGCATGTCTGTGCCCTGGGTCAGCAGTGCTCCAGCCCTCCCAGACCACACCAGCCCTCTGCTTAAGAAGTTTTTGCCTTTCCTGGTTTGAAAGGAAAATTCCCAGTGATGCTTTGATATGGGCTGTATTTGCCTTTGTTGTTTTCATATGGCATGGTCTTTAGAGCTCTTGTGTGGTAGAGCCGTGGTGCTGGAGCCAGTGGGGTGGCTGTGCAGGGCAGTTCTGAGCACAGCAGAGTGTCTTGTGAGAGCCTAAAACAGTTCAGCAGACTGACTGGGCACCTGCCTAATCTCTGCCTGTTCAGCAAATGCTTTAAACACAGATGTGTTCCAGAGTGTTTTGCTATAGATGGGTGATCTCCAAAATGTGCTGATGTGCTCTGCTAGATAAGGATCAGTATTTCTTTCTGGAAGAACTCATTACAGGACAGACGCACTAGCATTGCCTGCATTTTCAAGTAAGAGGCTTGACGCTTTGCCATTATGTGGCAGCCAAAGTAGACAAAAGCAGAACATACTTTTTAAATTGTTTCCTGGCATAAATATACAGATTATTTAGTGTTATAATTTGCACATGTATTATATTTTAATGCTATCAAACTAAACTATATGATGTCAACCACTTTTGCTAATCTTGTGTTCTTTACTCTTCCAACCCAACAAAGTTATCTGTTGAACTCAATATTGAGTTGTTGAGTCCAGTTTTTGGTTGTTTTATTGTGGGTTTTCTTCGGTTGATTGCTTTGGGTAGTTTTTTTTATTTAAAAAGCAATCAAAGTAAGAGATTTGAAGTTAGTGTTCCAACGCAGAGTGTTCTCCCATTTTTTATGAATACCATCCTAAAAAACTGCAGATTTATTTCTTAAGCAAATAATATATTATAGCGTCACCTTTGGAAATTTTGGGAGTTTAATTTAATTTAACAGCTGGCCATTTATATATCTCTGAAACTTGTCATAAATCTAACGCTATGCAGCTAATAAACAGCAACCGGAAAAGTGGTCAATCCAAACTACACGCAGTCAGAGCATCCTGGCCTGAGTGTATCAACTTCTGTACAACTACATACGGAAAACTATCAAGCCTGGACTTCTAAAATGTGAGATAAGACAGCTTTTGAACCAAAAGCAGCAACCAAAGTTTGTAAAAGCAACTAAGTCACATGTGTTTATACGTACACGTATATGTGTATTTACAAACTGTATGATACATATTCACACCTGATACAGAAGTGTGAATGGCAAAAATGGTGTACAGTTCCCTTCTGAAACGCTGTCTGCCTTAACTGTTTACCCCTCTTCCCTCACCCTTGTCCTCAGACTAACCAGGCACATTTGCAAAGCTCAACCCTTCACTAGCTCAAGCTAAAAGGAAAACTTGGCATGATTTCCTTCTTTGCAACTGGGGCCCTTTCACTAATTTGCTTGATACAGATATGGTCCTGAGGAGTGCCTTAAAGGGATTTAGATCTCTCCCTACCATTGTCATCCCTTGTGTTTGCACACTCTGCAACTGTCTCAGCAAAGTGGGTTCTTTTGTTTGTTATTTTTTTCTTCCCAGGACCCAAGTATTAACACTTCTGGTAGGAGGCATGTAACAGAAATGTATTTGCCAAATGGCGCTGCCTCTTTCCTTGGATATGGGAAAGCATTTTGTGGAAATGGGAAAACCAAATGAATAGAGCTCGCCAGTTCCACACGCCTCCTGTCTGTGAGCATCCCCACCCTGGCTATGTGGGCTGTTTTACTGACTCAAGGGAATGGGTTTAGAGGAGCCCTTTGTTGAAATATTGGCAGCACTTCACTGGACTTGCTGTTGTTGCAGATGGAGCAACTTGCGGAACAGATGGATTCTCAGTTTTCTCAAAGAAAGGGAAGGTACTTGATGTACCACGGTGGGAAAGAAGGGAGGGTATTCCAGGCAGATGGAAAGACGGGAAAGAAGGTGCGTTCTGAGCTTTTTTTGGTGCACTTGGAGCCTAGCAATCTCTTTTTGGCAAACTTAGGAAAGCACAAGCACAGCACTCTGTGAGAGGGCAAAGGGACTGTAACAGATGTGGAGAAAGATATTTGCACAGAAGTGATAAAAATGAAGGCTGAGACAAGGAAAAGCCAGAGTGTATAACTGAGTATTATGTGATAGGTATGGGAAAGGGCTCCCGCCCTGCACCATCAGAGGTGCACTCTGTTAAGGCACAGGACTAGTGCCAGAAGAGCATAACTGGAAGAGAGGACAGATTAATATTTCAAGGTCTATTGTGCTGTGGAAAAGGCTAGAGATAAATGTCATCTGCCACTGTGATGCCAGGATTCCCTATGTTTCTGCAGTGTGAGAATTGGTTTTGTGATGGCACAGTTTGTTCAGTGGCACTGCTCAGATACCGTGTTGCCTCTTTTCTTCTGCTGTTCTTTCTCCCCTCCCCATCTTGTTCTTACCTCACTTCTACCTTAATTGTTAGGGCAGGATCAGTCCTGTGCAGCACCCAAGAGTGTGTAAATCTGACTGGAAATCATGCTACCTGATCCAATATTTACTGCTAGAATCTTCATGCAATTGCCAAATGCAGCAGGCATGAACTGAAAGAAGTGATCATATTTTGGTGTTGTGTGTTAACTCTCTACAACTCTTCAGTCACTTCACACACACACCAGACTTAACAGAAATATACTTTATCATAGTATCATTTATGATTGAATAACAATGGACTTTAATCATTATTTTTACTCCTTAGCTGAATTAGACGATTTCAGCATCTTAGAATGCAGATATTAAAGCAGTTTAACTATAGTAAGGATGCCAACAGTCTTGGAAATCCAGATTTTCTGGGAAATGAATGTGATAAAGGGCAAAAAAAAAATGTTATTTCCAAGTGTGATTCACTGCTGAAATCGGCTATGCAAAATTATCACTTCCTTAAATAATGGTTTTGGCTTTTGTTCATCGTCAGGGTTGTGTCTACAGCAAAAGAAATGTCTAAAGTATTTTTCTGAAAAATAAAATGACCTGGATTATATACCCACTTTTGCATCAATTGTGCTCTGTTTTGCAGGACTGAATTATCAAGGAGGCTCTAAGATAAAATTAACAAGGAATCCCATCACTGAAGTTTAGTATGAACATTTTTTTAGATTGTTGTGTCTGGATCTCTGCCAAGTTTCAGCCCCATAATAAATTAAGTCTGACCCACGCAAAGTAAAGAAATAAAAAAGAATGAGAAATAACCCAACAACTTCTACAAGGCAAAAACACTAGGCATTTTTTATGGGGAAACAAATGGCCAGGAATAATTTATTGGAAAAGTAATTATCTAAAGAGAGAGTGGGCTCTTCTCTCTAATTGGAAATGATAGCATTTTCCAGCCTTACTAAACACAGCAGAGGATCATCATTTTGCTTCACCAACCTGGTTAAATTAAAGTTGAGAAGTTGCTTTCCTCTAGTTTTATTTCTCCTGATGCTGAATACTGCAGTTGAGCCCAGCTCCTTTTCTCTATGGCAAAATCTAACCTGGTTGCCACTGGACCTGTGAAAATCATAGAGATGATGAGGCAGGGTCTGCTTTCTGCATTGCGTGTCTGGCTTATTTAATTTCTATTCACCCTCAGATAATAAATATTTCATATGTTGGACAGGTGAAAGGTTTCATTCAGCTGCAGATCTGCTTCCACGGCAATTGATTCTTCTCATTTGAACAGTTTAAATGTGTTGAAAACAGACCTTGCTTTCTGTTTTTCTCCACTGTGGTTTTATGTGTAATGTATTATTTGTTTTCTCCCTCCTGTCCCTCCTACAAGCAGATACAGAAGAGCCTACAGCATTAACAAGTAATTCTAAACAATTTATAATCCAAACATATTCTCTCTTCCAGTCAAAATGGGATGGAAAATGCTGTTTCATTTGACAAGCATAGAGTAAATATCTAGAGATATGAAATTGCCCGGGTTAGCATCTATAAATACTCTGTATGCAAAAAATGCATGCAACCATGGTACTACTTTATGCTTTACAGTGTGTTTCTCTGTTGCTGCTGGCTGTTTCCTCAATACCATTGTCCACCAATTCAGTTACTAGAGTTGGATTTGGTTTTGGGGTTTTATTTGGGGGAGGGAGAGACAGTATCCCAGGTCTTCCTCTAAGAAAGCTTTCCTTCTCTGAGAAAAGCTGCTAGCAAAAAGCTGACTTGAAATGCCTGCAACCATATCTGATTTCTGCCAGTGTTAGCGCTTGTGATGGATCTTCTGGAATACGTCTGCTACATCTTTTGCATCTTGCAGTAGAAGGAGCTCTTCGGAAGCATACCTTAGCTCATTCTTCCTCTGCACATTTCCACATGTAGTGGGCAGCTGCTGTCCCTCTTCCTCTCAAGCCATCCCCACATCTGGACTCTGACTCATGCTGTGCTCCGTGCCCAACTCTATACCTCTGTCTGCATACATGGCTGGTAGCTTCACAAAGGATTTCCCTTGTCTGCCTGCTGAGTCAATTGTGACTTGGTGCAGTGGTGAAATTTTGGTAGACAGGCTCCAAGTAAAGGAATTTTCCCTTTGCCATCTCCTGTCAGGCTCAGAGACATTTTTACTTGAATCTGACCATCTGTGTGGATGTTCATTTGATGCAATTATGGCAGAATGGGGACATTATTTCATAAGACACACAGCTGTCCTAGGAAATAAGTCACAGAATACATCTCAGGGTGTGATTTAGGAGTTTTAGATGTGATGGAGAACCATGCATAGGTGGCTTGTTTGATCTCTCTGTCCTCTCCTATTTACTGTATAGCTTTCTAGCGATGCTGTATTTGGGAATTAGGAGGATGTTCTAGATCAGATTGGAAAAACTGAGATGACATGATGCACAACTGCTATTTTGGGTTTAGGGAGAGATGGAACACGGGTACAGCCTTTGGTAGGTGTCTTTGTCTGTGCCTAGTAGCTCTGTGGCAGATCCCCCAATTAGAAACAATTGAACTCTGTCCGACTTTGCAACCCTCCCCCTTCGGTTTCCAGGCATATAGATTTTAGCCAGCAGGTCTCTGGTTAACCCCTCCTCACTGTTGTTTATTTCCTGCCACTCTGCAGACACACCACTGAGCATTAAGTATGTGAACTCAAAGACGCTCCCTCTCTCCTGTACAGTGTTAATAGCAAACAGTCATGAGCTGGGCTTCTCTAGGCAGAATTTCTACCTAAGAAACATAGGTTTCAGGAGTATGCCCTTTCTCTCACCCTTTTCAGATTGCATTAAAAGCATCCACTTCAAGAAACTACTACTGTGTTTATTCAAGCTTTGAATTTGGAAGTCGTGCCGGGATCCCTGCCACCTCACGCTTGAACCGTGAAACCCAGGTCAGTTCCATTTTTTGGTTTTCATGTACTGGCACTGCGCTGCAGCTGTTTGAGCTACCAGGTCTCTGTGGAAGCAATGCTTCTTTTAACATGCAGAAAACATCATATTTGATTTTATAACCTTACCTCTTGTTTTAGGTTTTGGGGTTTTTTGTAGTACTAAACAAAATGTCAGGGTGGCATGTCAGTGAACATAATGCTTTCCAAAAGAATCCTGCTGACAGGCTCGAAAACTAAATGCTCTCTTTTGAACAGGCAGGAACAGCTCTGATTTTCCTTCCTGCCCACCGGGCTATACTTGGACTTGAGAGGACAGCTGTGCTTCATCTCCCTTTTGCTCTGTCACTGTGACTGCTGGCTATTGCACTATATAATACAGTCTTGGGCTGTGGGATATGACCAGTTTCAATCAATGCTCACTGAGGTTGACTTTGTGACTCAAAGGCTACTGTCTCAATAGCCCATTAGTTCTGTCAGAGAATCAACCCTTTCTCTTCAAGCCTTCTGTGGTGTTGAGGACTTTGTGGTTTTGTCATTGCTAGAGAGAAAGGTGTTGGGTTGGCTATAGCACTGAATGCAGCTGGAGGGGTGTTACTAGGTTTGTGTGAGGCACTTTCTAAAAAGGCTCCTTTTGTTAATAATTCTACTCTAGATCTCAGACCCCAAATTCACCCAGAGTTTGCATTTCTGAAACTTCATGTGAGTAGTCTTTTACTGCAAGGTAGATTTGCAGAGGGAAAATCAAAGTTAACGAAATTTGGTGCCTGAAATGTTTGTTTTCCCCAAACGTACATTGGAAAACACTGTTTGAAGGCACAGTACTGTTTGTCTGCTTATTGGGAAAACATCTGGAGGCAGCAGTGCTTTATGCAAGGAAATCCCTTGGTGTTTGACTTGTGGTTCTGCCTTCCCTTTAATGCCTGTGCCCTGATCCCTAGTGATTGTATGCTTTGATGTTGCTGGAGTGCTCCTGGAGTAAGTGCTCCTCTCAGCTGAAGTTACACTGCTGTCATTTTTAAACTTTTTACACGTTGGGAGAAGAATAATCTGGAATACACCCAAACATGGGCATTTTGTCACCATGAAGTCTGCAGTTTGATCATTCAGTCATCAAATAACAGTCTGGAGAGCAAATACTGTGTCCAGCTCCACATCATCTCTGGCTCTTCCATGGTATGCTCAGTTCCTCTGCTTCTAAGCATGTTTCCCCTCTTTCCAACTTTTTTTCCTTTATGCATTTGTTCCTTGTCTAATTATTTTAGGTCAAATCTACAACAGCTGAACAGAATGCATTAAAGGTAAAGGTCTGTGATTTTCCTGTGGCAGAAAAATTTGTATGGAAAGATCTTTTTGGATATTATATTTGTGTAAGGCAGTGGGAAGATAATATCTGAGTGGCTGCAAATGTTGTAACTGCATCATTAATGTTTAATTACTATTGGCAGCCAAGAAGTGCCTTTCTGGATTAACCAGACACTCAGCTTCTGAGATGTGCATAGGTGGCAGAAAGTGATAAAGCTAGTGAAACCACACCTCTGGGAGCATGTAATGGGATCTTTCCTGTGATATGCAAATTATGCTGCCAAGATGCTGTATAAACAATTCATGGGAGATGTAGTGAGAGGTAGTTAAGTAACTGGATCACATATCAAAGATAAAATCCATCATTGGGAATGTAAAAATGTGTTAAAAGAGTGGTTTTGCTTTTAAAAATAAATAAATAATGAACAGGGAAAAAAAAATCTTTGCCCAAAGCATATAGTAGCACTGAAGAGTAAATAGCAAATGATTTATCACAATTGTTGCAGTTCAAAATAAACAAGCATTTAGGAAAGCAGTGTGCACAGAGTTTGTGAAAACCAAGACTTTTCCTAGTACAAGTAATCTAGCCAATTATGCTGCTTTATTTTTCTCTTTTTCTCTTTTTTTTTTT
>VXBU01010069.1:2008261-2106367 GCA_013400315.1 Bombycilla garrulus | reverse complement strand
TTTTTTGTTTGTTTGTTTTTTGGTTTTTTTTTTTTTTTTGTTTTTTTTTTTTTGGTAACTGAGAAAAAAAGATTACGAATGTTAACTTGGTTACTTTTCAGGCAGAAGATACCCACTGATTACTTTTCAGTCATAAAACAAATCTCATTTCTATTCTAAGCATGAGCAAAGATCTCAGGCAGCCCAGCAAAACGTATTTCAGGGTCATATATAGCTGTAGATCAATGAGTGTGAGCAAACTGTATTGACACCAGAAGATGCTGAGCTAATGCCTTCAGCACGAATTTCTAATTTTTGTATTTTTCACTGTATGAGGAAAGGATTCCAGATAATAGCACTCTCCAATAAATCAAAGATTAGTCTTTCACAAATGGTACGGAAGCCTTCATTGATTCTCTGTCCAGCTTCACTGTTCTTCCACAGAGGTTAATTCCTGTAGCACTTGTCTTCCCTCAGTCTTTTCCTGTATCTGCTGTTCATTTAGGATTTGATGTGGCTCTGTTGAAGCCCAGTGAGAGGCCTCTGTATACCTCCTTAGTGGGAGCTGCATCATGTGCTAGAGTCCTAAGGGGCCAGCTGCAGAAAATTTAAGAAGGCAGCAGGGAATATTAAAGCATCATGAGTCAAGGGAAATATTTTTGACCTGTGACTTTCTTTTGTTTTGCAATGTAGCAGGAACGATACTCTCGATAGAATTGTACAGCTACAATAAACAGCACATTCAACAAATGTACTGAATTCTGTTTTATGTTTAATCACCAACAGAAACTATGTCAGATGATCTTCCACCAGGAACAATATTTCCTAATTAACTGTAATTAAGGTATATTATAACTACAGGATATGAAACTAGATGGATCTGTCTCTTGACATTTCATATTTGGATTTTTTTTTTCCTGCTAAGTCTCTTAATATGCTTCAATTAATGATACAGAGGCCAGGCCATTCTCAATGATGGATCTGCATATGTGAGTCTTAGTAGCACTGAGATGAGATGAAGCATGAATCTTTCCATCAATAAAATCCCTTCAGAAACATGAATGAATTCCAATTAAACTGAATTTACTAGCACAAATGTTGATTATGAGGAAGCTAAGGGTCAAAGCTTGAGTGCCTTATCCCGTAAAGTGCAAAACCCTGTGCCAGACACTACAGGAATTCGGGTGGCTTGTCTGCAGAGTCTTCAGAAGTTCTGTAGCTGTTCATAGCATCTCTTTTCATTCACTGAGAAGTCATACAAAACTGTTTTGTTCAGGCCCTGTTTGAACAAGAACATTTTTAATTTTAGTGCCCCACAAAGGTTTTATCCAGAAAATTATTCCTTCTCTCTTTGTGTTGTGATACCCAGTCTTCACCAACTGATAAGCATTTGGAGAGCTAATCAGTAGTAAACCTGAGGTATAGTCTTTGTATAGATAGCTTAACAATTAAGATGTTTTAACTATTCCTGAATGAAAGGAAATTGCCAACTTTAGAAAGAGAATTTCCTAGCTCAGGCATTTCTGGCCATGTAATTAAGCTAAATAGATCACTTCCTTGCCCCTAGCCACAGTTGTCCTAAAGAGGATTTACAACACGGAATTTCTACCAGGCTGAAACCTTGTTTGTACCCTGAAATATGGACCCTGAAATAACATGACAGTGCACTACAACTCCATCTGATGACTCCTCCCAAACTCAGTGATGCTTCGCTGTGTGCCAGTGATGTATTCCGCAGTATCACCAATCCACTCAGGGATTCAGGAAGGAGTTCACTATTTCGAAGATGAGTATAGATGAAACCAGGTTTCTGCAGAGTTCACTGTGGTGTGTAGATATTTGTAATCTATTAGATGTCGTAGAGCATATGCAATCAGAAGATGTTGCATAAAACAGTGGGGAAAAAGAAGATGAAAAGCCTGTTTCCCATGTTATTCCACTGAGCAACTCTATTATGATCAGGATTTAATTTAAGTGATCTACTATATTTGTGATTGCACAATAGAATCATGTTCCTGGGACTGTAATTTCTTTCTGTTATTTATTTTTAGCTATCTCAGTTCTCTGCAATTTCTTAAAGAAAATATTTCTTAGATTTATTTGAATTGTATTCCCAAGCACAATTGCAATTCACCTTATCTGATTGAGATATGGCATGATTACAAACTTTTAGTTTTCTTGTACGATACCAGTAAACATTTTTTTTTTGAGTCTCATATTTTACTTGCATCTTATGTGCCCACACTTGCTTGATCACATGTGGGAAATATTTTTGTACGCTGGTGCTATGCATGACTATGGAAGGAGCTGTAGATAGAACAAGATGAAATACAGGCTGTAGTTTACACCTGACAGAGTGTGAATTTCATTGCAAGTGCTTTTAAAGGAAAGTTGCTATTTTCTCCACATTCAGATAAACAGTGATTCCAAAGGAAATTTTGATAATTTTTGTTTGTTTGTTTGTTTTGTTTGTTCCACTCTGCTTTAGTTTTAAATTTTATGGGGAAAGAATATTCCTCGAACTAATGCAATCCTGTTATCTGCAGTCCCAGGTCATGGTCCTGTGATGCTGGACATACCCCATAAGCAGAGAACAGCCTGACTAGACAAGACTAATAAAGTCTGGGATAAAGAAAGTATAGTCACACCATTTCATGGGTGGGGGATCAAGGTATAGACGGTTTCAATTATTTGTCAAAGGTGTGTTGCAGAGCTATATGAGGAACAGGAATCTCTTGGATCCCCGTCAAGTTTCTTTTTCATTTCTAGAGAACAGAAAATCTGTATTTGTTTTGGGTGAATTGCAATTTGGATAGTTTGGAAGATATCTGGATGCAGAAGGACTCTATTAAGTCTTTCCCACCAAAAGAAATATTAGTAGGCAATTAAAAGAATAACAAATTGGACCCATTCAAAATGCTTCACTTGCTGTTGTTTTGAGCTTCAGGCAAGAAAGTACATAGAGGTCATTTAACCTGACCACTTATATATCAGAGGCCGCTAGTGTCACTCGGGCACTCCTAAATTAAGCCATATATTTTAGACAAAAATATGATGGTCTCACAAAGCATTTTCCATTCAGACTGTAAATCCAAAGGACAGGGCTTTGTCCTCTACATGTATCTGCTTTGCACTTCCTGTAGTATCACCTGGATAAACAAGGGCAATTCATACTCCTGTCAGTTTAATCTCTTGCATCATCGCCATTATATTGATTAATTTGATACCTCAGGGCTTTAAAGAACAATTAACAGCATGAGCAGAGATGATGCCAAAGAGGCCTGGATTCTGACCCTGGCACCCTGTTCTCCTGTATGCCAGAAGAGCGCTGTGTTGCTGTAGGGAGGGTGGTGAGTGGTGACCACCAAGCCGCACCAGGGAAGTTGATGGAAACTGCTGCACCCCAGAACCCTCTACATGGGCCATGTCCTCTGCATGTTCAAGGGGTGAGTCAAGACTGGCTCCAAGAGAGCATGGTACATAAATTTTCTGGATGACAATAAAAACAAACGAGTCAAAAGCCATGAGATACCATATTCATAGCTACAGGCCAAATGCTTTATTCATAATGTTGAAGTGAAAGTATTAACATTGCATTTGTTTAAAAAGTAACTAGGAGGCCATTTGTGACCCCTATAATACACATGTGGAGCAGTGCTCTACTGGTTTACACTGGTTATGTTCTGCTTTATATTTTCCGGAGGGTCAATTTGCAAGGATCTTTACTGCTATTTATGAATATAAGTAACTAATTTACCAAAGTTTCACAAAGTGGCTTCATGGCTTCCGCTTCATGGTTTAAGGTTCCACAAGTCTTTTGGTCTTGTTGTTGACTTTGGGTTGTTTCTGATTGTATCTTGAAGGCAAGAAATACTGCATTATGGTGAAGTAAATTCATTATTCTTGTTATTGCCCTTGTTATTAGAAAATATTTATATAGTGCAGTAAATTGACATTCTACTTTACCAACAGAGATAAAGGCAAAATTTGTACCCTAAAGAGCTTATAATTCAAATAAGAAAAGACAAACAAATGTACAACACTTCAGAAAATGGTGGACGAGAAGATTATTAACTATGTGAAAGAGGTGGAAGGGCTGCATGAGGAAGAGAGAAGGATGCTACGATAATCATAATTCCTAGTTTTACCACACAGTGGCACCTTAAAAGCCTTAAATGGGATGAAAGCCTGGCTACGCAAGGGGCTGTGCAGAAGCCTGCCAAGAGGATGGCTTTGTCTCTGTGTCTTAGAGCAGTGCTGCCTCGATGATATCCCTGCCTCGAGGGCAACTGGCTAAAGCCAGCATCAGTCCAATTACAGCACAAGGAACGCCAGGTTCCCAGTAGGTTTTAGCCCTGCCTGAGGGAAAATCCACATGATTTCCTGACCTGAAGAATTGTAACTGAAATTGAAGAAAAGAAATGCGCATATAAGAAGACCTTTCCCTGAAAGGGGAGTGGAAGGATTGTTGTCTTGGTAAAGGTACAGCAGGACCACCTGGAGGGAAGGAGGGCGTTTTTAGCATCATTATATTCACCCTGATCTGCAGCTCTAGCCTCCTCCATCCTGACCCCCTGACAGCTAGTCACAAGGCAGAAGCATCAAAAAAAATTTTGTTGCCTGATCATAGTTGATGCACTCATAGTAGCTGCTGTTTTCCTGATCTGACCTCATGTTAACTGTGGAATTGCTTCTCCCTCAGTGCCCACAGAGTATGTGATAATCCTAAATTTATGTAACTTGCCAGTGATCCCATAAACAACTGTTTAGAAAACAGGCAAAATTCCTGGCTCTGCTTACTTAGCAACTTAATTCAACCTCTGAGGAAAGCTAATGGGCATGCAGTAGCACAAAGACCCTGGAAGCCCTGCCTCGTCCTGTGGGAGGTGGAAAATATTCATTGTTTCCCTCATTTATCTGCTGCAAACTACCTCGTAAATCAGAAAGAACAGAGGGAGACTCCCTGTAACTGTCCTCACTTCTGGTTCAAAAACAGATGCTGTCCCCAAATATGTCAGGAATGATGAAAAAAGCCAAGAGCAGCCTTGGCAAGGGTGGTGGGCAGAAACAGGGGACTCTGGTAGCCAAGAGGTGTGTGTGATTTACACTGATCTTTAAAATGGGAATTACAAGGGGCAAGAAATTTAAGTGTTTGGTAAAGAAATGGGGCTGAGGAGATGGGATTCATCATTTGGAAGTAGGAAAAGGTCCAGAATGAATTTTCTCTTCAGAGAAAAGGCAGATATAGGGCACCACAGTTGTTGGAAATGTTTTAGAGTGGGCAGCTCCTGCTGTCAAACACTAATATGTTGGCATATTCACTGGGGATGGGCAGAAAAATAATCGGAAAGGCAATCATATCTCTCACTCTCTAATTTTTATGTATCTATATCTGGGGACATTCTTGAGCTATTTCAAACTGAGTCATGCTTTCTCTTCTCCTGCAGCTCACTGTGCCAGAGTTATCAGGCAGGGTATAGGAGTGGGAGCCAAGTCCCTCAGGACTGAGTGTCTTGCTGGGATTCATATGGCATGCAGGTAGCAGAGTGACAATTGAGCTCCCCAGGCACAGTTTGCTCAGCCCAGCTCATCTCATCCCATGGGTGTCTGACAAAACAGATGTTCATATCCAAAACTGCAGTGTAGACTTCCAGTGTAGACTTCCACTGAGATGTGCACCTCCGAGGTGAACTTCACTGCCTGGCAAGGTAGGTGTCTGAAATAGGCTGGAGGAAGTATCAGGTTCCCCCCATTGGCAATGACAACAGCAAGAAAGCTCAAGCATAGACATCTGCATTTGCAGAGTTTAGGTGAGGTGAATCCTTCCCTTCCCCTAATACAGCAGCACAGTGTAACAAACAGTAACATCTTGGCTGTGAAGAGGTGTTTGGGTGAGAGAATGGCCCATGGCAGATTAAGGCAAGAAATCTGCCTACATTGTAGGGGGAGTGTGGAGTCAATGGATGGAAACAAAATAATGCAAAGAAAAGCAAGAAAAAGTATTGTGATGTAAATGGAGAACAGGAGGTGTACTAAGAGGGATGGAAGGGGATTTCAAGGCAAATGAGCCCAGGGAGCACACTGGCAATTTAGAGCTTGTAGATGGAGAAAATATCCTGAGTATAATGTGCTAAAAGGGGATGGCAGCTTTCAGAGTGAGGACAGATGTAAGCTGATAGAAGAGATAGTGGATTTTTCTCTTAAGCGAAATTTATCACCAGAAACCTCTAATTAAAACAAACAAAACAAGTCTAAATCTCTTTCCCAGATTTTCACTGTACAGCCATCACTGAGAGAATACTTGATGGTATTGCATTAAATTCTTAACAATATGACTTTAGATTGTTTTAATATTCTGCAAAAAGTGCTCTGCAGATCAGCCTTGCACTTAACCAAGGGCACTTAGATGTCACCTCTTGCTGTAATTTGGCCCAATGATAAAAGTGTATTTTAAAAATATTAAAATAGTTTGACTGACAGCTTTGGGTTTTTTTCCCCCCAATGAATGTCTGGCTGAAAAGACAGGCTGCCTTAACTCCAAGAGTTCAATTGTTAAAACTTTGAAGAAGAAAAATTATAATGGTGCGTTCTAGAAACTTCTAAAAAATAGACTTTCCATACATAATGTTACCATGTGGAACTTAACTGTGTCCTGATCTTCTGGGACTAGGAGACAGCAGTTTGTGTTCATTTGGAAATTCAATAGCACGGCACCTCTGCCTCTGATGGTCTGTATGATACAGCCCCTGGGGCTCTGCCACAGACAGAGCTTACCTGTCAAGCTGTTCATATTTTCAGGAGGCGACATGGGAATGATTTCACTTTAGGTTAGCCAGGAAGCTAAAATACTCTTTCTGGAAGTGCGTTCCAGCTTGCTTTGGTATCTTTTTTTTTCTCTGTTGTCTTAGCTTTTCTTTAAAAATGCTCAACCGAACAACCCTTTGTATTTCAGCTGCTTGATGTAGGTTTAGTAAACATGAAGCAAGAACATTGTCTGTGGTACAATGAGTGAGAGGAGATATTTGATAGGTGTGGTGCATTTATATAGGTATTCTCTCAAGCCCAAAAAGATAAGAAATAGCATGTGTAGCCCATATGACTGCTCCAGGTACTTTATGGCATCAAGAAGGCATTCCAGCACCTCTCATTTCAGAATTCAGCCTTTCAATGAAGTTGCTGAAGTGCCTTTGTTCAAAATCTTCTTCGGATGCTTCCTCTTTTGTCTGAAATACAGTGGTGCGGGATGTCATGTTTCTAAAATAATCACTGGCCTTTAGTAGCAAGTAGTGTGGTAAAAGGCTTGCTATTAAAATATTGCCGTAAATAATTAAAACATTTCAGAATATTTTGTTGTTGTTACATATAAATGAAGTTAAAATGCAGCATTTAAAGAAAGGATTGTCCTAATTTAGTCAGTAAGTCACTGTTCTTTTAAATGGGAAGCGAGTCACAATTGCAAGCCATCTTGGCAGGGTGAAAAACAGAGATGCAATCATCAATTCACAACAATGTTTTGTGTTCAAGGAATAATCAGACCTGTTTTTATCAAGGCTGTGCTTCATTGCTAGCCAGCAACATGGCTTTTTTTTTCCTGTTCCAGATGATTTTGGAACTGCATACACTTTTTCAATAAGTAAGCTGGACTTGTATAATGCTTTGCTTAATGTGCCTCCAGATTCTGTTATTTATAGACTTCAGCATAATCAGACTGCAGCTGCTAAAATACATGTGAAACAAAAAGCACATTTGTAACCTGTTAAGGCTTTGCTCTGAGATGCCAGTGAAGTCTGGGATTTACTGTGAAATATTACCAAATGACCTTTCAAGGAGCATCACCAGAGAATACCTGTTTATCTTGGAGGCCTTTGTTTTATTTTTCTTCCTCTGTTGAAATCTTGCAGTGTTCTGCTTTCCAAGGGAAATCTGGCCTTTGTGTGTACCATGTGTTATCGTCAAGAAGTGCTAGGACAGAGGATTTAAGTAATGCAGCATCTCAAATGAGGAGTTCTTTCAGAAAATACGTTTTGTAAAAATTGCCTTTGTTGAATATAGAGGGAAACTGTAAATATATTGTGATTTTTCTCTAAGTTGTCTTAGTCCTATCAATATGGACATGATTTACTCATTAAATCATGTTTTTTCAGTGAAAATTGGTGGAAAGGATCCCTTGCAATCATGGGAAAACCTACATATTCAGTCTACATAGTTAAAAGTGAAAGTTCTTAATGCACCAGCACATATTTTATGAGTTTATAAGATGACAATGTAGGTTTTTAGTGGCATAATACAGAATGAGCAAAGGTGTTCTAAATAATTTGTCAGACAAAAAATTGGAAAGATTATGCGAGTGAACACAAAACCAGAGCTCTTATTTAGGCTCTAAGGGAGCTTATCTTCCTTAGCTTGTGCCTAATGAATCTGTTTTCTTAAGGAAAGTGCTGGTTCCAGCAGAATTAATCTTTGCTTTCAAAGGCCTCCTGTAAGAGGGAGATGTGGAAGAAAAATCCTCATAAACAAGGTGACTCTGGAGATGCTGGAAACCAACTGGTCTTTGCAGTAGGGCTGCAGGGAGGTGAAGCCTACAATAGATGCATAAGTTAGGATTTCCTCACAGAAAAAAAAAGATTTTGTTCCAAATTAGCTTTGGTAATTTTTTACTTGCTGTAGTAAATGCCTTTTTGCAAATTATTGCAAGAAATGCGTTTTCCTTCAATTCATTCTTAATTTCCAAATTTAGGTGATGTTTTATAGGTGTTAACATACCACTAGCCATCCAAAACAATGCCTCTTCTTGTAACGCTGCATATGCAATACAATCAAAAATATTGAAAAGCCATCTTTGGAATCACATTGGAGATGCTCTTTTTTTTCATGTAGCCCAGGTAGGATGGCTATGGCAGAAAAACATCATTTTCATTGTTGCTACTCCCATCTTTCTTCTTCATTGTGAGATGGTCAGAAAGAAATGAACAGTGACTTACAGCATATCCTTGTCTAGCTTTTCTTTCTATTTCTCCCTTCTTTACTGGGAGTCCTGTATGCAGCTGGAGAAACAAAAGCATTGGGAAGAACCAGTAAAATGTCTAATATATTTTAGAAGGCAGCTGGAGGTAGCCTGATAAATGACCTGTGCTGTGGCAGGTCAGGTGGAGTGTGACCAACCTAATGACCACTGTCCTGTGAATCACAGTGAATAGTAACAAACACTTTGAAATTGCCATTCTTTTAAGAACTGGAAAACTTGCCTAGGTGTAACAGTTCACAAGATTCCACATTGCTCTTTCCCATCTGTGTTTCCTCAAGAAACAGCACCAATAGCATTTAATGACTTTGTGACTTGTACTCCCAGGTTTCAAAAGGTTGATGCCATCAGTCTTTTCCTTGAAGGATTTAGTGGTCACAAAAATTAGACAAAGAGCTGAAATGACTGAAGGTCACTCAGCAGGTCAGTATCAGAGTTGGGCAGAATACCTCCTCCTTGCATCCCAGGGCTCGCTGCTGACCGGGGCATTCCACAGAGCCTCGTTACAGTGGTGCATTTAATCAGCTTCACTCTGTGTTGTAACTCATTGTGGTGTTATGGATATCTAAAGGGTAGGATTTTAACTTCACAATCTGCTGTTATTGAATTAGTTTTATGTTGTGTTAATTTCTTTGTCTCATGGCATTCATTGCCTGTGATAATTGATGCACAATATATAACCGACTTCTGTACTCATTTGGGTAACTGCATTTAATTGCCTGGTATAAAATATGTGCACTAAGTACAATCTGCTATGACTGCTATGACTGAGAAGTGCTCATTGGTATGGACTTGAGAGTGCTTTATCTTCCTGACAACCTGTCTGAGGGAAGTCTAAATGTCTTGGGCAATCCACTGTCCAAGGAGAGGTACTTGCATCATATCTGCAAAAAGAGAGACCACCAAATAAGTATAATGTGAAATCACTCTACAAAATGTTAGGCATCAAAATTTTTTTAATCAGAAGTTCTCAAATCAGGAAGTTTTTATTAATGTCCCTGCCTCTCCCAAATATCAAGGAATAGCAGGGCCCAGAATATTTTATACATTTTCTCCTGTAAATCAGGATTATGGCTTTATTTGCTTCTGAAGTTACTCCCCTGGAGTAGAGCTACTTCCATGCACAAGTGTTTATAAAAACAGATTTCTTTTACATATATCTTCAGGTCATTAATGCCCGGAGGAGTATTAGTGAATTGTAAATCAGGAATGCTCTCTAAAGGTGTGATGTCAGTGAAATGGTGTCGGTTAATGTCTGCTCAGGTTGCGCAAGATCCCTGCACAGGCTTACACTTTCTTGCCTGTTTAACCTGTAACAGTAATTCATTTATTATTAAGAAAGCAAGAATCTTTGCTCGTAGATGTATTTGTCATCAAACTTAGGATCTTGCTTTTTATGTGACTTAGTGGGTTTGTTTGTTTCCCTTGCTTGTTTTGTTTCCAGTGTCATGAAGAGTACAATAGTGCAGTGTCTGAGCTACACAAAGAAATGCTGAAGTTTGCCCAAAGCTGATTTGAAGTGTTAATAAAACCTTCTCTATACAAATTTTCAAAAGTTTTTAAACAAAAGCTAATGTTTGAGTCTAAATCGGGTATGAAATGCCTTTGAGTCTATTTTAGCCATATTATGTCGCTCTGTGTTAATGTAACCACTGGGTTGTCACTAGAAGAGATGTTCACAATTAGTATTTTCCTTTTAAAAAAAGCTAGTTTCTACAATCTGTGTCCTTCAGGATGGAGCATTAGTTCTGCCTACAGCTTACTGCAAATTATTCAGTGTTCATAGGTTCGTTTATGCTTGTTATTCAGCTCTCTTCCACTGACAAAATAGCCTGCAGCAGTTCTTGGTTAGATAGAACTAGTTCCACTTTAGGCTCCTCACGTTCTCTTTTATGGCTTTTCCCCTGGTTCCCCCTGCACTGCATCCAGGTGCTTTTGATAAAACAGTGGACCAGATGGTCAGAGAGAAAGCAAAGCTGTCCAGAGCCAGGGTGGGCTATGAGAGTGCGTTTTGAGCAAAGACTTCCTTGGTATATTGGGCAGACCGGGTGGTATAGTACAGCATGTGTTTCACCAGTTTAACCTACTGATTCTGCTTTCATTCATATTCATGGTGTTGTGTTCTTCTTCCTCTGCAAGGACTATGACAAATACTTGTAGATAATTCATGAAAGCATAACAAAATTTGAAATATGTAAAAAACATGTCAGAAGGCGAACACCAAAAAGTCACTTCCAGTAGTCTGAGGTGTGTTTGCCTAGCCCAGTGTCTGATCCTGCATTTCTGGCATAACTGGTGTGACTGCAGTGTGGGCTTGGGCAGAAGAGTGTGTAGTGTTCAGCAGCAGACCTGTGACCTGGTACAGACTTCACCAAATAGTAAAACGTGGGCAAGGGGGGATGGCAGAGAGTCCAACACTCATTTTCTTCCTCTTACCCCAGCAATCTATGCCTATCTGAGATGCCTTTGCCTCAAAACCATGAGGCGGTACCTCCTTCCTCCCCATCAGCTCTGATGATGCATTATGGGGACAAGCAAGTAGCACACAACAAGGTATGAAGAGGTGTTTCATCACCATTGGTTTTTAAATGCTCCTTTCTTCATCAAGGCAACAAGGCTGCTGGTCAGGGGAAGAGGTGAACCACTCTCATCTGGGCTATTCAGCACATATTTGTAAATGGGGATTGATTTGGCAGTGATTCATAAAGAGCAAGGAGGGCTGTACTGCGTAAGAAATAACTTATTGACGAGGAATAATTCAGCCAGCCCTAACCTCAAAACAGATGTTTGTGGTCAGAAGTTTATAGCCTCAGTGGAAAGGGCTGAGTACAGCTTTAAAGAGCTGAACAGGAGACACCCAGTTTTTGTCAAAGACTTGACATAAATCTTGTCTGCCTTGCCTTATGTTATAGTCACATTCCCTGCAGAGGACTTACATTGAGTGTTTGTTTGGTGTTTATAGATGTTATTTAAAAGCGGATTTTATGATAAAATATTTTATGTTGTGTATAATGAATAGTGAAGATCAAATAAAAATTGGAATTGCAAATTCAAATATTAAGGGTTGATAAATATTGACTTTTAAGTAGACCCACTGTAGATTTGAACAAAATGCTTTTTAGCCTAGTATACTGGTTATTTGTAAATTACAACATAAGAGAAATATAGACCATTGTCTGAGCCTGACTGTTTCTTCACTTTTACAGCTGTTGATTTGGTCATGTTTCCATTAAATGATGTGTGAAGTGTCATGGAACTAAAACATAAAACTTTCTGGCTCGTACTTTATGCACATCAAATGAAAAAAAAGTGTGGGAGGTACTAAGCTAAAATATAGCATAATTATGTTAATTGTGTCTTTTCTAAAGATTAATCCTTAGGGTCTGCATCTTGGAAACCTCTTAATTATGGTCTTCCTTCAAGTAGTTTTTTCAAGTCAGCACCACTATTCTAGGGCTGAACAAGTCACCAAGATTCACCTGCACAGTGTTAATGACCTCTCTGAACACCTGTAAGCTTCAGGTCAGTTGCTGGCACCTGGTGCCCAACACCCTGAATCAGACCCCTTAGGACACTGGACAGCCAAAAAAAATTAACATGGCCCTCCTTCACCCACAGTCCCATGTAGCTGGTGCACAAAGAGTTACTTGGGCTTGTGTATGTGATCATCCTCAGCTCAGTGTTTTCTGCCCCTGCTGGAAGTGCTCGGAGCTCGCAGACTTTGCTCAGACTGTCACCTGTTCAGCCTCCTTTCTGATGAGTGATGCACTAACTTGGTGAGCCTCCCAAAATACGACAGCAACAGCAAGAAGTTGCCCTTATGTAAAATTCATGGCCTGACAGACACATGATGAGAGCAATGTGTTTTAGCTAGAAACAGATACTGCACTTCTGCTTTGAGCTAACTAACCTCTGTGAGCCAAGGGTGCAGTGTTAGTTAAGGAGCAGGCATCATCCTCAGCTTTGTTAGCTTTTCTTTGCCACATCTCTGCAGGCTCCATTCTGTAAGTCATTGCATAGGATTTTCTTTCCTCTTTCCATCTCAGAACAGACGACTATTTCCTTGAAACTTGCAACATCAGTTAATTGTTAACAGTTTTTTAAAAAAATCATATTCACCCCTTAATATGTTCTTTCAGCTGATGCCTTCATGCCGAGGAGGCTGTGTAGCTACTGATAAGACCTAATTTGTGAAGGGCTTTTCAGCAGCCTGACAGGTTCATACAGGTGCTGTTTGTTCGGCAGGCGGGGATGAGCGTTTTTCTGGAATGCCTCTACGGAGGCTGTGAAATGTGTGCACAGAGGCTGGGGCTGGTGATCCAGAGGGAGTGGGCAGCAACTCCGAGTGCCTCCCAAACAGGTTGGTCCGTTGTTGTGTTCTGACTCTGGAAGTTGGAGTTCATTTCCATCTTTTCTCTTTCAGAGCCTAATGAGCTGCGTGTGGGCCCTGTGCTTGGTGATATCCCATCTCAAGATGCTGCTAATACAGTAGCTAATTACTCCTAATTGAAGAAGTCTAACAGAAGAAAAAGGATCCAGGCAAAAGCAATGGCTGCTGGTAAATATCTCAGGTCTGCAAAGGCCGTAAGAAAATAACTGGAAAGAGCTGATTTCAGGTGTTACTGAAAGGGAGGGGAGAAGCAAAAATGTGTGATCACATCTTGTGTCTGGTGTCTCAGTATCAGAAAGATGCCATCCCTTAACTACCCCACTCACTCTTTCCCATCAAAGGAAGATTCATACCTGGGCTCAGTCTCTTTTGACCACGTTCATGATATTTCTCTTTTGGTTTTAGAACAAAACTTGATATTTGCTATGGTGAATGGATTTTGTTTGATCTCTTTTAAGCTAGGAGATAATGTATTCTTAAATCTCTTACAAAATAAAAAATTGCACCTTATGGAAAACAGTTTTTTCCTTGGGATGTGTTTGGTTCTCACATGTTTCAGGCAAGTTCCACAACTATTTATGTATCATTAAGTTCTATCAGAGTGTTGTAGGGCAATTTATTCAGGCTGGCAGAGGCCTCGGAAGGTCTCCAATACAACCTCCTGTTTAAAGCAGGGCCAGAGATAGGGTCAGACAGCTGTTCAGGGCTTTGTCAAGGTGAGTCTTGAAAGGTGCCAGGGATGGTGACTGCACAGCCTGTTCTACTTCTTGGCTATCTTCATGGTGAAATAGTTTTCTCTTTTCCTTGTGCCATTTTACATCTGTTGAATGTTTCCAATGTCTTTACTCTCTATTATACAATACCAAGAACTATTATCAATAATCTAAAGGTAAATCATAATTAAGAAGCAAAACAAACCCAACATAAACAGTGGTTGTGATGCCTCATTTTCACTGAAAATTTTGGTTAAAAATTGTGGTTCATTGTAGCATGTTTACTTTCTTGCAGCAGCTGATGGTTTGGGAAGTATAGCTATAGATACCACACAGCTTAACATGTCAGTCACTGATCCCACGGCTTGGGCTACAGCTATGAATAATCTGGGGATGGTTCCAGTAGGACTAGCAGGACAACAGCTTGTAACAGGTAAGACTTTCTTCTTTTTTTTTCTTCAAAAAACATTGCTTGCCCCAGTCATGAGTTCTTCTTGTCTTTTGAAAAATGTATGGAATGTTTTTGAGGATATTATATTTTTATGTTCTGAAAATATCTCCTATGATTAATATTGCATACTGTGTATTAGTCTCCTCTTGTAGTAGGTATATAATCCATATTATGTTTTAACCTTATGAAAACTAAAACTCTCAGGGGAAACTGAACAGCTAAACCATCAATCTTTATGCTGGGTCAAGACTAGGAGGCAAGTCATGTAAGAGGAACATTTGGTTTTGTTTCTCTGTTCAAGCAGGATGTCTTGAGGTTCTGCCAAGGAATACCCTGGGCTGAGAACTCTTGACTGGAGATTTTGGAGTTGTGTTAATTGGGCAGAAAATCATGAAGCCTGTCCAGTTCATATGCACAGTTGTTATGCACATCAAATGACTTTCCTGTCAGGTGTGTGCTTATTTACTTTCTGACTGGTTCCATAAAAATGAGAGATTGTTCTTGTTAGACTTTGTCCTTTACTTCCCAATCATAGTTTGGGAGAGTGTTACAAGGGATCACTTATTGTAACACCCACAAAAACAGTGTTTTGAAACCAGCAATGTTTTACAGATAAGACTGGACATAGCAGACTTTGTTGTCAACAGTAGAGGCCAAATGAGTTGGAAACATTAACATTTCTTTGCTCTTGTGATGTAGAGGAGAATTATTTATATATGGGTGGGTGTCCTGTAGACACTAGCCACATGCTAGGCATATGACAGATTCCCTCTGGAAGCTGCACTGCCACTTCAGCTTAAGAAGAGCTGTGTAATATCTGTATCAGAGCAGCATCCTGTCACGTCTGCACCTTTCCACGTAGGCATGGATGCAGTGAGCCAGGTCATGATGTATATCACTCTGCTTGCCTCACCAGGGATGCCTATTGCTTAATTTTGGCCAAATGTGCTCCCTCCTGACACTGGGAACTGAGTGGAGCTGTGCCAGTTCACAGCTGACTGTCTGGCTCTGAATTACCTGTTTTACAGTCTGGTACGCTAAGCTGCAAGAAAGCTGATTTATAACAAATCAGTCTCAAGCAGAGAGTTGAGCTGGTGGAGACTGTGAACTGATTGGTGATCTCTGGCTCTAACCCCATGCTCCTGATTAAAAGAAACAAGCAAAGCCATCCACTCCTTGGGATCCAATTCTTTTCAATGTATCTGTCAACGACCTGGATGCAGAAGCTGAGTCCACACTAAGTTTACTGATGATACTAAATAAAAGAGAAGTTGTTGATTCTCTGGAGAGTAGATTAGCCTAATAGGGAGTCTGGATAGATTACAGGGCTTGCCAGTCACCAACTGTGTGATGTTTAATCAGGATAAATGCCAAATTCTGCACCTGGGACTATGTAATCCTGGATATATGAGTGGTCTGGGACAGAAGAGGCTGGAATGCAGCTCTGGAGAAAGTATTTGGTGGATTCTGTTGATGGGAAGCTCAATATCAGTCAGTAATGCGTCCTGGTGGCCAAAAGGGCCAACCTGGGTTGCATTAGGCGCAGTGTAATGCTCAATAGAAGCATTTATCGCACTTTACTCAGCTTTGGTGCAGCCTCACCATGAGAGCTGTGTGTGGTAAGAGTCATATGAAAAATACGAGTGATGAGTGTGTTCAAGGGAAGACAGCAAAGATGATGAAATGGACTAGAGGCGAGGCTTTTGAGGAGCAGCTGTGAATACAAGGTTTGTTCAGCTTAGAGAGGATGTCCACAACATCCTAATGAAGGTGAGTGCAGAGGGTGATGCTGATCTCTTCTCTCTGGTGTCCAGTAATAGGGTGTAAGGGAATGACTTAAAGATGCATCAGGGGATGTTCAGATTATTAGGAAGAAGTTGTTAGGAAGAAGTTATTAGGAAGAAGTTCTCTCTGAGGATGGTCAAGTGCTGGAATAAGCTACTCAGGGATGTGGTCGTGGCCTGTTCAAAAAGTGTTTGGACAACACTCTTGAATACATGCTATAATTTGTACCATGTGGAGTTAGGAGCTGGACTTGATCATTGTGAGTCCCTTCCAACTCAGAACATTTAATGAGTCTATGTGTTGATGGGGAAACAACTTTTTCCATTTTTTGGTGGGGATTTGTTTGCCAGTGTTATGCTCAACTTGGGCGCAATAACCTTCAACCTGAAAACAGACACGTGTCAAAATGAGCTTCTGCTGTTTTCATTTATAAGTATCTTAGTTGCATATGCTGTTGAAGTTTGCCCTGCCTTTTTGTCTTGCTCTATTCTGTCCTTCCGTTTCAATGTAAATTTTGTCCTCAGATGTGCTGTGCAATCCCTACATGGCAGCCTTTTCCCTATAAGGGAGGAGCTCCAGGATTTTATACCGTTGACAGTCCCCTGCTGTAATTTCCATAATTATGTGTATCACGTATTGTAAAGATGTTGTACAAGTCAGTTCATATTTGTTCAGCATTTTCAATGTATGAAAGGTGCCATAAGTAATAAATATTAATTACTGCAGTGCTGCCTGATTTCTCTACAGGTGCAGAATAACTTCTTTCCTTTCCTTTTGTTTTTCTTTGTTTAAGACGCCTTTGTATTTTCAAGGTAAATAGGTGCTTTTACGCTTCATTATATTTCCTTAAGATTCATAACTTTTTGACACATTTTCTTTATAGCAGATCCATAATAGCAAAACTTCAGTTTGCCATGGAAATACTTAGAGATTTATTCGCTCTAATATATTTACTGTCTGTGTTCAGTGAGGGTTTGCATCATTATATTAAACCAAATATCTAACTAGTCCCTAGCTATTTCCAGCTTTTTCATTTTTTTGCTATTAATCCTAGTAATGAAGTCAGCTTTGTCAGCAGTCACATACTGCTTTTGCTACTGTCATCTGTTACATTTCTCTGTGATGAAAATGACAAAACCATGTCCCAGTGCTGACTATTCATCCATCTTTAAAATTTTATGGTTTTTTGGGGTTTTTTTATCTTTTTTTTTTTGTCCCCAGCCTTGTTGATAGACTGATCTTGGAGAGACTGTGATTTTTACTGGGTATCTTTCCATAAACTGTCATACTCTGGAATTTGGTGTATGGCATTTACCTGTATCCTGACATATCTCTTAGTCCTCTGTTCTATCAGTGCTTTATGCATTCATGGACTTTCCTTCCCCAAAGTGACCAGTTCCTGATGGCTGTGCAGGGCAATTTTGTTCTCATGTGTATAGAGTCCATATGAGCTACTAAGTCTTTTTAGAGGTTTCTCAAGACTTTTTTTCCTCCAGCAGTTCTTAACTTTGCTACTGTGTAACACGCTGGGGTGCCTGCCTTGTAACAGTTATGCTCCCCAGTTTACAATCTGTGAAGCTCTTGTTAGCTCAAGAGTTTGCTAAAATCACAACTAAAGCTTCTACAACATCTGGCCAATACTCTTCTCTCAGCCTGGGATGATGTTTGTCTGATCTTGGTAACTAATCAATTTTAAGCACTGCTAACCTTTTAATACCAGTTTAGGTGATATCTGTACTCTATTTAATTCCTTTTCTCTCAGTGCTGTAAAATTGGATTTTTGATCTGGGCAAATGTCAGAACCTTTCATTTGTAAAGATGGGTTCCTGTTAATAGTTATATAATATCTCTCATGTGTCTACATATATTTTGCTTACACTTACAGTTTTTCAGAAAGCTTACTTTTTTTCCATATATTTGGCTGCTGCATTACGTATGCACTACTATATGCATTTATACATTACACATATATAATTCATACAATAAACTGTAGTTTAATAATACATTAGTTAAAGTGTTAAAGATTGATGTGGAATAGTTGTGGATGAAAACTATTTTCAGTCTACATTTCTCTTTCAGCAGGTTATGATTCCTTAAAAAAAAAATGTACCTTTTTGGCTGAATTTTCTCATCGTTGCTTTTAGCCCAGTGGAAAAAAAATCTGGAAAAGTTGAAGGAAATCTGTTGAACTGCTTTTGAATTATCCAGGCCTTAAAATTGCTGTTTTCTATGCTTTGAGACTTTGAGAAAAATGGTCAGGTGAGAGGGGAGGGTTAGTTTGTAGTTCATCTTTTTGAGAACTAAATCCTCTTTTTGCACTCAGCAACTCTGATTCAAGCACATCTTTCAAGTACATTCAAGTCTGCTGTTTTGTTAGATTTTGGGACTAGAAGAAATACTTGGTGATCTAAGCCAACCAAGAATGTTTTCTTTTGCTTTTGCACTGGTACTTTTTCAAGGCAATTTTGACATTCCTGAATTTAGAGTTCTTGCACTTTCCTTTATTTCAGCAAATGCTATTGGATCACCTGTTTTCTAATGGAAGATATCCTCCTGAGGAAATTATTTACTTCTTTGGTTCACTTCAGTTCTCCTTTCACTAATTAACCAGTGCTCTGAGAAACAGGAAACAATTTTGAGGCACTTTCCTCCAGATGACCTAAACATTTGTGAGTCAAAAATGGTGTATGTCAAACAGTTCCCCAGTACAAATGAACCTGAAGAGTGGTACAAAAATGGTAATTCATTTAGCCTTTATGTTAAGCTCATGCCCTGTGACGCATATTTGTGTTCTTACAGAATAAAATAACAAACCTCAAGGGCAGACATCCAAGACAAAAGTTACAGGAAGTCAAGGGTATGTCAAGGTATGTCAAGTCTGCCTGGAAGTCAAGGGTATGTCTGAAAACTGATGCCTTCTGCTTATTTACAGAATAATTATTAAGGCATGTTGTTCCACAGGAGTCTGGCCAATGTGCCTCAGCCTCAAGATACTAAAATTTTCAGTGACACCGAGTTTTTGTATTTTTTTTCCCTGAAGTTAGTCTTTGACCACTTGTACAAAACCCAAGTGAAATCAGAGAGTAGGCTTTGAAGCCTAACATCTTGCTTACCAAAAGATATAGAAAAGAATACAATTTTTGTGGCTTCAGGCATGTATTTTTAGATACTAGAGGTTGTGAAATATTAGGCACTTAGATCAACGTTTCTGTTTTTCCATTTGTCTCTGCCTTCCCCACACACTTGTCTTTTGACCTGATTTCAATGGAACATAGGAGCTGTCAGTTCCAATCAGGTCACCTCACTCAGGATTGTGCTTTTGACAGTGTTGGGTACCAGATACTTCATAGGGAGAGATCCACAAGGCAAATCAGTGCTTAAGTGCTGCTCTCTCTGATGTGCTCGCCTCTTGATCATTCATAAATTGAATGAGGTTCCCCAAAACAGAAGTTATCTATCCAAATCAAGTCGTAACTCAGGAAAACTTCACTTTTGGAAGCAATATCTGCTACAGTAAGTAGTTACAGTCCTGAAACTGCAACCCCAGCTATACTTTTTGATAACAGAAAGATTTGTGAATTTTGTTCTAGAGACTCCTAAATCTCAAGACACAAGGTTAAATGTCCTTCCCAGAATTTTATTAACTCGAGGCCTACAAGTGTTTGAAGTCATAATATTCAGACTCTCTTTTTCTTCAGAATGAAAACTGTAGCTAAAGGCAATCACTATATTCAGATTCCAGGCATGCTTTATTAATTATTGTTCACTGCAGGTCATCATATGCTGACTAAATCATAAACATATTCCTCACTGTTCTGGTTGTGTACCATTTTTGTAACGTTAATGAAGAAAAATCAAGTAGAAAATGAAGATATATTTGATTATCTGATATATATTCAGCAGCTCCCCAAAGAAACACTGTACAGTGCTGAAGATTTTAAGAAGTCAGCTGGCAGGAGGACTCTCCCAACTCTCATGTGTATACCTCTTCTTCTGTGGCCTCTCCATTACTGAAGGTTTGGAGCCACTGGTAGCCATCTGGCAGTCTCATTTCAATCTACCCCTGCTACTCTGTTACCTATTATGGCTTCCTTTTTCTGCACTCCATTGCTTAGCCACTAATCCAATGTGCTGATGAGTCCATAACTCAAATCATCCAAGAGAATGCCTAACAAAACACAGCTTCCTTTTCTGTAATTAACACTTAACTCCTGCTATCTCATTATAGTCTATCCACAAAAATTTTCAAGTGAGTCACTTGTATAATGAGCAGAAGATAGTTACTTTTCCAAGGAAAAAAAATGCTTGAGGATCTATAATTTGTGGCTGAATTTTAGCACTCTCCAGATGTAAGCTTTGTTGTGCACAGGCAGCTGTTTGAGGCACTCCACAAGCTCAGGTTCTCCTGCCTGTGAAAGCCACAGACCACAGGAGCTGAAGATTTCAGCAGCCCCATGGCATAGTAGTGTCTTTACTCCTGTTCTGAATGCTGCACTGGCTTGACATCTGGCAGTAAAAAAAGATATCAAAAGTCTTAATAAAATCCACATTTTTCTGTAGATTTTACAACCCTCTCAAGGTTACAAGGTATCTTCAGAAGGCATCTTTTCATCTCTTATGGCTTCCCAACCTGTTCTATGTGTTGTGGTTTGCTAACAAGTTGGCCTGTGAAGCAAAAGAAATGTTGTAAGGTATGCTCTGAAAAAGAAATAAATTCTTTGTTTTATTTTTTTCCTTTCTATTTTATCATCTTCACTATGGAAACATTTTAGTAAAGAAGAAAAGATATACTGTTCAAATTATCTGAATGACCCATCAGAATAATTACGGTTGTATGAAACATACTCTTAAGGATTAGTGTTGCACTTATACCCAGATAAAACTACGTATTTTATTACCAAGACACAGGAGAACAGCAAGGGTGAGAGAGAATAGGTACTGTGGGAATCCCAGTATGTAGAGCCACTAGTATTATATACTAGTGTAACGAGTAGGTTTTTTTCATTGACCTGAAAAGCGCCTGCAGAGTTAATCACACTTTCTATCATGTGAGTGTTACTCAAGGAGACTTCACTCCAGGGGACATTAAAGTGCTAGGAACAAACACAGTCAGTTTACAACAGAAAAAGGAGAGTAAGATTTGACAGCCAGAGGAAATGTGGCAGAACCTCTTGAGTGCCTTTTGACACACTATCAGGGTTAAGTGTGCCTCTTAGGTCATTCAAGTACCTCCTCTATATTAGACCTTAATTGAGGCCAGAGATGAAGATAATGATTAAAATCTGTGCTTGGTGCTTGAAGATAAATAGTACTTTTTAACATGGCATGAAGGACTGAATGTCCCAAATAAATAAGATTCAGAGGTGAGCAGGGCCAGATAGAGGGAAGTGCTACGTGCAAAGCTTGTGTTGAATGTGGAGTGGAGGTTTTTTTAGGAATATAGTATCTCCCTTTCTGCTGTTATACTTCTATCCAAGCCAGTTAACAGTTTAGGAAAACAGACTGATTACTATTTGGCATACTCTTCTTAATGGTCTCAAAATACTGGGGTAAATTGATGATGTAAGCCATATTGTTTGGATGTTTTGGCATTTTGTTTTAGTATTTTTTTTTTTTTAATTCTTGGCTATTGGTATTTATACCACCAACAATCTGTTTGGCATGGTCTTATTTGATGTTACAGTAAAGTAACATAAGGAAATATTTTATTTTTGCAGAAGTTTTCCCCATCTTTTATCTTGCTTTGGAAAGCCTCCATTCCTATTATTTTCCATGTGTTTGTTTATTCTAGACCAGAAAGCCCACGAGTAATTATGAGCATCCCACTTCATAAAGTAAGCCAAGAGGCTGTTGGGAACCGTTTTCTACTGACTGTTTACTTCTGATGGAGTATAGCTTTGTGTGCAGCACCTTCCCTTCCAAGGATCCCAGGTTCCCTGGCCAACAAGGGGAACCCAGTGTAACCTGTGTGACATACAGTTTGCTGGTGGAAAAATTTGCGTTATTGGGATAGAAGTCAATAGAAAAAGCAGATTGACCATTTTTACTAATCGAAGGCAACACATGAATACCGGGCTACTTAAATTCAGGGGTGACAAAGGCTCATTAATGGCAGGCTTCTGGAAAGTAGCTGCTGAGCACAGTCATGGTGGCAAAGTGAAGGCGATGCTACCTGAAGCCCTTAGGCCAAGATTGTTTACAGGTTTTGTAGATGGTCCATAGGGGATGCACACAGCATTCCCAAGAGGACTGTTAGCTCAGTCCATGCAGAATGTTCTCAGGAGGGTGCAGATGGCACTGCCTGGGGCAGTCCCAGAGCAAAATTCTTGGGAGGGGTAGACCTGAATATGAATGGATCCCAAAGCAGCCACCCCAAATCAAGGCTATAAAATCCATTGTTCTTACCTAGTCAGGCTCGCTCTTTGCCTGCATAGGTTAGGTTGATGCTTAGAGCTTGGCCCCTGGAGAGAAAGCATTAGAAGCTTAATTTCTATGTTTTATCTTGAGGAGAAAAACATAAGCATGGTTTTCTTTCCTTTCTGCCACCTGTGCCTCAAACACCCTTTGCTTATAGCACGAGAACTAGGTCTCACAAAGAGCATGAAGATGCACATTCAGTTCAAGGCAGAAGGCTGTCAGTGAAATATGAGTAGAACCGATCAGTGTGGGAAAATATCTTTTGATGGTCCGCACTGAAGAAGAAAGTTGGGTTTCAGTTACCCTAATCCCTGGGCATGTGAGGGAGTTTGTAACAGAATACTTCATTAATGTTGTCTTTGGTCAGATAAACAATGGATTTGCCACACCTTCCCATGCTCTGGTGGTGACAAATGACGTGTGTGACAGCAGCTCTGAGTGATGTCTCTGTAATGGGAAGCAGGTGGCCACTGGAGTAGTTCCCTTAGAGGACATAGAGGTGAAAGATAATTAGGCTTAATACATACAATATGTTCTAACATGCTGTAGTATAGATTTAAATTGTATTCTGCCAAAATATAAAAGATATTCTGTTACTCTAGCTTCAGAAATTTAATAGCTCTATTCATGAACAAGAGCAGCTTTATCTGTCTTTCCTGGTTTTGCACATTTCTTATTCCAACTTTTCTGTTCCTAAAAAATTATTTTCTTGGCTTCAGCAGATTTTCCTTTATAGGTAATCTCTTCCTCCTGACCACAGTGCCTACATTATTTAGTAATTATTTGTTATTTCCATTCAGGAAAGGCTTAGAGATACAGAGCTCTAGTAAGTTAAACAATGCCTGAACCCTTAAGAGTCAATCCTGGCCCAAATTGCACATGGTCTGTTTTCTTTCACTTAGATAAACCAGGTAAGTAAGGGACTGCATGGAAACAATGGGATAATACTAATTGGCATGAAAAGCAGCAGTGATTATGGAGCGTCCTGTCTATTATGTAGATTTTTGTAGGTATCTTGGCACAGCAGTAATAAAAGTGAAAAAGCAGTGTTAGCTCTTTCTTTCTGACATTCTGAGTCAGGCACTGAAGAGCAGGGAAACTGTTTGGCACATTAGAAACAGGCAGACAATTCCTACCTTCTCTTCCTCTTTGACTATGGTGCCGTGATATTTAGAGAAGGATTTGGAAAAGGGAAGAGAGAGAACTTTGGTAGCATTTAGAGAAGACAGCACGGTGGGAGAAGGTGCAGGTGGGCTTAATGTCACTTTTTTCATGAAGATCTAGTAGCACAAGCTGTGTTTCAGAAAAGACTTGTCCAGACTGCACTGAAGGGCGAGGGCAAGTTGTATGCTTCTCCAAAACTTTTTCTTCTTTCTGACACAGTTGTATTTCAAGTGGTTCATTTCCTTAGCAATAAATGTGGAATATTATAACCAACTGCAGTGTTAAAGTATTACCTTATTCTGTACTGCATCTGTCAAATGTATTTATCCCCTCTGTTGGAAATCTCCTGTTTCAGTCTTTTTCTATACTTGGACCTGCATGACTTAGATCTTTCCAAGAATAGTCACTGAAACCTTCTTTTCTGGCACCTTTTGGTAACAATTTTGGCACTTTTATTAAGTATACTTAATTGAAGCATTTTTTTGCAACAATGCAGATTATCCTAAGCTTTTTCTGCTATAATAGGCAGTACTGTAAATTAATTAAATATTCATTAAAATAGCAATAAATTCACCAAAACAGGAGGACAAGATAAAGTGACTAGATTTTGTTGTCTTTTAATTCACACTAATGTATTTAAACCCAAACACAGTGCTGCTGTCCTTTGATGTAATAAGTGTCACAGCATCCTTTTCTTTCTTCACTGTATTTTTAATACATTTGTAACCTCCTAGGACTTAGGCAAAGGCCATGGGTTGTGGACAGAGAGAGCTCAGAAGCTGCACCTGGATTTCAGGGCTGTGTGCATGTAGCAGGGAATGGGAAGAATCTGCAGCTGAGCAGCTGAGTAGCTGATTGTAATGAACTGCTTATTATAAATATTGTGGGTCCCTTTATGTTATTAGTCAGAATTTAGCATGTGAAAAAAAAAAATCAAGGTTCAAGTTTGTTCTTGCTATTCAAGCATCTTGCTGTACCAGCCTCTGTAAAGCAAGGTTTCTCTTCCATTTCTTCCCACATATGTTGCCTTTTAACTTTGTGTCCTCTTGTTCTGGTCTGTCTAATTACCTCAAGTAGATAATCAACCTTGATTTTATAATAAACCATAGCTGGCTCAGGCTTGTCATGACTGATTTGTCAACTCCCAAGACTAAAGACTTTCAACCTCAAGACTAAGATAATTTCTGGCTGCAATTCAGGGTATTAATTCTGAATCAAAAATGTGGTTTGGAACATGTGTCCTGTGTTTTCACTTCAAAAAGAGAAAACGGACTATGTAGTTTTGTTTTGTTTTGGGTTTTTTTTGTTTTGTTTTGGGTTTTTGGTTTTTTTTTTCGTGGTGGTGTCTGAGTGGAATTTAAACTGGAATTAAGGTAAACCAGACCCAAACAGTCCGATTCTGCAGAAGCAGGCTTGCAGGTAACCACCATTACAAAGGTTGAAGGTAAGGGGGCTGTTGTTTATTAATGGAAGTTACTAGTAGAGGGCCTTCAAAGCAAAGCTCCGTCTCCATCAAGGATCCCAGCACGTACTTCCCTGTAATTTCAGCACCACCTGATGGGGTGGCGTGTGTCTCTACACGTGTGCATGCCTTCAAAATGTAAAGGTGTGATGCTAAGGAAACAGATGATAGCTAATGACTCATATACTCCATTTGGTGTCCCTGAAGGACTGCTTCTCTTCCAGTGTTTTACCTCAGCAACTGAGCTCATCGGGGACACGAGAGCTAACCATCCTTTCGACTATTCATACAGGGATCTGAGGCCCTGAGTTCTCAGTGGAGGGCTTTTTTACCACAGCTCTTTTAGCAGACAGTTGTGTTCCTACTTCCCTGCTTTCTAGGTCCCCCAGTCTCTGTTTTTCCATCCACAAAGCAGTGTCATAGATTTGAATGCAATCTCTGTAATGCTACAGATGCCTACTAATGAACATGAAGGTCTCAGCTTCCTCAAGTGTAATAGAGGGATTCCATTATTCAAAAGATCATGTAACATTATCACACATCTGTGTGTTCTAGCCACTCTTCCTGGGTACTGTCATTCTCTCTTCTGAATGCTAACAGGCATCAGGTTATGGATCGAGTGGCATATTTTCAGAGTTTTCTTGTTTGAATTCAAAGACAGTTTGCGAGTTTAGATATTTCCTAGGTTCTTTGCCTTATTCTTGTTCTTTTTCTTGTTCAGTTATTTCATTTTTTCCAATGCAGAATAGCATCTGGCCTCTGTGGGCCGTGCTGCGTGAGAGACACATCTCACTAGGCTGGATTACCATGACCTATTATTTGTTGTGCTTCCAAGATTTGTTTCATCTGTAGCCTTGAGATACTCTGTTTAGTGCCTCATCCATGCATGTATATAGTAAACATGAACTAAAGATGTTCTCTGGCAGACTTTTTTTATTCCTCACCAAATTTTCATGATCAAAAGACGACAAACTTAGTTTTTGTTCTGTTTTGTTGGTTTTTTTTACAGTTGCGTTATAGATTGAAAATACCAGGAAAGTACACAATACTTGATGGCTGCATAAAAACAGAGTTTACAGGTCTGCAAGTTCTTTGTCCTCTGCAAACTTATTTTGGGATTTAAAGGGTAACAGACCTGTTTTTTGCTCCGGTATCAGTAAAAGACAGTAGTAAGATGTTGTTGGACAAATATTGTTATTGAAGCTTTGATTGTCCCCCCTGGAGTTTCAGAGATGAACACAGAGAAAAGAGTGATCCCAGGTTGAGGTGGAGAGAGCCCCCTCCATCAATAACACAGACCAGAACAGGACCCAGTTTCCCTATTCCATTTGTAGAGGTTTGCAGAAAATTAATCTGACCATAAAAGACTTGGCTTCATCTGTCTTTTAGATTAGAAAACCTGTGGAAAAAGCAGACAAAAAAAGTCCTTTCCATCACATATAATTAACCTCTTCATTTAAAGTCCAGGTCCACTCACAAGCTGTGCTGCTCTGACCTCAGAGACTGTGCCAAAAGCAAACGAACCTTTGTGAGTGTAAAGATGAGGAGAAGAGAGGGGCAGAGTCACAGCAGACTTCTCCAACACAGATTTGCTCACAGAGCAAGGAAGCATGTGGTGTGCATCTCTAGGAGCAGGCACTACCTCCGCCTGCCTTTTGCACAAACCAGGATTTGTGGATAAAGCTTATATTGCTTCTTGGACCAATTCACGTAGCTAGAAAAATATGCACCAGCCTTCTGATTGTCTGAGGCAACCAGGGGACTAAAACTTCAATTATAGCATACAGTAAAAAGGTGAATTCAAAGGAAGGAGTAGTTTTTGCAGTACACTATAATTTTCTTTCCTTTATTAATCTTTTTATCTGCCATAGGCTTACCTATCTATTCCTTTATAGAAAAACACAGTGTTCCCACTTTGCTTTTAATATTCCCTTTATTTTACAGGTTCCAAACAGCTTTTTTTCTACCTGACTTAACATATCTAATTAAACTCAAAGGATGTGCTCCCTACATGTACTTCTCTTGGAAGTCCATTGCTTCTTAGACCTGAACATGGACTTCTCTTTTTTTTCTGGCTATACTGACCCATAAGCCTTGTCCTGCTTTTGCTTTTAGACCTTTACAGCTACAGCAATACTATTACAAATGTGTGACATTATCTTTAAAGCAGCCCTCCAAATCCAGACCCACAGGATAATGGTCAATTTATGACTGTAAGGAAAAGATCCCGTGTGTAAAAGGCGTAATCATCTTCTAAGGGCAAAGCAACAATTTGAGCTAGATTTTATACACAGAAGGCTTCTTTATTTCTTTATTCTTGCCCTGTGCCTCTCAGCCATTAATCTCTCCTATGGAAACTTGTCAAATACTTTTGGAAATTGAAACAAATATGCTGCTTCCATACTTATTTTTCTTATCATTTATAAACACAATGTCTAAAAAAAAAAAGCCCCAGCTTCTCTTCCCATGCTCTGTATCTTCTAAATCCCTTTTGCCTCATTCAAAACGGACTGCTGTTCAATTTCAGTCTGACACATTTTTCATCTCGTCCTTTTTGCAACAGTTTTCTATTCAATGGCTTTTGTGAAATTTTCATGTGATGAAGGTCTTCAGTGTTTTAAACACATCTGAAAATCTCATCCTTGTCAACAGATGTTTTGGCTGTTGCGTGTATCCAGAACCAGTCAAGAATATAACAGCATCTTTTCTAAAGTGGCTTAACCATAACGAGACGGTTCTAAGTTGCTTCTCTAGTTCACAGTAATTTTTCCACCAATTCTGAGTTTAATTCCTTTTTGTTGATGGTATTTATTAAGGTAATGCAGTAATTTCCCAGTGGTTTCTTTATAACGAGGAAGTACATGGTTCTGCCTCCCTGTTAGTGGATGCACAACAGGAGTGACAAAGAAAGGCCTGTGATGACAGTAGGTTTCTGCCATAGCTTTTGAAAAGAGATTAAAATCTCCTTCATGGGATGCAAAAAATGCTACAGGTGTGACAAATCACTCTACAAAATCTTCACCTTTTCCAGCTTTTCCATATGAGGAGGTTAAAGGCTCCTGTCTGAGATGCTGTGGTTAGATGTTTTGGTGTGGGTGATATGACTCTCTCTGAATCTACAGAGAAGGCCCAGACTGGTGTTATCTTCATTCCATCTGAAAGCGATTTCTACAATAAAGCTGCTGCTTTTTTTTCTCAAGGAACAAAGAAATCCCTCACAAAAAACCTCATCATTCCCTGATATTAGATTAGACCCAAGATGAAAGTAGATTTTTGCTTCAGAACTAGAATTGAATTACAGAAAGGGTTCCTGGATTGTGTCATCTCTGAGTTGTCATGTTGTCGCAAAACAGGGCAAGGCAGAGAGAAAAATTCAATTTTCCTGGGATCAGTCTTGCTTTGTTGAGTTTAGATTATATCAGTCTTTGAATTAGGAACATTGCTGTGGCATTTATGCCCTTGCAAGCTGTTGTGTTCATGGAAAACTGCAGAAACTGGGCTGAGAAACAGACGGAGGTGGGCAGAGGGCGGGTGAGGTTCCTCTCTCCTAAGCATTCTTGCAGGACCTGTGTGACAAAGCCAGAGGGAATGGGTACAGGCGTGTGGGAGAAAGCTGGGCTGCCAAATCCAGGCCACAGTGGGCGCTGAGAAATTGTCATGGAGGCCCATGAGCTTACTTTGAAGGGCTGTCATGAGAGACCGACCTGCACTTGCCTGTGCAGCTTGTAGGTAGCAACTCTCAGATTTTGAAGCCGGTATTTTGTATATTTTGTTAATTAAAAAGTTGCAAATGATGGCACATTACACGTTAGCAGTGTTGTTGAATGATTGTTTTTTGAGCGTGGATAAGCTGAATGTGAATTTAGACATACACTCTGATGTCACTTCTCCACTAATTAGATTTACAATTTAGAGCTGTCTGTAAGGTAGAAGAGCCTACTGTGCTGATATTCACTGACAGAAAAAGTTTTCAAATCACCTTACCAGCCAGATGTTCTAAACAAGATCTTGACAGTTGGTCCATAAATCAAGTCAAGCATTTAATCATTGTTCTCTTAGGTGCCTCTTGCATTTAAGCCTGTTTAGCTAAACACATACATTTACTTAAGATGAACTGTAAAAATAACATCTGGAGATCTTTTCTCTGAAAGAAAATGCCAAAGGCTCTTACACAAGGATCAAGCACATTTTATAAACTGTGGCTGGGATTTTAGAATTCAAACTGAATAAATGTGCTTTCAGCTTTTGAGGGGATCAAGGGCCAGTATTATTTAAAAGTTCTTTTTGCTTTCATAGCACTCTGCAGGGAATGTGCTCTCACCAAAGAGTTCTTACATTTCTTATTCCATAATGAGTTTCTGTTCTCATCCTTGCCACCTGGGACCCTGGCACAGTCCTGCTAGTATCAGTGTAGTCACACTGGTGGAACTGGATGCAAAGTGCAGTCCAAAATATTTATTCTGCTTTGCAGTAGATTGCCATCAAAGGAGAATGTCAATGAAGAAGTTGCTGGGTGGTTTACCTTTTTATCTTTACTTGTATCAGCCATCTCTTTGTCATCCCTCCCTCCTTTTTTTTTTTTTTTCTTTTTGAGATCTATGAGTTTCTTTTTCTCTTGAAGTAGCTTTTATTTTTTTCCCTGCCTTTTTTTTTTTTCTTAGAAAATCATTCTAATAAGTTGTGGTTTGCTGACCTCCAGAAACAGTGTTACTACGCATTTTAGCTTTGCTGAGTATTGGTTTGGTCACTTTGCTTTTTCACATTCAGTTCACAACATGACAGAGAATTCGGCTGAAATTTAACAAGCCTTAGGGGAAAATATTCAGTCAAGTGCAGTCAGATTTATAAAGTGGCAGATAAAGTGGGAAGGATTTTCCATTACTTCTGCCACATTGGGTGTTTTTTTTATGGTTCGGCTATGTCTCATCAGTGATTTGAAATGACGTCAGTTCATGTTTGGAGGGGCACCATGACCATGACTGTTCATGATAACATAAGACCTGTAATCTGGAAATGCTGGAAAAGGTGGGGGCAAAATTATTACACATGAATTCCTGGCCTGGTAGCATAGTTATTTTGTGATTTAGTTCTCAGGAACACAACTTGTTTCATAATGTGAGACTGGCATTTAATCTGAGAAACCTGACTGTTTTGAGAATTATACAAGGCAGCATGGAGCTGTTTAATGTTTAAGTGACAACAAAACATAAAGATGCTGGCCATAATTCTATCTGAAGTAGTATACTTTCCTGTGAAGCTCAGACAAGTATGTTCTTGATTTAAATATCTGGAACTACTGTACATGGTGTGAAACATAAATCCTCTCAGTGCTGGAACCCAGAGACCAAAGGAGCCAGTTGGAAACCGCTCTGAACAGCAAATTTATTGGCTGAGTTAAAAGCCCTTATGCTAGGCTTAGAAAGGACCTTTCCTAACCTTGTCATCCTGTCCCATTTCAGCAGTGCAAATAAGCTATAAAGCTGCCTAAAATGTCAAAGGCCAGAAATTCACTGGTGTGGCAAAGGTGGTTAAGAGCTGGCATTAGGCAGAGCAGAGCAAAGGGCATGTGGCCCATTAGCAGCCTTTGTTAAATACCACAGTCCCACAAAACTCAAAACTGTCCTGTGGCCACTTCAGCACAAAGAAAAGGATAAAGCAGTCACTGGCAGTCCTAGGTGCTAAAATCCTCTTCTCTAGGCTCCTCTGAATACAGCTGTAGTACAGCCGAGAACATAACCTGCAGAGCTGACCCATTCAGCTTTCGTGAAAATACCCAAGCAAATCTACTGACTCAACCAGCCAAACCACATGGGCCACCTACAGATTTTAAGCCATTTTTACCCCATGCTGTCTTGGTTTTGAAAGACAGGTGCCTGCCAAGGAAGGCAGGAGTTTCTCTTGGAATAGAAAATGTAAACCCCCTCCCTCCAAATTATTAAAAAGGGGCTCTCAGGCAAAGATATGAGGATAAGAATAACAGTTCTTTAATATGTATGAACAAAATAAAACAAAAGCCAACAAACTACAACCTAATAGGAAGATTAGAACAAGATGCAGTATTAAACAAAAAAAACCAAAACCTGGCAGAATACAACCTGACACCCTGTCAGTCAGGGTGTTGGTAGCAGTCCAGTCCAGATGGTGGCTCCAGTAGTGCTCCTGGAGTGACAGATGGTTCTGCTGAAGCAGAGATCCTGTAGAAGGGTGAAGGTTTCCTCCAATGGTCCAGTGGTGATGTAGAAGGGTCTGGTCCTTCCTCTGGGAAATCCAGTGGGAGAGAAGGCTGCTCCTCTGGGAATCCAGTAGAAGGCAGATGCCTGTTCTGTCCAAATGCCCAGATTATATCCAGGTGGGAATGCTTGGCTCCTCCCCCTGGGCGGAGCTTCTCACAATGGGCTGATGTCATTCTATGAGTCATGTGGTGGGTCCTTAATTGCCCATTAAACACGAAATGGCTCCCGGAGGGAGTTATCTATGACTCATGGGGCAAAGCATTGATGGCCCATTAACAGGAGATAGTTCGGGGTAGGAAGCAAGGAAAACACTGCCCCTCCTGGTTTCAACAGTTCATGAAGATGGAGATAGAATACAGACCTTCTGGAATATTTTTACATTGTAACCTAGGACACGTGCCAACCAAGCTGATGGTGTGGCCAGTCCCCGTCTCTTCTCTCCTACCCCACCACTGTCTCCCTATCTCCCTATGTGCATTTTCCTGTGCCCATTTTAGAACAACAGGGAGAGCTGAGCTTCTTCTGATGGAGAGGTGGGCAAGGGAGGGTAGGTGATATCGTCAGCTCTGACACAATCTCTCTTAGGCCCTGGAGTAGATGCACAACACTGCTATCATCTGCCTGGCCTAGTGCTTGAAAAGCTGTTTTCTGCCTCCCTGGTATTACATGGGGAGCTAACAGCTGGTTCAGAGCGGACTAGATACATCCTGGTTATGATGTGTCCGCTGTAGTCTGAAAAGTTGGTTTCTCTTCAAAACTCCTGCAGAGTGGAAATGTTTGAAATGAAAGGGTCAGCAAAGTGAACAAAGCCAAGCTTTCAGAACTTTGCAAACCTCTCCTAGGATCAGCATGAAAGATATTTTTTCCCATAAATGAGGAGAGAGACAAGAATACAAGACTTAGGGAAAATTCTGCTTGCTGCCATTGTTGTTTTCTGTGTTCTCTTGTTGGAAAAATCACAGGCAGAACATATGAGGCAAGACCCAATTAGCTGCTCCAGACCTGACAGGCTTTTAGGCTGCTCAGACAATCTTCTGATTTAACCACTATGATCTTAGCAAGTGTCACAAGGTTAGATTTGTCCTCACCAGCTAAGCTGGAAACCTCACAGACTGGAGGCAAAGAAAGCAGAAGGCAACTTCAGGTTTCAAGTTATAAAAAGCTGAAACAAATATTTCCAAATGTTAACAATAGCTGAGATCTTTCTTCTTTAACTCTTTCCTTGTTTGCTGAGCGGAGGTACAAATATAATCTAGGAAATTTTTGGAAGATATAATACTTTGTGATTTCAGTTATTAAAGCAAAAAATAGACCTATTTTTCAGAGTATGAGTGAATATAACTTTACTCAAAGGCATAATTTGCCTGAATTTTCAGGTAGAGTTTAAAGAGAATGGCAAATGTTACTGCTTCAGTGTGAAGGCTGTTCAATTCTGAAATATTACATCCTCCCTCAGAAGTCTAGAGGGGCTACAGCTGCTGAGACACAACATCAGTTTTTTTAAATAATGAAAATAAAAAAATAAAAAAACGAGGACTTTTCTTTGGCTCCATATGTGCAGCAGTGGAATTGTTTAAACTAAAGTTTTCCAGGGTATTTCAGCCTCAGGCAGATATTCGATGTGTAAAATTTCAGTCCAAACTGTTAATGATTGGCAAAGCTAAAAGCAACTGACAACAGGATGTTGTAATAGGAAGTGTCAGACGATTTTAATAATAGATGACCCTGCCTCCTGTTCTATGACTTTGAACACTTTTGTTGTCTAAAGTGTATGATGTATTTCTCTGTGTGGTTTTCATTTGCATTTCTATCTTTCTTTCTTTATATTTTAATTCTGGTAAGATCTTTCTTCAGTTAAGTTTTATGTAGCATGGGGTTTCATAGCAGTAATTCTTGTTGCAATTAGGAAGTGTTTCCACCTACCTGTTCTTCATTTATGACCTGTTTATTTATTTCAGTAAATGCTTCTCAGTTTTGTTATCATGTAATAGAGTCCTCATCCTGTACCTGTCCACATCCCTCCTCTATAAAATTCATGAGCTTTGTCATGCTCCTACACAACTACCTCTTCTCCCCAGTGAGCAATCCAAGGCTTTTTCAGCCATGGTTCCTCTAAGCTACTTTATGATGTTCCTGATGGTACTCATTGTCCTGTTTTTGCTGTGCTTTTATATTCCTTGGAGAGGATGGAGTGAGTAATACAGAGCATGGTATGTCAGGTGAGAGTCTGGGTTTTCTAAGAGGCCAGCAGTAATTTTCCCATACCTTTTTCTCTTATCCCTTATCCAAGCTAACCTTTATTTGGCTTCCCTGACCCCTTCAATGCACAGTTCCACACTGCCAGGTCTTTACTGCATGAGCCATTCAGCCTGTCCTCTGCAAAGAGACTTATTTGGGATTTGTTAGCACTGACATCCTTGTGCTCTCCTTTCTTCCTTGTCTTTGGTTCTTTTAAAATGCCTTTTATGTATAAATATATATATTTTTTTGTGCAATTAGTTCTATGCCTGTTGGATGTTTTGCTGTAACATTACTCTCTCTCTTTTCAATACAATTATTAACATTACCTCAAATCACACCACTTATCTCAGATGGAAAGTGTTTGTTAGTTCCTGTTCTTGAATTTCCATCTCTTTGGCCAGCTTCTGACCTGTATCAATCATGACAAGGCCTTGTCTCTCACTTTATGCCTGCACAGTTTCTTTGACAGCCTCTTGGGAAAGACTTAAGCAAACTTCTTCCTTTGTTTTCTGTCTTGAATAATTACCCACTGTTTATTGAGCATTACTCAATTATACTACATTTACTGTACATAGCATTTCAAACACAACTACGCATTGCTCAATTATGCTGCATTTATTGCACACAGAACTTCAAATACAACTAGACCTTTATCCCAACACATTTGCATGCTGCAAGTGTCTTTATGTTATTTTTATATTACTCCCCTACCAGAGATTGTATTTGTACACCTTGTAAAACAAGGCTTAAGAAAGCCAGTAGGAGGTTTGGGTTGGGGTTTCTTTTTCAAATTTGAAAAAATATGCTAAAGATTTATTAAGAACAATGCTATCGTATATCCTTGAACTGACAACCAACACTCTGCCAATTTTCATCTTGGAACTTACTTTTACAGTTGACTTGCAAACCTCTGAACAAAAAAGATTTTTAATAAAGCTATTAACAGAACCCTAGCTGTGGAAATGTATAGGGTGAAGCAAAAGAAGCATCTTAATGTGGATAACATATTCTAGCTCACAATTGTTACAAAGAAATGCATTTTCACTAAAAATGGGATAATGATTAATTATAATTTGAAAGAAAGTCTGTCATTTGGCTTTATTTAAATTTGTAAAAAAATAGATGTATCTCAAAATAATGAACATACCTTCTGCTCTTGGTGTTTGCAAACCTTGCTTGACAATATTGTTAAAGACAGTCATATATAGAGTGTTCTGATGGTAAATCTTAAAAGAAGGGCAATTTCATTTCTGAATGGTGAGGTTGATTGTGTGTGAGTGTGAAATTGCTATGCACTTAGTTCACTGCCCTGCAATATTAGCAACTGAACCTTTGGTGCAGGCTGCCAGAAATTACGAATGAAATTTTCTAGCAGCGAGAATTTTAAGTCACAAGTTTTGCACACAACCGCTAATATAATCTAAATTAAAATGTGTTATGCACAGGAGATACAAAACCTGGATTCTTCCTTGAATAAAATGTTGAGCTAACTCTGTGAACACTGTCTTAGTCTGCTTCTAGTATACTGTTCAGTTTTAAAAGTTCCTGATTTCTTTTCAGACAAGATTTTTCCCTGTTAAACTAAGTAATGAATTATGACATTGTAAGAATGTTGTCAAGACTGCTACTTTTTAAAGTGAAATACAGCCTTTTTTTCCCACAGTGAAAGACAAAAGAGCAATGCCTATATGTTAAGCTATTTTGGAGGTGCAGAGGTGCAAGTGTTTTTGGAGAGATTCCTTGTTCTCCCTGTAAGCATTTCTAATATTTTTAGTCCCTTTTTTGGTGAAGAACATGCTGAGAGGTCTGTTTCTATTAGTAAATAAAAGATATGTCATAATAAATTCCTTGACAGAACATAAGAGCTTTATACAATTGTTTCAAGATTTTTTTTTTTTTCTGGTTGATTTGGAAGTTTTTTATTTACTCACCTTATTTTTACCTATTTTCCAGAGGACTCCAGGCAATGCTGTGATTGAGCTAAGCTAATGGCTTGCCAGAGAGCCCCAACTGTTTTATATTTGGCCTGGTGTTCTCCACATGCCCAGCTCAGGTTTATTATTAGTTGAGGCATCCATTCCCCTTGCTGTGAGAGACAGGAGAGATGGAAGGAGTCACTGGGAGCCAGAAGCATTAACTCAGCTCTATGCACTGCCCTGTACAGGTCCCAGAGTATCTTAAAAGAACCTCAGGATGATTTAACCCATTCCAGCTGGCTGCCTCTGGGCTATTTGCCAAAATCAAGGTTTATTAGTCCGCACTGTTCCATTGATAATGGCTCCAGTACTGAGGCCCTGGGGAGGGAGCCTACAGAGCAGCTGGCTACTTTGGCATCTCTAGCTGCTGCTGACCTTCCTTGTACTAGAGAAATGCCCAGATGGTCAAAAGAAGGGTTTTCTGCTGTGTGGGATATATACAAGGAATGGAGATGAGTTGAAAAATGTATTCATAATGTTGTAATTATTGTACTTGTGCTGGAAAACGTTATGGTTTGTGACCCAGATGTCAAAACTTGCAGAAATTTCTGTCTAAGTCTGCTAAAAGGCTGAGGTAACAGCTTTCAGACATATGCACTACCCTTATTTACCTTAGCATGATGCACATTCTCCTGACACTGTTTTAATGTCAAGCCTCTCCTAAACTGGTCAATGGGATAATTGCAGTACTCAAATAGCATGAAGAGGAATTGCTTTATTATGAAGTTAGGTGTGTCCCATGTGGGATTTCTCTACCAGCCATGGAGAGTACTCCAGTTACCACCATTGCTGGTCATTTGGCCATTGAGTCTGGCTGCCTCAAACAGGCACTTCAGAGAGCTGAGAGGGTCCTTGTGCTTATGTCATCAAGATCTACAAACAATCATTGAATCATTGAATTCATAGATGGAAGGGGAATTTGAAACATTGTCTTGAATTGCAGTGAATGCATCAGAAAATTTTCAAACCCTGTGAAATTTGAGAAGTGGGGAGGTGGCCAAAGGAAGCCTTCACTAAGAGATTTTTCAAAAACTGTAATCCTAAATATTTTTAGCTCAAGCCCAGTACTATATTCATGAACTTACAAGCTGCAGATCAAGCAATGTTTAACCTGTGGAAGTTTATAGCATTTATTTATTTGATATTTTTTCACTCATTTTTTGTGTTTGAGAACACAGGTGAAATCCCAGGTTTAACAATGAAAAAGATTTTAAAAAATCCTCTTGTGTTTGATAAGCAACATACTCTGTTTCTGTCTAGCAGACTTTATTACCTTCCCTTCTGGCCAGTCTCTAGCTAAAAAAAAAGGAGGGTGTTGCAAATCATTCAAAGATGAGGGTGTTGTGGAGTATCCAAATCTGGAGAAAAGAAAGGTCAACTGAGAATTGTGACTAAATTCCATGGTCTTTTTTGCCCTTCTTTGAGTGTGGAAAGAATAGTGCTTTGGACAGTACTTCCCATTCTCTTGGTTTATACAACTTTAGTCCCATCCTCCTCAATGCAAAGTGCTTGCTCTTTAGGTTGCTCGTTGTGTCTGATTTTACATCCTCTGCCATCCCTGTCCATGTGCAAGCTCCCTTGTCACCAGAGATCACTCTCCTTCTCCCCACATGGCTCCCAGTGCTGAGGCCGTCCCTGGCTGTGACCCTGTGAATTCACAAATCCTTGTGCTCTGGATGGAGCCGTGCTGCCCATGGCCTGAGCCAGCCCTTAGCTACAGAACCTGCCTATGTGAGGTAAAAGAATGTAAAGTAAGGAACCTCCTTATGTAAAGCTAAGTGGTTCCTCATGTTCCTGAAGAACTGTAGTCACCAACACTCTGTGTTTGCGGTGAGACCTAAGCGTGTAGGAGTGTTTTCATGTTGCTGAGGTGCTAGATGGCTTTTATAGCAAAAACCTGGCCAAATAGCTTTGTCATAGTGCATTGGAGTTTAATTAAGATAGCTCTTTCTACAGACACTCATGGGCATTACTTGCTGCTCTCAACTCCAAATTCTTTTCAGATCATGTTTTATGTACCATAGTATTCTCGAGATAGGATTCTTGTTAATTCTTAACCAATAAACAGTTTATTAATTCACCAAGTACCACTCTATTACTTACTCAACAGTTAGTTAATCAAATTCAAATCCAACATGTATTCTGCTCATGCACAGAGCAGTCAAATACTGTCCTACAAGTTGCTGCCATAAACTGTATGGAGGTCAAACAGTTCTAGGGGAAGACAATACAAATATCAAGATTTCTTACTACATTCATATACAAACAGCAAATCTTTACTATATCTAGTATACTTAACCTTCTAGTACTCAGTAGGTTAAAGACTGTTGATTTAAGAGTTTTGATACTGTTATTTAATGATTTAACATAAAAGAGAGTAGAAAATAGTACCAGGAATAATAATTTTAAATTATAGCTTAAGTCTCTCTTTTGACTGTTTGCTCAGGCTTTTAAAAGAGAAGTGTGCATGTAGAATAACTTGGTTAAAAGTTTGAAATATCGTCACTCAAGATTTTCCAGCTGATTTCACAGGACAACTTTCTGTCATCTCTTGTAATGGCACCAAAAGAAATATGTCCCATGCAATAAAGCTCATTGGTATTTTTGTCCAAAAATAAACCTGGAAGAGGCACAAAACTTCCTCTGCTTTAGGTAGCCCCTGAGCAGCAGAGTGTGTTGGAGACTGGGAGAGTAATAGATGGAAGTGTCACTTCAGAATTGTTCTGTTCTGGTACTAAAGAAAATTAGGGATTTGCTGTTAGAGGCAGGTGTCTGGGCTAGAGGGCTAGAAGGGCCCTTCAGTCTGTCAGTTTTCGTTGTGCTTCTGTGAGAACTTGACTGTGCAGCTGATACACCTTTCTGGGTTGTACAGCTTCTTTCCAGTTTTGGCTAGGCTGTTGTTACTTCTGTGACCCTGGAAAGGCAAGGAGAGTGTTTGTATGCATTCCACAGATTCACAGAATCCACACAGTAACTCCAGCTTAACAGCCAGAATTTCTTTCATGATTCATGAGAAAAATTAGTCCCTTTTGTTTTCATTTGGAAAATGTCCAATGGAATGTCTGAATTTCTTTTTTTTTTTTTTTTCACCCATTTTCTCTGAGGTCACATTAATAATCAGAAGATGGTATTTTACCATCTTTTACACGCTGGAAGCTTTTTATGTTTCATTTATTATAGGAGTTATATTTCAGTATTAGCGTAGCTTGGGAATTGAAATTTTTGCTATTTCTCCAATTTCTTTTCAGTATTAATTTACATCTTAGGAGCCTTTATCTTCTAATAAACTTTTTTTTTCTTTTTGTGCCCGTACAAATGCCTCTCAAATTTCTGGAATACAGCACTTTCCTAGATGTCAAGCAAGAAAAAAATCCATTAACAGTTCCTACACTGTGTAATCATGTTTTATTTATTCTGTTTCTCATCTTCTAAGGCTTTGAAGTTAAAGGTGATCTTGTTTTTAAGGAACATGGCAAAGTTTTATTTTAGGAAGAGGTTAATTTGGCAAACAGACTGAAAAGCTTCCAGTGGAGCTTAGAGAGGCTAGTCAGTTTGGCTAGTGATAACCTTACTAAATAGCCCACTGCAATGAGCTCAGAATTGAAGAAATAGAAGGAAAAATCTCAGAACAGGGGAGGATTGTCCCAAGCACCAAAAAGTGAGTGCACAAAAGACTTTTGAAAGTCAGGAAATAACAGCTGTGCACATTTTACAGCATGTAGGCATTGTATTACATGGCATCTTGCATATTGTCCAGCCCCATATTTTTGCAAACCAGCTCAGGAGCCATTAACTGGGGACCAGGTGGCACTGAGCACAATTTGCATTTTTGTTATTTTCTTCACAATGAACTAGTGACTGACCCCTTGCAAGGAAGTGATTTATTGGTGAAGAGGTGGAAGAAGCTCATTGTTCCTATTCTGTGGAAAGGTTCTTAAGCAGCAGAGACTTTGGGAAGGTCAGTACTCTGGATGTTGTGAGGTGCTATAAGCTCATGAATTCTTCAAAATCCGGGCACAGGTCAAAAGAGCCTGTGGATGAGGCATGGACACAGACAGTCCAGATAATATTCTTGTCTTTTCCTCTTTCCCTCTCCTTCATCTTTTTCCCCGAATTTATTTTGATTTTTCTCTTCACATTTTTCCTTCTTTGCTATTTTTCTGTTTTTCTACCACTTCAGTTTTCATCCTCACAAGTTTCTGCTGCAATGGCAACAGGGTTTTCCACATGGAAGAACAGCTGATTGTGGATGGAGATTAAGATAAGTCACTTTTTTTTCTGACTTAGCTTCTTACACATGCAGCTGTCAGGCATTAAAAACTGACAAGCCATCATCAGATTCCCTCATCATTAAGTCCTGAGTTTACGATCACTCTCGGGCTTGTCTGTTGGGTGCTTTTTTGCTGATATGTTCAGCAAACTAAAAACATGTTCAGGAAACTAAATAGATTCAGCATGGGCAGGTAGTGCCTGAAACCCCTCAGAGGTAAAAATGGCACTGGTGACTACCCATAAGCAGAAACAGTATTAGAAATAACATTGACGTTGTAGATTTCTTTACAGAGCAGTGTTGAAATTGCATCTTTGGAGGAGAGTGGCATCCATTGTGGTAACGCTTTGTTGTATTATTATTTGTTATTCTCTCCTACTATTTGCATTGCATTAGAAGCTCTAAACAAGATTGAGGTCCTGTTGTGCCAAGCACTGCAGCAATAAAGAATGAACCAGGATTCACCCATGATTTGTTTGTAAAAAGAGAAGGTGGTTTTCTTTAATTTAGTCTTTGTCATGTATATTGCTCTAAATATAGTGTTTGTCAAGTGATTTTGTGGGCAGGGATCAAGAGGAGGACAGATTTGCTTTTAAAGTTTTTAGCTACAGCATAACTAGCTCTGAAGAACAGCATCTGAAGTTTTGGGATTGTCTGCTGTAAACTATTCCTCTGTGCAGACACTGTGCTTTCTTCAAAAAAACAAGTGCAGTAAGACAGCCCTAAAGCTTTGTCAGTGATAGATGTCTCATAGATGTAATTTTCAAGTGGCAAGTGTTTTGATGATGCTACAAGGGCTTTGTTTATGAAGTGGGTCTGGCAGACACTGTAGAGTTCACATAAATTACAACTTCATTGATTATTAATGAGAAACATTCATCTGGATTCCCTCTCACCCTCTGTTTTGTCAAAACTCCTTTAGAGACTTGTAGTTGCTACAGACCAGGCTCTGTTTCACAGAATGTAGCTCTTGCTGGATGGTGTTAACAGGAATCCCCTGGCCAACTGAGAAAGCCAGAGGCCAAGAAGCTGATTTCCTGGCCCTTCTAAATTCACTTCTTTCTACTCCTCCCAATATACACCTTCACATGTGCGCGCACACATACACACACAAACATTGATCCTGCACCTCTTACTCCTATTCCTATGGGAGTCCTGTGCTCACATGGTTCTTCATTGGTTGTGTTCCTGCAGCACCTCTGTAAGGGCGTCTGCCCATGTCTTCAGCACTCAGTTCTCCAACAATTCAGCACTAGAGAAGCACTTACAAAGACATCTCTGCCCTTGCACTTACCTTCTCACTATTTTAAATGGGGCCAAAATCAGAGGTTCCATATCCATATTCCTCTGTAGCAGTTCTGCAGAGACAAAGGTTACTTTGCCAAACACGTGGCAAAACATAAAAGCCGAAGTGAAATCTGGAATTTTGTGGATAAGGTGAATAAGGGATTCATTATTTCTCAGGATGGAAGAACTAAAAGGTGCACCTGGAACTGCCAAATACCTTGTTTTAACAAAGAAAAGGAAGCACAATTCCCAGCTCAGTTGCTGCTCACTAGCACGCTGTGAAAGCCGCAGATACAAACAGGTTCCAATGGATTAAAAATATAAGTAGGTACATAGCAGGATTTAGTAAAAAGGTATAAATGAAGTTATGTGGAATAGATGCCTGCTAGAAAGCATTGTTCAGTTATGATCTCTATCACTGAAAATGTGAAAACACTCAATGTATATGAGCTAAGAATATTTTGCTCTTTACCTGCTTATTTCTTATTCTGGTGCCCCAGGCACCTGCTACTGACCACAGGCAGATGGTCCTTGCTCTGAGACAGAATTATAGTGGCTAAGTGGTCAAAAGTGGCTATTGTGGTCAAAAGGAGGAGCTGTCAGATGTTTTTTACCCCACCTTTGTTTACTGCTATGTACCTAGAAGTTTGCCAGACAATCCAGCATCTATTTTAGAGACAGACAAGCCTAGGCGTTTAATGACGTCTAAACTGGTCCAGGTAATGTATTCAAAGATGCTCATGAGAGAAGCCCTAAATATTGACCAGATGAGTGACTTCCACCAAAAGCTTTGTGAAAACCAGAAGATGGTAGGAATTGAATGACCAGGGAAAACAATGATCCAGCTTTGATCTCTAGCTGGCAGCTGAATAAGCATTCTTAATTGCTCATAGGGAAGATATTAGATTGTGATGATAATAAAGGCACTAGCAGACTGCAGAGTTTTGAAGGACAATTTTAGATAAAATACAACAAATTTTTAGAGTAACTCTTCTTTACTCTAGTAAGGTACTTCCTTTATTTCAAATGAAAAAAATAGCAAAAATTTGTTTTCTAGTGACAGCGTATATATGTATATAGACATATATGTATATATGTATATATGTATTTGTTATAAGGGAGGCAGATTCTCTATTAGATGTGTTCGTTTTCAGAAAATTTTTCATTTCTACTTTTACAAATCAATTCAATATTCAGTCTCAAAATACTCAACAATGGTGTTTCTGAAGTACATAATCAAATATCTGGTATCTAGAATCTTTTTTTTTTTTCTTCTTTGTTCCAGAAAACAAAGCTTAACAAGCGTCTTAATACATTTACTGGTGCTAGGACTGTGCTAGTCCTTTCAGTTCATGTTGGCATTCCCTAGCAGTGAAAAGACTATTTTTGTAGGTGTAAAATTATCACTCCCAGGCCATGGGAACCTTTTCAACATTTATTATTTTTGTTAGTTGTTTTGTGCTCAGATCATTGTTCTCACTGCTCACCATTTCTCTGTGTGTTTGACCAGCAGGTCTGAGCCACATGGCTGATGCTGTCCATGGTGGAAACCTTCCATGGGTGCGAGCAGGGACTCACAAACAGACCCCTGTTTTGTGGATGTTCTTATGCATCCAACAGAAATACAACTTGGCAGCTGTCATGAAACTCCACAGAAACAGTTGGCAGTTGCAGGCAAAAAAAAGTAAAAAAAGACACATCCCAAGAGCTAATACTATGAATCGTATATGAGATTATACTCTTAAAAAGTGATTTTGAGCAGATAAATACCTTGTGGCAAGGGCTGGTAGAAATATGGTGGTAACTTAGGATTGGCAATGGAGTGCAATGCCCAAAAGCACAGCTGGCTGAAGTAAACATCCTTGTTACCTGGGCAGAGCAGTAATGTGGCAAAAACACAAGGTGGTTGAGACAGCAGCCGTTGCCAGAGAAGGAAAGGAGGATGGCTCTACAAGATTGTGTGGCTAGTTTTATGGAAGACAAAGTTGTTCCTGCCCTTCCAAAATGGACCCTAATAAAAGCAATTGTTTTACACTACTTACTGTGTTAGAATGTAATTTTCATCAAAGGGATTGTATTGTTCTGTTTCAGAGACAGAGATTTCCTGTGAAATATTTTATTCTTTTATTCCACTTGAAAGAAAAAGAAGTTTTAAAAACTACTCCAGGTGTTCAAGGTTTTGCTTATTGCCTTTCTGACTGCCAATTCCAAATATTTGCTTTTATTTGCTTTCATGCCAATTGCTTAACAGATGAAACAGGAATTAACTTGTTTTGCCAAATTTAGGCAGAATTTGGACTTTAAAATATTGATGTTAAATACTCTTATTTTCCTGTCCAAATATGTGAATGTTCAAGCCGTTTGTACAGTATCCACAACGACTCTAACTTGTTCAACATGTGCTTTTCCATTCTTAAAGTTCTTTATGATCTCTGTTTACTTTCAATTTTAATGATTTCATTTAGCAATTATTTATTAACATTTTTTAAATAAAAATTTTGTCTCTTCTTCCGGATCGTATTTATAATTTATAAACCCTTACCTAGCTATGATCTATATGTATGATCTATATCTATATCTATCTATCTATATATATATAGATAGATAGATAGATAGAGAGATAGATATAGATCCTTTAAAAAGAATGCTGTGGTCATTGGAAGCATAAAATACTGCCTTCTTGACTCTTCAGATGTGTTGCTTATAAATGTAACACATCTTTTTGTTTAGTGTAATGTAATAATGTCTACAATATCTTAATAATCGTGTCTTTAAGGGGATCTCTTAAAATAATCATGTGTGGGCAGGATTGATTCCTACTTTTTGAAATCTTTGCATAACTCATATAATTTTCTTTCATGCTGAAGACCAACGGTCTTACCAGTTCGTTCAGGAGTTCAACAGTTCTTTCCACAGGAATTGCCTCCAGTGCTAAGTTTGGTGTCCTGGCCCTGCTCCAGATAGGCATTTTGCCAGGAGCAGACTGCAGTGGTGGTGCTGATGGATGATTATCCCTTGTTTCTAGACAAGAGCTATATATCCAACTTCTATTATTGCACCACTCAACAGCATTAATATAGTTCAACTTGGGATTCTTCTAGATCCTATCACAGATGTGACAAATTTATTGACTTGCTTTTCCGGTGACTTTATAGTTCTTTTTTTCTCTGCACCTCGGAGTCCAGACCAGTATTTCCTTTGGACACTCCATCTATAGTCTCTTGTCATGGTTTGTCAGCAGTATCCAGATGGCATGCATCAGCTTCTCTGGAAATGCAAGCACCACCAGTCTCTTCAGGGATCCAAACAAGACCTTAACTCTGTAGAAATTCATCTGGATTTTCCATCACTGCAGTGCATAAAAATAATAATTTTTAGTTTTCAGAGAATTATTTACATTTCCAGGATATTTGAAAGTTGGTACATATGCATCTTTTCAGTGCTCATGCTATATATGAAAGCATTTCATTTGCAATTTAACACACTGGGAAAATAAAGCAACTGATTCAAGAGGACAGAGAAAGTAAACCTGGTCAGGGTTAAAATCTGTTTGTGCCTTCAGTAGTCTTGCTATTGACCTTAGCAGGGCTTGGATTAGTGCCTGCAAGATGTGGAATTAGATTTCAAGAATTATTGACTGAGTCCTCTTCAGTATACCTCAGCCCAGTCACCTTCTGAAGGCACGGAGCCCCGGCACTCCTAGAAGGACAATCCATGATTGTTGGACTGGACCCCAGCAGTTTGCTCATGCTCTCATAGATTGATTCTCATTGTAAAAGAAACTGATGACAAAGCCGTGTACTTATTTAACACAGGCAAAGTTACTTACAAAGTCAATCCAATATCCTTGGATGCACCAGGAATTAGTGGCAAATAATTTTCTTCCATTTAATTCACAAACCTGTTCTGATTAGCATGCAGCTTAAAAGCTCTCCCTCCCCATGCCCAGATTCACTTTGTTTGTGGACATGAATTTCCCTGCGGCATCTCCCTTATATTTATTTTTCTCTGTGTCTGCACCAATGCCAAATTCAGAAAACTGTACCTTATTGAAACCTGCTGTCTTTACTCTGGGTGAGAGCATTTTCCTGTGGTTTGGGCAGAGTTTGCTGCTATTTCATGTCACTAGCCCTGGAGAGTAGTCTACCCTAGTGGTAGTCTTAAGGACAGAACAGCAAAAGCTAAATACACCTTGTGGTAGCACTTGCCAGATGATGATGTTTTTCCTTGGCTGTGACATGGGGCCTGAAAGGTAATTATGGGACAGGGAGAACTTGGCCTTCTGTCCATCATCTTGTACCCATGCTTCAGAATGCTGCAGGTCTGCTGTGGATATTGGATTCAATATGAGATTTCATATCTGGCTGGGACTGTAGCGGACCCTACAGTTGTCTGGAAGGATGGACAAAAAGCCTCATTTGGCATCTCCTGATCCCAGGAGAGGACTGGTATGGCACAGTGTGATAGGTGCTAGTGTGGTGACCTGCTTTGCATGCCACTGAGCTCAATGAAGTGTTTTAGCAGTGAGTAGCAAAGATGGAGTTCCACCCAGAGCCAGAGAATGCTGCACAGGATGGTCTTCTGTGACTGTCAGAAGCCTTGCTTGTAAAAATGAGATTAAGATTATTAGCATAGCCTAAGGACTTCTTTGAATTATATGGTGCCCTTTCACCTCTAGCTTTATCTCCCAGCATTCACCATGAATATTTAATATATGGCCACCACTGCATCTTGCAGAATAAAAGACAGGCTCCAAATTTCAAAGCTAAATCTGAAAAGCAATGCATATACATCGATACTGAAAAAAAAAGCATCACACCTAGAGCAAATCCTTTTTCATAAACCCACTTATTAAAAAAAAAGTAATGTAATATCATGACTTTTCATTAATACTAGTCTTCACTAAGCCTTAAGCAAATCCTTGCTTACTGTGCACTTGCTATGCTTGTTGTACAGGACTGCCTGAAGGTGGTGAAGGCTCACAGTCAGTGCGTGGAGAACAGGGAGCTTGCGGTTGAGACAGATATGAGCTCTCTTAGAGTAGTTCTCAGTCCTCAGTTGTCCTTCCCAGAGAAGACAAATATGGATTTTTCACAGGAATTATAATGCTAATTTTCAGCCCCCGCAGAGTGCTTTACACCTGCAAAGTGCTATAAAAATGTTGGGCTAATACTTGCCAGTAAGTGAGTATTGCTGTCTCTGTTTTGTAGATGCAGAAATTAATATACAGAAAGTTCAGAGGGCTGACCTAGGGCTACATAGCTTCTCAGCAGCAGATTTAGGATGAAGACACTGGTGTCTCTCTGGTCACATTTCACTAATCATGCCTTTTTTAAATTAGCTCAAATCTTGTATATATATATATGTTTTTGTGTATTTATATCTATATGTATATATGTATGTATATGTGTGTATAAAATGCTTGAGCAGGAGTTGCTTCCCTCTTCCCTCTTTGCTTCTTCAAAATAAACAAGCTCCTGAGCTACCAAACCCTATGTTTACACGTATCATTAAATACTTTCCAGTTGCTAGCCAGAAAACTCAACAGAAAATCTGTAGAACACCAAAGTAACTCTCTCCTTTTAAATAATTGATGATGCCAAATAGCAGCAGTGTTATGCCAACAAAGAGATCGGTCTCTCAAAATATTTTATTCATTATGCCTCAAGAAACCCGGAGACTTGTTTTTAACGAAAACGAATTTCAGAACTTGGCTCTAGGTTCCTCTGAAACATCTGCTTATTACAATTCTTGGTGTTAAAGCACTGGTGCTCCCCAGTAAATCTTTCAGTTTTAAGTAATACGTATGGAAGTCTTGGCAAAGAGATCAGGAAGGAGAAAGAGCAATGCTTGCCAAATATTCATTTTACTTTATGAGGCTGTAGTGGTATATGTTAATAGTGCATGTGTTGAGGAGAATTTACTAATCCGATTAAATAACAGGACAAGAAGGAATTAATTCTAAGGTTCAAAAAGATCCCATTCTGTGCAGCTGAAAATTTATTTTCCAGGGTAAAATGGTTAGAAGTCTTGGCTAACTAGACTTCTATAAAGCAGCCAGAAATGGATCTTTCTCTGTATTGTTTGTAAATCAAGGTCACTTATATGAGAAAGCTATGTTGTGATAAATCTGTCTGACAATTAGACGAAGAGGATCTATCAATGTTAAATTATATTTTTTGTACGCCTTGGGCAGAAAGCAATGTAAACACCCCAGTAGCATTATGAACAGAAAATTGCATTCCAGATAATAATAGATATTCATGGTGCATGGTTTTACACGTTAATGTGCTACATTTTACTCAATCATGTTAATATTTTAGATTATGTAACATTCCCTTCTTTATGCTAGTTCATTTTTTTTCTCTGAGAATGCGGCTCCCTCCTCCTCATCCCCCTCCCCCTCTTCCTTTCCCTTTCTCTCTTCTTCTCCTTCTCTTCTCCCTATGTCTCTGCCTTTACTTTTTCTCCTTTTTTCCCTTTCCCCTTCTCCTAATTCTCACAGTGATGTTTGTGGAAACAAACAAGGAAAACAAACTTAAACTGTCTGTACAAGAAAATTTTAACAGGTAGTTTCAAGATTTATAAGCCAGGATTTTATGTTCTATACTTACAGATTCAATCTGTGTACCAGGCTTTGATCCAAGCCTTAGCATGATGACTGGAATCACTCCGATTAACCCAATGATACCAGGCATGGGGTTAGTGCCGCCACCACCACCAACAGATGTGCCTGTAGTCAAAGAAATAATTCACTGCAAAAGCTGCACACTCTTCCCTCCAAACCCAAGTAAGTGGATCTGAAGAAAGAATGTTACTTTCCTAAATACATTGCATGATTTTTTTTAATGTAGTAACTGTTATGCTTTTTAATTACAGGCATATGTGGTCTTTCCTTCTAAGTTCTATTCTGTGTGTAAAGCATGGTATGGTATAAGCGCATCCTTATTCATCTCTGTAAGGTCACATAAAAAAACTGTGCAGCTTGTACAAAAAAAGAAAAATACTTAAAGAAAAGTAACACAGTCTAAAGATCTGCACTGCTCATAGTTGATATCTGTCTTTCCTGTAGATCAGGATGTCACAAAACATAAAGCTTATGTGGTGCTGTTCATCTCTGTGCTCCCCTTCGGGTGTCTGTAGTTAGGTGGGACCAATCTGGGCTTGTGTCCCTGAACATGGTACCTTGCACCCCAAACTGCCTCGCTGCAGTCCCTTTTTGAGGGAGACAGAGGGAAAGGGCGCTACGGCTTCTCTCCTGCCATTTTTCAGGAGGTTCAGCATGGCAGATAAGTTCCTTCTTCTTTCTGAAAGCAGAGACCAGGTTCCCTCCTGTTCCTTCTGAAGCTGTGCAAATGGAAAACTCCTCCCACTGTGATACCAGCTCAGACACAAACCCTGATTTTGTGTGTTGGCCCCATGAGTTTCAGAGCTATCATACCAGTGACTTTCATTATCACTGTGAAATGAGAACGTTAGGCAAATATTCAAGTGCTCTGGATTTACAGTGTAACCAGATGGCAGTTTAATCAAACTGGTTATGTATGTGAATATGTATATATGTATATATATGTACACTTTAAGGTACCTCCTTTACTCTGTTAAAGGGCCAAATAAGTAAGTCATATTAGTCAGATTCCTTCTTAGATAATTACTTTCACTGTGTATAAACAAGGTGAAGTGTTATGATAGCTTTTATTTTTTATACAGCTTTCAAAAATGTATTAGTTTTTCTGATTTAAGTGCGTATACATTTTCTCTATATATACATGAATGTAGCATTTCTAGCTACTCCACCTCCTGAGCACTTGTAAACAATGAGGTTATCCTTCCCCTGTGCTGGCGTCTGCTCCATTATCTGGCAACAAGACAAAACAGATAACCGGCAGAGTGTTTTCATCATGCTGTCACTTTGTTGTGTTTCCCACTTTGTTTTTCTGTTTGCTGTGCTCCTGTACTCTGAGACAGAAATAAAATTATGCTAATACCAGGGAAAGGTGTCCAGCCCAAGTGCACAGGGTGTACACAGCATGGGCTTGCTCACAGCCCACGCACTTGTTGAGCATGGTGAGTGATGGGTATGAGCCAGAGATGGTGCAGTTCAGGCTTTGAATGCACTGCACTAGAGCCTGAGATCTGTGCTCAGAGTCAAATCAGTTGTAGAAGCTCCTCTGCTTTGATACAGAATATTTTTCTGATTTTTGTGTGGCTGTACAGGGAAAAGAAAGACCCTTTTAGACTGTACTGTCTGTCCTGGAGAGCAACCTGCAGTGGCAGGAATTAATGTTTGAAGTACCACCTAAATCTTGAAAGGGTTTAGATTCAAGTAATCAATTTTGGATAACCCCTGCAATATTCAATTATTCTGCTTGTCCCTCTCTTCTGCCTCTATACTATGTCAAGTAACTGTTGCTGCCCAGAACTGATTAAAGGGGTGAATAGAGCCAATGGATCAAAAGACAAATTTTGTATTCCAATGTGATTTCTGTTTTGACTTAGATCTTCCACCACCTTCAACAAGAGAGAGACCTCCTGGGTGTAAAACAGTGTTTGTTGGAGGATTACCAGAAAATGCAACGGAGGAAATTATTCAGGAAGTCTTTGAGCAGTGTGGAGATATAACAGCAATTCGGAAAAGCAAGAAGAATTTTTGTCACATTCGTTTTGCAGAGGAGTTCATGGTTGATAAAGCCATTTACCTTTCTGGTACTTCAAATTCTTTAATGGATTTTTCTTGCTTCTCATTTGTATTTTGTGATGCTAATGCTTGCTTATTTTCTTAGCTTTTATCTCAGCAAGTGTTTCTTGAACTCAGTGTCTGTAGCACGGAGTGGCAAGGGGCAATTCTGTTACTTCTCTCTGTCTGCCAAGACTCACGGTGTTGTGTGTTGCTTACCCGGGAGCAATTTCCTGCCATCCCACAACAATGCAGCAGATCCTGAAATTCACTACAGAACAATCTTATTTTCGATTTACACAGGTTTATATAGTTTTGCTCACAGGTTGTAGAAAAAGGAGGGCACCGGGCCAGGAATTCTGCTGTTTTCCAGTGCCAATTTTTCTGATAGGCTGGCAATTTCACTGGCATATTTTTATAGATTTGTGGTGCAGCCTGAATAAAGTCTGTCTTTTATGCATGCATGTATTCAGCTACTGCATGGGTTAGATTCTGAGCCCCATCTGTAGGCTACGTCTGTTGCCTCCCATGACAACGAGGGCTACAGAAACTACAGGGTGTAAAATTTCAGAATCTCTTTATTTTCCAACAAAGGAACAGACATAAAAAAACCAAACAAAACAGAAACCAAGCAAACAAATGCCCCCCTCCCCAACCTCTAATTCACAGGGAAGAAAAAAATGAAGACAAAAGATGAACAAATCTCCTTTCACATTTTAGCCTTCTGTGACTGTCAGTGTCCTCTTGAGGTTAAAATCTTCTTCATTTGAGAATTGACTTGCTAAACAAGTCCTTTTTCACCTTACTGAGTTGGCTCACGTGCACTATATGTATTTTTCTCTGCACTCCACAGGCTGGTTCATCCATCTTTCTGGATCCTGGAGAGACTCAAAAGCACTGTTTTGTCTCACAATTGTAGTGTAACATTTTCAACCCATATACAGTGTATTCTTGAATAAACAAGGTCCAGGGACTGCTCCATGGCCAAGACAAGCTGACTTAGACTAGCACTGGCTTACATACACCCACCTTGTGCCAGGTGACCTCAAAGCACCCACAGGGACCATCCTCAAGAGCCTGGAGAGAGTTAACAGCCTAGGATTCTGGTTTGAGCTCCCACCCTGACCATCTTCTGTTTAGCAATAAGGACAGAATCTTAACATCCTTTAGGTGTCCATAGGAGGCTCACACAACTAGAAACAAGCTGCCTCTCAAATCACCATATAGAAAGAAAGAGAGAAACAAAGAAAGCAAGGAAGACTCTCAGCTTCTGAAATATGTCATCAGGAAAAACCTAGCTCCTCTATTTCACAAAGATTTTCCTTAGGGTTTTTAGGTTGTTTGAGGGGTTTTTTTTCCTAACTTGCCTACTTGCTACTTGCTTTAAATATCTTTTTGAATAACTACAGGAAATGATGAGTTTTATGGGGTCTATGTAAAGATTTCTTTGTAATATTGCAATATTTTCAGGTTTATTCCGGCTCTTTTTTCCGCTCTGGATTTTTCTTCTTTTCTTTTTTTTTTTTTTTCTTCTCTTTTTTTGTTTTATTTTCACTTCATTTCTTCTGGCCCCTCCTCCCCCATCCTCTGTTCCTGATTTCCATGCTTCTCATTTATTTGTTTATTCATTTTACTTTCGAAATGCTGTAGATCATTGCAGCAGATTAGAGGCATCACAAGCAGTAGCACATTTACCACCTTGCAGCTTCTGTTTAGGGGACCCTACTAACAGAACAGAGGAGGGGCACACCAGATTCAGTAGGAACTGGTATTACTGTATTACGATAAACAAAACAGTGTCAAAAGAGAGAGCAAAGAAAAGCTCAGAAATGTACAGGCTGCCACCCTGGGCCAGAACCAGTGTTCCTCTATCTCAGTTTCCTGCTTGTCAACAGTTGGCTGCACCCTTTGCTTCACTCCAAGTCAAGTTTTATTTTAATTTAATTTGCCTTAAATCCTGAAGGACCATAGAGGTAGGAAATTCTGTGTGCTGCCGTGTGTCCTCATTCATAATGCACTGGAGTGCTCACTCTGATGGGACATGAGTAGAAACAGAGGTGAAAGATTCCTTTCCTCATTCTTCCTCATTCTGAATTTTCTGCAAATTTACTTCCAAGTTCCTGATCCATTCTTCCTTCTTGTGTTTCTTTCCATCACAGTCACGTTGCTCTCTGTGCTTCCTCTTAGGTCTGCTCTGCAGCCTCCTTTCCCATCCATTTTTTCCTCCACCCCTTTTCATTCTTCCAAAGTGTTGTACCTATTGTCTCCAACCAGACTAGAAAAAGAACCAGTGGAACTGACAGGGATGAGAAAGAAATACAGGAGCACTCTGTAGCCAAGTTCCACTTCTTTTTACCAAGGCTTCTCACCTCTGAAGACGAAACATGAAGCACTGACCATCCCCCGCCATTACCAGGGAGGTCTGGCGCCAGGCAGGGGCACATTTTCCTTGTACTGGGGGGTTACCAGTCTTTATTCCATTCTCAAACATAATACATTCTGAAATGGTGGGAACAAAGCATTTTTTTAAGGCATTTCATTTTCCATGTAAGAGACAAAAGAGATGTACAAATACAGTATGTGTGTTGTATTAGGGGAGAGTCATGCTTTTGATATTTCTGGTATGACGATAATTTTGTCTACCTAATCAGTTTTATCTGTCTACCCCATCTAATCTCATCAAGTTTTGCATTTATCCCATGCTTATCATCAGAATAGAGCAAGTGATTACAAAATCCATCAAGCAGTTTAATCACTGGGTTTTTTTTCCTTTGTACTCCCAAGTAAATGTGTATGAAAAGGGAGACTGGAAGATGGGTGGAAGACTATGATAAAAATGTTAACTTGTGGAAGGCTAGATTTCATTTAGCCCTTAAAGATGTATTTTGATCTCCCAAGGAAAAAACTTTGTAAAATCATCATACCAGCCTATGAGAAAGCTCTTTCTCAAAACTGTATGTACTTTACTCTTTTGGCTGATATTTCAGTAACTCCTGCAAATATTGATGACCCCAGACTTGAATACATGGCACAAACAGGTGTCTGGAGACAGACCTGTTTATACCCCAAAAGCCCATGCATTTTTCCTGTGCTGATGTTTCCCACTGTGGGTTTCCTTTCAGTACCATTTACTTGTTTATTTTAAGTTCTCTCTGATCGCCATTAACACTCTGATCTAGATACCCAGTTAGCCCTCAGCTATTGGCTGGTCCCCAGTAAAGCAACACTCAAAGGTAAGTCAAGCCATGGAATTTGCACTAGACCTGTGATATGAAAATACTGTTTGATTTTTATTTAGCACTTTCATTAACTTTTCCTGTTTCTGCTCCTTTAAAGTGAGGATCTTGGCAAGTTCCCAAAGTCTTTTCCTCTTCCATTGTGTGCAAACCTGAAATTAAAAATGACAAGTCAGGCATAAAGTTAATGCTAGCTGTAGCCCTGAGCAAAGAGATGGGGAAAAAATTCATTGCCCATGCATGAAGGGGAGGCAGTGCCAGGTATTTCTCTCATAGATTCAAACACCCTCAAACATCAGTAGGGAGACAAGATATTGGAAAAAAAATGAGCCTCCCAGCTGCCTTGGGGCTCAAAATTTTCAGCACAGATGGGTTCCTGAGGATTTCATGTACAGAATAGAACCTGCCAGTTGTGTATGCAGAGTCTTCCTGGTTATCAACCCATCAAGGAGTCTGTTCTTCACTGGCCAGGCCATTGGTCCTGTAGTGTCTGCAAATCCTAATATATGAGGGTGCAAGAAACCATCCTAAAGGCATTTGTTGTTTTTGTTAAGGGAAAGATGCCAAACCATGAGCATTCTGATCTGACTTTGAAGCTAACCCTGCTCTGGACTAGGTGATATGCAAGATCTCTTCTTAGCTAGGTTATTCTAAGTTTCTCTGTTGGTGAAAATCACGTGGCTGGCTGACCGCCTTCAGTCTTTGGAGTTAAACAAGCAGTCACTTTTTTTTTAGTGTGATTCATGGTAAATTTCCAAAATCTGTTAATTTGAAGGCACTTAAACTGGTTTCCCAAAGAGAACCATTTGTCCAGTACTACTGCAATGTACACTGTTCATGATTTTTCCCATTTACTTAAAAAATGACAGCCACTTTATTACAACTTAGCTTTGCCAGTGCACACAAAAACTATAGATGCACAGTCCTTTTCATTAATTCTTTATTCAGCTTATGTGAGGGGCCTTGAAGTCCACAAGAGTTTTGCCTCCTGCAGGACTTTATTTCTGCCCATACTTATTGTGCTCCCGCCAATGGAGGCAAAAGACGGCGGGGGGAGAGGAAGAGAGATTGAGTCTTCCTGGAAAGTGCAGCCCAGCTGGGAGATCTAATTTTAGGTTCACGAGACCTGGCACCTTGGCAGTGTCCTTTACATTGCTGATAATGCTGTTCTGGCACAGAGCAAACACCGTGTGAGGAATGCAGCTGGCACGCCAAACTGGCAGGGAGCAGGGGGCTAACATTTGTCACAGTTATCAGGATAGCTGCACCACTGACCCCTTTTGGCTGACTCCTTTGGGCCTACACCTCTGTGGATAAAACCGTATAATTACATCCTCATTAGTTCAGAGCCCAGTTCTGAAAGGTCACCCACGCTCTTCTTCTATAATGTCGCCCTGAACACGGCGTATCTGTAACTCTTCCCTTCAACACCTTGGGACTAGAGCAGCATATATGGCCACAAAAAGCTTTCTTGGGGGAAGAGTGGTGTTTACTTCTTTAAGCTAGAGAAAGCAAGGCCAAGAGGAATTTAGAATAATAAACAGTCCCCTCCTTTGCCACTCCTACAATATCCAGTTTTACTTCACCCCAAGCTCCTGAATCTTGGACATCAGACTTGATAGGTTCCATTGGTGGGAACCTATCAAGGCCATTCTTTGTTAAGGCAGTTTTTTATGCCTTCTGGTTTTGAAGGACCTCTGAAACATTTAGTTCAAGTTTTTCATCTGGGTTCGGGCTCCTTGCTGAACAATGAAAGTCGTATCTTTTCCTCACCTGCAGACTCCTTAGCTGAACTCCACAAGATATTTGAAAGGAAAATGTCAAATCAAAAGGCACCCAGGTTATTTTTTATTTGAAGGATCACTACATATATCGATATTTAATGTCTTTGAAGCTATTGCCCCCCATGTGCTGTAGTACAGACAATCTCTTGTATTCATACAGCAAGATGTTTTCCCAGCAAAATAGAGTATGCCTAGATACACATTTCTGTAAGGATGTGCTTGATCTACTACACAGTTCTCAGCTTTGCTATTCCTGGAGGGAGCTCAGAACTGAGTTTTAAGTGTGGTGGTGAGGTGCTAAAGCTCTTAAAACCACAGGCAAACCACAAGACTGGAAGGTAGGTTCTCTTGGACTGCAGATCAAAAGCAGCAAACACCATTTTTCCTGACATTCTGAATAGAAGTTTCCTGTCCCTGGAGTTATTATGCAGTAGTTGCAGTAGTGTGCATTTCTGAAGAGCTTCCTGTGTGCCAGCTCAGCACAGAGTTCATCTCTGCAGCATCCTGTCATTTTAGAAATCTCTGCTGGGCTGTTGCGTGTTGGCATGGAGGAATTAGAGCTATCCTGTGTAGACTGATTAATTTTGAAGGCTCTCTTTGAAGCTTTCTACATGTTATTTTCCTCACACTTTGTCTAACTTTTAAAATGCCAACTCAGACAAACCGCTCTGTGTATATATTTGTGCCTTAGAAATAAAACTTGGAAAAAAGACAGGTGCCCAAATACGGCCACAAAAAGCTCCTTTTATAGCTTTGGCATGATTTTTTTTGACCTCTGACAGTAATCAATCATTTTATTTCAGAGCAGGGTACTTTTGTACTGCTGTGTAGCCCTTAAACTTAAAGCCTTTGCAGTGTGCTAACTTTAGAATATGATACATTGACCAAATTACGAATATGCAGAATATCCCTAAAGATAAAGCACAACAGATTTCATTATTTGTTCTGAAAGGAGTCTTGCAAATGTCTAATAAGTCTGTACCTGCTTTAGAAATTACTTTAAAGAATTATGAACTCAATTAATTAGAAGGTGATTTATATTTGCTGCTAGATTATTTTCACTGGGGAATTTGAAAATAGTGGTTGCAGTTGTAAAGTCTCAAAATTTGAGATCTAGCATCACTTCAGTTATGAAACCGTCCTCTTTGTGGCACAGGAGTTTATGTAGCACAATTTTCACATTCACCTGTAGTCACTTTTTTTAGAAAATTCAGCCTTTCCCCATACTTCCAATTCCTTTGGCAGGATGGAGGAAAATACTACACTGAACACGATCTCAACAGGATCAGGGGAAGAAGGACTCCCCATAGAGACTAAAACAGATCCATTTTAAGTAATTGTTTTTTGTTTATCTGACTTCTGTGCTTTTAAAAGTTGGGAGCATCATGTGGAAAAATTACATGTTTTCAGAGACTTCTGAATAGAAATGTAGGTTCTATACCTTAGTATTGACTTTGCAGTTCATCTACTATGGTGATAGGTGGTGCAGGAAATTGTGAAGAAAAATGAGTGGATGGATGTTTACCTTCTTGTGAAAACATGGTGATTGATAGATATTGCATAGATATGTGGGAATCTGTTAATATACATTTTTACCTGGCTGCACTTGAAAAGGGTGAGAAAAACTGAAGAAAAATTTAACCAAATAAATCCTGCAACAGTTAGTTCTACTTGTTGATTTCAGGTTACCGCATGAGATTAGGATCTAGCACAGACAAAAAGGATTCAGGTCGCCTTCATGTTGATTTTGCTCAGGCAAGAGATGACTTTTATGAATGGGAATGCAAACAAAGAATGCTGGCCAGAGAAGAACGCCACAGACGCAAAATGGAAGAAGACAGACTGCGCCCTCCTTCACCTCCAGCAATAATGCATTATTCTGAACACGAAGCTGCTTTGCTGGCTGAAAAATTGAAAGGTAAGCAGCATTTGCTACTTCTCAGTTTATTATTCCTTAAAAGCAGGAGCCATGCAGAGGCCAGAGCAGTGAACCCAGTTTCTCCCCGATGTGTTTCATTACTTGCCCTGTAAGCTTTCCCCCGCTGTAATGGCTTTCTTCACCATTTCTATGCCAGTGGTAATGATACTCACTCACCTGCTGGAAATGCATGACATCTGTCTGTCTACCTGTGCTTTAACAGCTAAAACACAACCTTCAGAATGCTACAGGTGGTATTTTTTTCTGTTAAGTTGCTGCCATCATGTATCTTGGAAATGCTCTCACAGTAAGACAACCTGTTGCAAGCATCCTTCCTCATATGAAAGTCCTTATACTTAAAATTGCTTTAATCCTTGACATATAGGTTATTCCATCACATGCATTTGGCTGTCCCTGGCATTCAAATTGCCCTCATGAGCTGACACACTTTATCTCTGACACACACCATCCGTTCTTTCACTCCCTCTTTAGGGTTAGAATTACTTGTGCAGGGTAGTGTCATGTTTTGGTATGTGTTTACTTCCTTGTTTGTTTTTTTTTTCTAAGTACATTTACAGAGTTAATATTTTTCAAGGGTGTACTTCTGGGATTCATTTTATTTTAATAGCTAACATAAACAGTAAGAAGCAAAGAAATAAAGTTATTCATGGTAACGAAATTTAAAAGAAATATCTAGTAAACAACTCTTCACACTGCTTAGAGTTGTATTTATTTTCATCAAGTGTTTAGCAGTTGTGATTGGCATTCTTTCCCCCTGTGATGGCCAAGCACATTGCTTAACTGTGTGCCAGGTCACAAGAAGTTGTGATTCCTGCCACTATTTCAGAATTATCTAGATTAGGCTTAGACTATCTAGCTGTCATCACACTGGTCTCTGTTCTAACTATGAAACATGTTTGGGGAGCTGAAGAAGGACAGTGCAAAGTGTTTCATCCTTGGAGCGTGGAGCAGAGATGCACCCTGCTGTCTCTCTGAGTACTGCATTGGTTGCTGTTAGTTGTTGCTACTACCTCAGTCAGGTACTACTCCTCCATAAAATAATTCATGATTCAATCTAACTGATAGATTGGTAAAATAACCCAGACGGGCTGATAGACCAGGAGAAAAGAGGCCCTAATATAAGAAATTTTAATTCATGCCTAGCTAATGCCTTGAGAGGCTACCTAGAACAGAGGCTAGACGGTGTTAAAGGAATAAAGTAGGTATTTATTAAAAGGCCTTCAAAGGATACACCTTGGGCAGTACAAGAACCCAGCCGTGGCTCCACCCAAGGTGGACAGCATGTCATATCAAGTTTTCCCACTTTTATATGTTTTGGTCCATTTACATATTGGGGTTAATTGTTCAATTATAGCTTCAGGTTATGAAATCCGATCCTCCCAGATTGCTCTCTTCAATTTGCTGCTGTTTACACTTTTTGGGCCTGAAGCTGCAACGGTGCCCTTGGTTCTCAGGCTGGAAAAGGATTGTTTTGTCTAACTAAACTGTGAAGAGAACTTGATAACCCTTTATATGAAGTTCAGAGTTACATACTAATGCAGTACAGAATCTGGAAAATATGAAAGCTAAAACTTAAGGCATCATACCTTCCAGTCCAGTTTTAGATCCATCTGGTTTTAGTTGAATATTTTAGGAGTTAATCTTTTGTAGGGAAGTTTTTCTTCATGTAGTAAAGCCTACAGGTTTCCTGAACTAAACCAGAAAATGCAAAAAGTCTGGACAATTTCTTCCATATGGCTAGTCATTGCTTGGGGCAACTGAATATGGGGTTTTGCAAGATGTTTGAAGATGACTATATTTAAAAGGATTTTTCTTTTCATTATGGGAAGTTTCCATACTTAATTAAAATCCACTCCAAGCATTTTTATCTTTGGTTCTTCTGAGGGAAATTTAACCAGAGCTTGACATATATGCTCAAGTTTAATATAAAAAAATTAGCACAGTATAGACTAACACTATATGCGTAACTGTTTCTCCAGAAGTAAACTTTCAGCAATGTACAACATTAAAAAAAAAAAAAAAAAAGGTAAGTTTATTTCTTTTTGTTGGTTGAAAATCATTAAAATCCAGCAAAGATATATAGTTGCCTTGCTGTTAGAATAAAGATGCCAGCCCTGGATCTGTACAGATAGTTAAGGGTGGAGAATGCAGAAAAGACCCCTCTCTTCTCAGTGGGTATGAGTTGTGCCCTGTTGTAGGTAGTAAAGAAAGCAGAGGTGGGCTTCAGTAGTTACACTGGTCTACTTTACCTTCCCTATGGCATCACAGCCAGTATCTGTAAAGTAGTGGTGTTGAACTTTATGGGCTCCCTTGGGCAACATAGAATCACCACATGAGCACTTTGTGACATCCTAAAAAAAGAAGCATCCTAAAAAAAAGCAACAGTAAAGAAAATTCTTCAACTCTTGCAAAGGGCAGTTAATGTAATAGAATCATACAATCATTAAGGTTGGGAAAGACCTCTAAGATTGAGTGCAACCATCATCATACATTCACAATTTAAATATAGACTTCAGGTGAAAGTAGCAGAATATGTGTGTGTATGTATATATATATATATATACATAGACATACACATATATACACACACTCACAGAGATATGTAAAACCTGGAGTTAAAAAATCAGGTCTCTGTAGTATTACCACATTTGCACTGCTGCGAAAGCCTGTACAATTCATGCTAAAGTAAAGAAGGATCTCAATATAGCTGCACTTGGCAGGATTTAACTTGAAAGATTGTTTCTTCAGCAGATGTTCTGCAGTTGTTTTCTTAAGGAAAATCATGACCTTGCTGTGGCGCTCACTTCAAAAGACTCCTGAGCTCTGTTGCCAGCTCATGAGACAGAGCTGCAGGTGCCCAACATGCAGGTTTCAGCTCCTGCAGTGCCTCCAGAAGTTCACAGAGCAACACTAGCTAAAAAGCAGGCCAAAATAACTAATCATGTCTCAGCCCAAGATACTGCTTTGCAACCACAGATGTAGATAACTTGGTCTGAATCCAAGCAACTTTTGTTGTCAAAATAACCTTGGAAATCCCTGACAGCAAGGAAATCTTATGGTGAGCAGAGATGAAGTATGTTTATCAGCCACTCCCCTAATTAGGTCTAGATATTTACTGAGTCTGTAACAGAGGTGATAATATATTTTTTGTTTCACCTTCTGGAAACTGCAGCATAGGACTAAGAAATCATTGGTTTTGTGTAACAGACTTGGCTGGAAACTCTTGCCCCAGTGTTGTCAGCATATTCCTATTCCTTGGGTGTTGAGAAGTCACCTGGTACAGCAGTGACTGTGGGTGAGAGAGTACAGAGGAACTTTTGTGCCAGCTGTAAACAGAAGTTCATTGTAAATTTTCAGCCAGGTAGTCTCTACTGGTGTGAAGCTTCACAGAAAAAGGAAGCAGTTCTTCAGTGTCTGATGAATGGGGCTGGGAATCCACTGCATGTGAGGCCTCATATACATGAGGATTTATGGCATACTCACCATTCCCTGTGGACTACCCTGAATCCCTTCATATCTGCAAAGAACTTGGTTTGAACACTTGATTTTTGCAGAAATTAAAGAAACCCATCAAACTATGGACCAGTGCAATTTTTCACTACTTTCCAATTCAGTGTGTGGTAAACAGGGTTTGTTTATGTGTATTTCCCTTTCCCTTTTTCCTTTTTATTTATTAAGATCTTCAGTACTCCTGCTAATGAAGTCCTTCTTAACTCTCTCCTTGTTGGCAGTATGGACATTTTTTTCCTGCAGCATTCGTGTCATTAGCCTGAGCTTCGATTATCAGAATGAAATGAGCTCCAGCATTCCAACAAGATGAGTAACATGAAGAGCATGAGCTCTTTCTCATCTCTGTTTCCTTGAGGAAATACCGCAATAAATTCACAGATGTGAATTCTGGGAATCCAGGGTCGTTTACAATGAAGTGTAAATGTTATTTACCTCTTTAAAAAGTCTTTGAAAGTAGGCCCTGAGTTCTTGTTTTGACAAAACCAGCAGAATATTGCATCTTTGGCTATTACACTAGAAAAAAGTGACTTTTGCTTCTTCTGGTTCATTGCAGCATTTGTGTGTGTCTTTGAGATTTTAATTCCTCGGTGTTAAATCAGATGTGTTATTACTGCACAGTGAAATGTGTCTGTAGATATTTAGGTTCAAATTTGCATGCTCTGACATCTGTTTTCCTGAGTGCATTATAAACAGTTAAAGTCATGTGGTGCCCAGAACATGGCATAACTGGAGATAGGCTGAACCTTTTAAGTGGAGTGCTGCTCTGTCAGGTGCACTGGAACAAAACATTTTAATCTGTGCTTATGACAATTATGTTTCAAAGCAGAATTTCAAACATTACAGTTTTCTTAATTCAAGCATATCTGTACCTAATGGTATCATCTTCAGAAATCACTTCTTGCAAATCCGATCCTTTAAAATGCTACATCTGTCTTGCTTGCTGCAGGTAGCTAAATACTTCTATCACCTAACGAAGGCATCTCTTTATGTCTGAATATCCGGGTTTTTAAATATTTGAGCAAAGGAGACATAAATATTTGAGAGTTATATACAGTACCCTGGAATTTACCTCTCTTCTTAATATAGTGTTTCTTTATGAGCACAGGGAAGTTATTCATATGTTTTTCATTTTAAGAAATACAATTTAAAAATTGAGAAGCTGTTTCTTTGCCAGGCACTGTATTATCCCCTGAAGAGAGCACAGATTGGAAGTTTAAATAAATAGATGGCAGTTACAGTATGTTACAGAATGAACTAACCAGGGCCGTGCCTTGCACAAGACTCAGGTAACATCAAGCCTGACAATCTCAACTCTTGCACATCATTGGAGATATAAATGACATTTAATTGCTCGGGAGATAGGATATTTCACTAAGAAGAAAAATACACTGATTTCATTATCACCCTGCACTTGGGAGCCAGATTGGTGGAGCACTGCAGGAACAGTGCAGTTGTGCAGGGAGGCAAGTCTCATCCAGAAAGGATCGAAGTCAGTGCAGAGCTATGTCAGAAGGGGAGGCAAAGTGAGATCTTATGAACAAATCGAGTGAATGCCAGGTTTAAGTGCTGAGACTCCAGACCCTTTTCTAACACAATTTTTTTTATTAGTGGTATATCAGGACAGAGCCCTAAAACAGACATGTTTTCACGCTTTAGCATCAAATCTGTTCACTCACCCTTCCTGGTTTTAGATTATCATTTTCTCCTTCCTTCTTCCATATGCTGCTGACATCTGCTGTGGCACAATACATCTGGCTCCGAGAGCCTCGCACAGGGACTGTGAGCAGGCACGGTGCAAGGGCACTTCAGTCTGCTGGCAGAAGAGCATAAGTTGGGTCCAGCTATCAGCAGCCTGGTGATCCAATTCCCTGGGCACCTCCCTCCCAAAGCCTACAGGAGATACACTCACTGCTTAGTGCATTGCTAAAAGCATCCTCCCTCACCTCAGCTGTATTGTATCAATTCAGATTTTGAGGTTTTAATATAAACTCACTGGATTAAATGTACCACACTGCAAAATGACTCAAGTTAATTACTTAGAGCTGGGAAATGGCAGTTCACTGATCTGAAAGTTTGTGGCATGATTTTGAGAAATAGGGAGGAAATTCAATACGCTCATAATTACTTTTCATTGGAAATAATGGCATCAGCAGGAGAAGATAATGGATTTCTGTGTCTGACATGAAACACCCACCCCAGGAAGAATCTTGTGTGATTTAATTTGGAAGAAAGGAAGAAAGAGTTCCATTATGTAGGGGGGAGAGACTACTTTTTAATATATCTTTTAGTGAACACATATATGTGTATTTTTATCAAATCTAGTGTCAGCTAGACATTTCTTACATAACTGGAAAAGTTTTTTGGTTATAGTATGCAGTTAAGGCTATTTAAAAAATAGTAAGGTAGATATTAATCATTCTTTAAAGGAACCCTTTGGCAGTAAGAATTTGTATTTCTTGATTCTTACTTGTTATGCAATGCCACTGGGTTAAAAATGTTATTAATCCCAAAAGTACTAGACTGATGCATGGCACAATTATATAAGGGATTTGAGCAGTAAAAAAAGAAGGTGAGGGTAGTAGACTGAAGAGTTGTGTTTCTAGGTCACTGGCAGGCACTGTACAGAAGAAGCTCTTAAGCCAAGAGAAAAATAGGTTGTCATTTTGGCACCAGAAGTGGTGTGTGCTGGGAAGCAAATTGTTCCTGATGCACAGGGGATCTGGGCTGAGCCTGCTGATGAGAGAGGTTCATGAATCTTTTCTTTGACCTGATTTACTCACAGCAGTCACCTCCTAAGGTTTATTCTTTTTTTGTGTTGAATTCAGTCTTTTCAGTTTAGAAATATTAGTTATAGTTTAATAAATTATCAAGTTAGAAGTGAGACTAAGAGTATCCTTGGCCATAGAACCTCCCCTGGCTGCAGTTATACATAATGAAGTCTGCATGCTGAACTGAGCTGTGCTACCTTCCTGTTATAACTGAACTGGGCCCAGTTTGACAAACTAGAACTGGAGTCTGAGCAGCTGAGCAGCTCCAGGCAGTCTGAGGGCAGTGTAACCATGAGCAAAGAGGTGGTGCTGAGCATGGGGGTGAGGCAGGGAGCACATCTTCCCATGGCACTGCTACAGCTGACAGAGGACAAGCTGCTAATCAGAGGCAAAATAGGGGGGATGTGTCCCACCACTCTTGTCCTTTCCCTGCCTGTCCTGCAGCACAGTCATGCCCAGTGCTAACAAGAACACCTTCAAGGGGTGTTGGGTCGTTGGGTTTCTGCTGGTCAGGGCAGAACTTGGCATAAAGGTATACCTGCCCCTTTCCATTGTACAGACGGGCCAGAGAACAATGAGATCATTAATGCATCCCAAAACATAGGCAAACAGCGCAGGAGCTTTCTAGGAGTAGTCGCTGGAGTAAAGACCAACAGCTCAACAGCTCTGTCTTCTCAGCATGTCCTCACAAGCCTGGGAGGTTGTATTATTGGGAGCAAGATTAGGGACAAGAGATGCTGACTCTGGACAACACCATGGCCCATGGGACAATGTAGAAGGTTTGCTGTGATTTAGAGAGTCTCAAAGTGTTGTGCGAAATATCTCAGCCACTTTTCAAACATCTGAGAAAGACCAGGCTTGAAAAGATAATAACAAGGCTAAATCTGTAGCCCAGTGTTTGATCTTGTCCCAGCTAGAAGTCCAGCATGCAATATCACTCTCGAAACATAGAAATATCAAGTTAGCTATATTTGCAATATATCTATAAATGTAAAATTATAGAAATAAGTGTTTGAATGCCTGGCTTCAGAGTGATGGATTAGTCAATAATCCTTTCTAATGGCTAAGACCTTAGATGCCAGCACCCAAGTTGTGAAAGCACCTTATGGAGGTGCTTAACACTGAGAGATAAATAGTCACATTTGAGGGTACTCTGAGATGAATTCTCCCTGTGTTACAGCAGGGAAATTCCATAAGCTGAAAGTAAAACCTCTGTTTCCAACACCTTTTCCCAGGATACCATTTTGTAACAATTGTCGTCACAGCTTTTTCAATTAAATGTTTATTCCATTTGAGGTTTCTTAGAGATGGTCAAAATACAAGCAGAAAAATGCAAAACATTTGTCAACAATTATTCCCTTTTTTCATAGACATATTCCTGTTAACAATTTTCTGGGCAGCTCTAGGGACGCATTTTCTTGTCTTTATATTTCATTTCATCTAAGTTGTGAGCTCGGATTTAAATGTCAAATATCTTTAGTTGATATAAGAGGAATTTGAAATATCTTATCTCTAGAGCCCTGTGATTGAGCCTGGCAGCACCTGGAAATCTCTATCGACAGAGACACAGCAAGCTATTCTCAATGGATGGGTAATCTTCAAATGGCATGACATTGTCAGAGCTTGTGTTAGAACTGCCCTTTAGGGGGGCACGCAGGCTGCAGGGTGGGTGCTTGCTGCAGGTGGACCTGGGGGATGGTTGGGATTGCTCCCACCAAACGTGGGCCTGTTGCAGAGATGTGGATACAGGAGCAGGCCAACCCAGGCTCCCTTTGCAGTCGGTTGAGGGAAGCAGGCACTTCTGGAGCACAGTTCACCTCACTGCGAAACAGACAGCAAAAACACGACTGATAAAGCCTACCTTATTTGCCTGGAATATGCTGTGACTTGGAGGAAGAAAAAGCTCTAAGAGTAAGAAATTATTTGCTGCATGCTTATTTTAAAAGAACAATTACATATGGGAACGTGTCTTATATAAAGGAAGTTATTTGAAGAGTGTGTTTTTAAACAGTGTATAATTATGTGCATCCTACCATGAGGGAATAATTTTGAACAGAACTAGGAGTTTTGTTTTATTTTTTTTAATGAACGGCTGCAATCATAAGGCAGTTCATGCTCTGTTTAAATTAGATTCCATTGCTGCATTTCTTTTACAATTTATCTACTAACTAAAAAGAAATGATCAATCTCATATAAAAATCTGATTTTCTAAGGAAATCTCTCAGTGAAAGAAGGACTCACTGTATTCTGGATGAAAAAAATGGATTCACGGTGAGTCACTGAGTGAGCTCTAGAATGTAGAAGTTAGAAATTAAGGTGAAATAAATTTTAAAACTGATAGAGAAAAGATTTTATTAACTAATGTGCTCCTAGTGTGCATATATTGCCCTCTAGCATTTTTGAATGTAGCTTCTAATTATGTAATCAATGAAGAGGCTGATGTTTACCAATGGCAGGATTTTTTCCTGCTCTTACAGAGCTGTGAATTAACTATAACAGTCCCACAGATCTCTGCAGCTCCCTGGAAGTACAGCATGGTGAAAACAGGTTTTCAGCATATCCTTTTAAATGGGTAGAATCTATGTGGCAGAAGGATTATATGTTTACGAACATCCCTTACAGATACCCACTGTGCCTGATAAAAACAAAATGTGGGGAGGGTGTTTTTATTTCATAGAGGCTCTATAGCAAAACAACACATAAAATGAGTACTGGGGAGAGACTAAAACAGGGAAAAGGGAGGATGTTTCTGTGCTGCTGATTTTCCTCATGCATGGAAACATGCTAACATTGCCAGAAACCATTGCAGGTTATTTGTATTTACTAGCGTAATTATAATAAACATTGCATTCCGGGGATGAGTTCTTGGCTGTATTGCATCTTTGACATCAAGTTCCCATGCAATTCCACAGGCTGAAGATTTTGCCCAAGTCTTTTGGAGAGCCTTATCCTTGTGTTTTCTTGCAGTGAAGAGGCTTTGCATGAGTCCTGTTTACATTTGGCTTTTCTGGGGTTTGTATTCAGCCAACCTTGCTCGTCAGAGCCACCTAATACATTCCTGCTGCCTATGTATCCAGCAAAGCTCAGAAGTGGAGTCTAATCCAAGGGGACAATATGAAATGAAAGGATGCCCATCTGACTCTTCCTGCCCAGTGAAAATTAATGAATGGTGATAATGAATCACATGTTAATGTTTTACAACAGATACACCATTTTACACAGGGAGGGTGTTATGTGTTTTTTGCATTTTTTTCTTGAGGGGTCTTGTGTGAACATGCCTATTCAGCTGTGGAGAGCAAATCTTATTGCTGTAGCTGAAAGTATGTTTCAGTTAATAAGATGTTAAAGATCAGGCAATGTAAAAATCTCTTCTTCAGAGGCTGTGGGCACAGAGCATGTCACTAGTCCTCTCTGTATTTTAGGCTACTCTCCTTTAGGGAAGTGGTTATCGATTCAGAATAAAAGTCAAAATCATCACTTAAAAATTAGTATTTCATTATTCTTTGTACATGGAAAGCAGAGTCTTACAAACTGTGTCACATGTTTCTGTATCCTGTAACACAGCTGGCTGGGTTTAGTGTTTTCCAGTTTTTGTTTTAAGTGTCTGTTGGTTATGACTACACTACATCTTCCCACCATAACCATATACCTTCTGCTACAGAAAGGTATGCATACCATCTAAAATATATATGAAGAAATATAACCAAAAAGGACTAGATGAGATGTTTAAAATGAGTTGTTGGGAAATTTAAGTTTTATAGAATAAAATCCTGGTGAAAAAATGATATTAAATTGCACAAAAATGGTTCCATGGGAAGACACTGTTGTAATAATATTTTCTTGCGGTTCAGTCTAAATGGGACTTAAAAAGAAATGTTTCCTCTTAATCCTGATGAAGCCTGAAGTGTAATGGATGCTGTGCTTTGAGTCTTCTGAGGGAGCTGAGCACTGTCAGAGGAAAGAAGATTACCTGGGGACGGAGTGTACAAAATCTAGCCTTTAGTTTTGGCAATCTTTCTGCAGAGAAAAACAACATTCATTACCTGAATGGTGAACATGAAGCTGTAATCCAGGTGTTTTCCTCGATTCATCTGGAATCCTTTAAAAATATATATATAATGCGAAACATAAAACAAATAATACAAAATGAATGCAGACAGATCATCTGTTCAAAGCAGTTCCTTGTAATTAATCAGTGTTTTGAGGAGGAATTGTTCAGCTTCAACATTGTTCCTTAATTAACAACATGATGTTACTGAAATCTGTTGACAGAAGTATGGCTGAGCCGAAGCTACAAGACTGAGCTTTTGGCTGAGAAGATTAGCACAGACACATTTCATTTCCTCAGTGAGTCCAGTACCACAAAGGTGTCCTCACTCCCACTGTGAGGTCATTCCATATCACTGAATGGCTTAAGGGAGACATTGTAAAAGTGAAGACTCAGGCCACAGGGAAGGGGGGAGGTTGCTTTTTGTTGTGAGAAAGCTATTAAAATGAGGAGAGGACAAGTCTTATAGGAAGATTTATGTAGTTTCACATGGCTGTATTGCCTTCTTACATCTGATAGAACAAAGGACACAAAAGTTGCCCAAAATGATATACTGCAAGCAGGATTTATGGTGATTTTACTGTGACATGGAGCAGAAAATGTGTTCTCAGCAGGATATTTATGCCTGCAATTTGAAACTGGTGCTTTGATTGTTCTAGATGATAGCAAGTTTTCCGAGGCCATCACGGTGCTGCTCACCTGGATTGAGCGAGGCGAGGTGAATCGTCGCTCTGCAAACCAGTTCTATTCCATGGTGCAGTCGGCCAACAGCCACGTGCGCCGGCTCATGAACGAAAAGGCGGCTCACGAGCAAGAAATGGAGCAGGCCAAGGAGAGTTTCAAAAATGCCTTAACAGGGATCCTCACTCAATGTAAGTAATTCCCTTTTTGTCAGTGTTGTTGTAGTGATGGTGGTGGTGGTGGTAGTGGTTTTATCATTTTGCTTGTTTGTTTGGGGGTAAGTAGTTGCAATGCAGTCATGCTCTACTTTACATCCTATTCCATACTCTATGGCAGTTTGGAGGATCAAGGACCTTTCCTAAGAACTTATTATTCAAGGTGAGCAAAGTTTCAGTAGTTTTTTTTATTAATAGATGAAGATGTGCTCTATTCACAGTGTCTACCATTGTGTAGGCATAACGCTTCAAGAATGGACAAGACAGAAGCCTCACTGCTCTGGGAAAAGATGATGGTTTTTTTGAGAGAAGGGATATGTAGCCTGTGTGTGGCAGCTAGTTAACCAGGTCAATTACAGAATAGAGCACAATTAGGTAATATTTTTAGCCTGCGTTTAGGTAAGAGGCAGTAGAATCCAGTAACTTTTAGGGATGTATTCACAGGTAAAAGCCACCTCCACAGTAGAAAAGTATGCTCTACTGCTCCTGGCATCAGGACTGATTGGCTGATCCAATGCCAGTATTAATTGGGCAGATAAACTGTCTTAAATATCTAGTGCTGGCAGCTATTTCCTTAGTACAGAAATATAATCAGTGAACTTACTCTAATGAGGTTCCCTCATAAAACAATGATCAGGATACCTTGCATAGAAGTTTTCTTCAAAGGCAGGGGAGGTGAGGTGAGGTGAGGTGAGGTGAGGTGAGGTGAGGTGAGGTGAGGTGAGGTAAGAAAGGGGAAAAATATGAGGGAAATAAAAAGAAAAGGCAAAGAAAAAAGGAGAAAGAAAACTGCTTTAATTGTTGGTGGTTTTTAACATGTCTACACGTGGCTCCTCAGGGAAGAGGCATTATGATACTCAGAACGGTGAGGCCTGGAGCCAGCTCTCATGTGCACATTGAGACCAAACCAGACAGAAGAGAGTGAAGTTGTTGCATTGTAATTATTGACCCCTATAATTTCATACCCTGCATTTTTACATTCATAAATAAATAAAGCCTTAAAGGCTTTTGTGCAATCTATTTCTGGTCCCTCAGTGGACATCCTTTAAAAGTTAGAGTTGAAGACAAAAGCTTGGATGGACTTGTCTGGCATAGCAGAGCAGCCACTAAAGATTCCTGCATGAGTGTTGGAGAGCTCAGCATCTCAGAAGCCAAATTCACCATAGGACATATATCCTAATTTAAGAGTTTAGATGCCAGAGCTTAGAAGCAAATATTCTAGGCCAAAGACGTTCAATTTCTGAGGGAATATGTTCAGAGAGTAAATTTAAAAGTCCAACTAATTCCCTTGGTAATTTGCTAGGCAATATTGTCTTCCATCTCAGCATCTAAAAGGCAGTGTGAGGCACAGAGATGGAGACACCACGAATGGCGTGCTGTTCAGTTCACACCAGGGCCTCTCTAGTTTTGTGTGCGACAGCCAGCTCTAGCATTCAGAAATGCCTTCTTCAGCTGCATTAAAAAAAGTCCCCCATTGTCAGCAGGCTGAACTTTAGTTAAATCAGTCTAATTTAGCCCATTTGTCACCAACTGTTGTAGAACATCTGTCACTTGGAAATAGAGATCCCTGTAGTTTTCAGGTGGAAATTTGCAGTTTTTGGCTATCTGTTTTGCTCCTGTAATGTGCTGAATGCTGAACTTACAAAACCAGAAATAGCTCTGGCTTCAAAATATGAGTTTCCTAGTGCCACAGTAACAGCAGTGTCTGGAAGAAGAAAGTTTCTGACAGACTGGCCTAGGAGGATAAGGTCAGCAAAAAGCAGCCTCAGGGAAAGGTGTTACACTGTGGATTTTATAAGAATAAGTTTTACAAGCTTTCCAGATGTTCCCCATTGTTTATTTTACAAACATCATAAACATTGGCCATTATTAGCATTAATATGTCTTATTAGCATTCCTTGCAAACTTGCTGTGAACAGATGGATGATGTTTTTTTCCTTTACACATGTATATACCTGAGATTGCTAAGCATGGAGATTCTGAAATGAGTTTCCCTTTTTCAAGGAAATTTGAATTGATCTGTATTTGAATTGATCTGAGGAATGTTTTTCATGCATATTTTTCCATCGCTGTTCCACAATCCTGCATAATTGGGTACGATATGTCAGTTGCTTTATGAAGAAGAATTTGAAAATACGAGATGTCCAAAATAGGTGTGTGTGGTCTATTAAATTCTGCAGAATGACAAAAATCTACTACTGATCTTCTGCAGTAAGGATCCAAAAGTCTAGTGTAGTGTAATGCTGCAGCTGTGTGGCCATTTGACATAAATATTACAGTATTTTAAAAATATCAGGTGGCCATCCTCTCTCATGAACTAGGGCAGATGTCAATTTGGAGCTGACCATTCTGGGCTTTCTTTGCAGTCAGAAGAGAAAAATAAGAATCTCCACAGAATGAGTCATCAAACTGGCCTCATGGTGCTCTTCCAATGGGATGAATCATCCCTTGGATATGCCATTTTTTCTCCGCTGCCCATAGAGGATCCACAGGGAGCCTAGATCTGAACCAGGTGTCCCACTTTTTACGTGCCTTGTTCAGAGCAGATTAATCCCACTTACTGTGTACAGCATTGATACAGACAGGTGTAGTGTAAGGGAAGAACTTGGAGCTAGATAAAAATGCCAGCAATGAATGTTATGGGGAGTGAAAAAGAAAGAAAATTGGCTTCAAGTGCAGTCACCTGGAACACACACACTCACACACATACGTACACACTGTCTTAGTGGGTCTCAGTAGAAAATGCTTTCATATTAATGAGGATTACTGTGACCAGAACATTTCATTTTATGGCCCAGCTACTAAGGAAGTACAGGCATTGAAATCCCTGCTACAAATTTGTGCCTGGAGGTATTTAGGAGATTACTGAGCAGATTACCCCTAAAAATTTGGGTCAGTTGCTCAGCACGTGAATTAATTACCTGATCAAGGTACTTGTGCCAGGATAATCTGTGAAATAAAGTGTATTACTGCTGTCACACCACAAATTTATAGCACCTGATTTAAGTGCTAGAGGGAGTTTTACCCTTGGTATGGTGCTTCTTCAGTTATTTAAGGGATAAAGAGAGAAAAATGTCCACTTCTTTCCTTTTATTAAATTGCTTGATTTTTCTAGATTTGAATTTGTGCTTTAAGTATGGATTGTTTTCAAGGATTTTGTATGGGTCTGTCTTTGTGGTTTGACACTACTTTACTTCCACATCTTAGATACATAGAAACTGCCCCCTGACTTTCCATTCCTCTCTCTTTTGTTTCCTCCCAAACCACCTTTTCAGCCTAAGGTTTACAGATGTCGATCCTCGTGTTTAAGGGAAATGGAGGCCCTAGAAATATCCCTGTTGGGCTGTTGGTGTTTTTTTAGACTACACCAAAGCTGCAATTACCTCCTCTGACTCTCTTTTCCATGCACTGTAAACTTTGCCTACCTCTTACTGACTTTTCAGATTATTTACTACAGTCTCCCTTGACAACACTGACAGAAGTACCTGCCGGTGAATATAAATTCCATATTCAAAAATTAAATTGATGTCTAAAGAGTAAGACACACAAGGTGGTGGAAATGTCCCAGTATACAAGTTCATAGGTTACACACATGTTGTAATAAAGAGAAGTCCCCCATGGCTGGTTACTGAGCAGATTATGACACTCTGTCATTTGGTCATTTTTTTCCATTTTACTGATGAATTAATGGACTTAGTGGACGCTGAAACCAGTCCCCATCAGAGTCTATGAATCAGTCTCCTGTGTGCCTGTGGGGTAACAGTGAGAGGATGGTTTTTATCATAGAGCCCCCTGGCCAAATTACTTGACATAGAATCATAGAATCCATAAGGTTGGAAAAGACCGCCAAGATCATTTGACTCCAGCCTTTGAGTGAACACCACCATGCAAACTAAACCATAGCACTGAGTGCTGTGTTCAGTCATTTCTTAAACACTTCCAGGGATGGTGCCTTCACCCTTGCCTTGAGCAGCCTGTTCCAATGGTTAACCACCCTTTCAGTGAAAAAATTCCTGATGTCCAGCATGAAAATGAACAAGGGGAAATGGCTTTAAACTGAAAGGGGATCGGTTTAGATTAGGTATCAGAAAGAAACGTACTGTGAGAGTGGTGAGACACAGGAACAGGTTGCCCAGAGAAGCTGTGGATGCCCCACTCCTGGAAATGTTCAAGGATGGAACTTTGAGCAACCTGGTCTAGTGGAAGGTGTCCCTGCCCATGGCAGGAGGTTAAAACCACATGATCTTTAAGATCCATTCCAAGCCAAACCATTCTATAATTCTGTGGATTATGATATCATGCAGTTGCTAAGCATCTTTGACCCTTATTTGTGAAACAGGAACTGAAGCTAGATTCAGCTTTGAGCTGATTCAGTAGGCCTGTCCATTTAGGATGAATCAAAGGTTCGGGGAGAAGGCTGTGAGTCATGTGCCCCTTTTTGGGAATCTCTCAATTGTAACCTTGGGCTTTCCTGCCCTTTCTACTAAAGGACTCCAGTGTTATATTAGATTACATTGACTTTTTATCAAATAGCTGATAGGTATCTGATATTAATTACCCCCCTCCCCCAAAAAAACAAACAAACAAAAAAATAACAATTTCTAGTTAAATAATTCTGAAGGGAAAAACATTCTCAATAGACTGAATAAAATTCTCTTCCTTTCAGGTTTCTTTGTTTTCATTCTCTGGTCTCCCTTGATGATTTAATCTGTTTAAACATTATCAGTTCCTTCACAGATGGAATCTGCTTTTTTTAATATTAAAAAGATAATAAAAATGTTAAAAATCCTTTTAGAGCTCTCTTCAAAAAAGTGATTGGCATTAGTTTTGTTTTTTCTCTTTACAGGTTCATTTCAGAAGTTGCTCTCTTGCTTTAGAAAAGATAAAATTTACATTGATATAATGGTGATTGCTAAAATCATTGTCTCATCTGACTTGCTTTAAATTCCATACTTCAGTACTTTCTCCCCAAAACCCTTCCACTTTTTAGTATTCTCATAGTACTAAAAATGAAGCCAGTTTCATTACAGATATTGAAAGCATGCTGGTTAAAATTCTCTTAGCAGTCAGACTTTTTATATACAATCATGCTTTCCAGAGTATTCTTTGAATTGCTCCACATTAATAACAACTTCTAAAAGGATTTTCCTGCTCTTTAATTGTCCAGTCTTACAGTCTTTCTTTCCTTTGCCACTGACTAATTCAAAAATATGAGCTTACTTTATGTGCAATTTTTAGGTCATCATTAAGCTCTTTGTTAAAGAGATTGAGTCATATAATGTGTTTTTACAGTGCAGCGCAGTTCTCAGTTGGTGTCATAGAATGGCACTATAATACAAATAAAAACATTAATCATTCATGTCATTAGTTGCTACTATTACTTTCTACCTTGATGCATTTCTAAAAAAGAAAAAAAATTAAGTACAAAATAACCTCTACAATCCATCCAGTTCCTTTTGTTAGCTCATTTAGTCAGTGTGCTCTTGGCTTGTTCCTATACTGATAACTTGTCCAGTAAAGCTCAGCTGGATTTCTTTATTCTCTTTTCAGTTGTCCTTCTATCTATGAGATTTTCTGTCTCATATACACATGTTCCCAAAAGCATTTCTATACAGGATGCTGTGGCAGTGGCAGAGAATAGAGATGAAAGACTCCATTTTTATTTTACCTTGCATTCTTGTAGTTTCTCCCTTTCTTTTGGCAGTATAACCCTTTGTGCTTGCAATTTGTGGTGTTTCATGTAGCTTACTCTTCCATATTTCATTTTCTTTAAATTTCTACATTCCTTACATTGTCTGTAGCTTGCACTCCACCTAAAGTCAATATGAATCTTGATATTGATTTAAACATGGCCAGAATTTCAACAGAAGCTCTTCTGTTATTTTTAAAAGGTTTTGGTGGTTTTTTAATGTAGTCCATGGTATTTTACAGAAAAATAAAAGCATTGCCTTCCAAGAAATTTCAGGCTATTTTGACAACTCATGCCACTTGCCTGGAATCTGCATTTCTCCTAGATAATGACACGAGGTTCAAGGCAAAGAAGCATGTGCTTTAATCACATGGAAATCTGTGCTTGGTTTTGACATGCCTTGCTGAGTAGAGACACGGCTAAGGGCCTGATGTGTCACAGAACTGAGCTGTAAATGTTCTGTGGAAATAAAGAATGAGGGAAGAGGTATTAGGCAAGGAAGGAAAGGTGGCGGTTTCACCCAAAGGGATGAGTTGGCTGTGCAGACCATGTGGTCTGCACATCTAAAGCTGTTCAGACTGCTTATAAATGTTTGAGTAAACCTTATAAATATGAATTGCCACTATGGGTGATTGAAATACTTGCTCCCTTCAACGTGCACAATTCATGCTTCATGTCAAATCACTGGATTTGTCACAAATGTTGTAGTTTGTGATGATGACAGAGACGTTATGGGCCAAGAAAAAAGTTTTGGAAAGCGATAGACTATGTGGGAGAGAAAGATGGACACGCACAGAAGGAACAAAAATACAGAAGGAAGAAGTCATAGCAGGCAAGGGAACATAAGGTATGGCTACAAATGGAGAAGTAATTTTCACTCCTAAAGTGTGTGAGACAGTTTTTTGTTTTGAGTGCCTGAAGAGGCTATGGCTCTTGTAACCTCCTCATCCACATCTTTATCCTTTTTCTTCAGCAAAATAAATCATATTATGGCTCAAATAAATATAGCCCTCCTGATCTCCTAGGAACATTTTAATCTGCAAGATTCCTGCATAATTATTACTTCACTTAATGGGACCTGCAAAGGCTTAGTCCCATTTATGATGTTCCTACATTGCAGTGTTCCCTGGGAGTTGTCTTTTTGAACAGATTTACCAGAAATGATAGTTCTCACTTTTGCTGTTTTTAAACCTGAGAACTGAAAAGAAAGGTATGCCTAACAACAAATAAAAGAAAGAACAGCTAATTAACTGCAGTACTTTGGGGATGGTTTATAATCTTGTCAAGCTGATAAATAAAGCAGTGTTCACTTCATCCCTTTGAGTTGGTGGGGGGCAGTTGAGGTTTTTCTAGGTTTTTTTTCTGGTTGTAAAAACAAGGTCCATTAAGTCTATTTGGTAATGTAAGATGGTGGCATTGAAAGAGCAGGTACTGTACATTTGTACTTGCCCTAGTGTGTTGTGCTGGTCTGATGTCAGGCTCCTGTTTGTTGAGAAATGACATGAAGGTGAAGTGGTCTTGTTGAGTCCGAGTGATTTATCACATGGCATGGCGCCAGCTCTTGCGGTTACACCAAGCTGTCAGTTTCTCTGTTGTAAATTAAAACACGGTTTCACAAGCTAAAATATTTTCAAAGCTTAAATTGTGGACAGGTTTCCTAGCAATACCTTGCAGGGCAAACTGGGCTCTCTTTAATGAAATAGTTTTGGTTTCTTTATTTTATTTCAAAGTTTAATAGGGAGCATTCTATTTCTAGAACTATCAATTGTTGATATACATACTTCAGACAAGTTGCTGCACAGGTTTTAGTATGAATCCTATAAATTGGGCACTTTTAGTGTCCCCATAATGCTGTTCTTTCACTGTTTCCCACTGGGTTTCTTAGCTGAAAGGAGGAGAAAACAATGGCTGCTGGCACAGTGGTGTGATATTCTTGCAAGACCAGGGGTTATAGTAAGTGTTGTGGTGTAAGTACTTTTCTTTTTCTTTGTCTGTGTGGAAGGATCTCCTTATTGCATTACAAAGAAGTATTTCTTCCTGCATCACCCAGATATAGACCACTGACATTCAGTCAGTCTCTTAATAACCCACACAAGCAGGTTGGGTAGAACAAGTCTGAGTCAGATATAACAGGAGGAGGGACCAAGCGTGAGCCCAGACACACACCCTGCTGGTCTCAAATGCTGTAGGCCTAGTCAAAGGGATATAATTTAGAGAGAGGACATTCGTTCTAGTATTCAAGTAGGTGAGACAGGGCAGATGGAAGAGGAAAACATCCTTCTTCCTCTGGTAAGTCTTGTAATTGCTCTCTGCACTGCTGCGACCTCTGTACCAGGATGAGAGCAGAAAAGGTGAGGCTGCTAGTAAAGGATGACCCTGGTGACTCTGTCTGCAGGATTAAATTAAACTGAGCTAGGGTAGGCTTTCCCATACTGTTAGAAAGTTGTTGCTCTAGATCAGCTAGTTTTTTCCCACAAAATATGGTACAGTTTAGAGTTTGATGCAGGCCAAGTAGTTTCCTAGAAAAGCATCTTTTTTGGGAAGAGAGAGGCGCTGTTGCTGCAGGGACACTCAGCATGTTGTGCCCGTTGTTTTCAGGGAACAAGAATGGTTCCTGGCTGGTTTTGATTGCTGGTACAGATGTAGTTATTGGTAGAAAGGCAGGTTGAGGAATGGCATCTTTGAAAGCTGTCTGCCCACCCAGCATAACGATTTGGGAGATAAATCACTGCAGGCACCATTCTCTCAGTCTGTCCAAAGAGGTGAAATTTGGGATATAATAGTGAAGTCCTATGGTTTTCTCCTCTATCATGCTATGTCTTAACACCATGTCTTAAGGAACCTACAGGCATCTGGGCAGCATGCAGATCAAAATTCTCTGATGGAGTTGCAAATAACTGTGGATTTTAAAAAGTTTTTTTTAAAAAACACAGCCAAACACAAAACCCCAACAAACCAAAAAACTAAGCGGAACAGCTATGGCATTTATTTGTGGCAGATGAGATATTTTGCATAGCTGTCAAAACCTGTATCTTCATTATACAACTCTGTAATGGCCTTTGCTTATGCATCCAGCTGTGGTATGCTTTACTTTAGAACCCATCCCTTGCATTATCTGCAGTCTTCCCCAGGGTGATATTTCCAACTCTTATGTTTTCCTCTGCTAGTCAAAGGCAATCACATCTGTTTCTCCGTCTGTGGCATGTGAGTTGAGTAACAGGGAGAGGCTGCAGGTTTTCAGCTCTAAAAGTGAAAAAGGCAAATTCTTTTTTGAAAGTAAACAGTACCATAACCAAAAGAATGAGTATTTGGCTCAAATTAATTAAAATAGTACCTGTTTCATTACTCCGCAATCTGTCTACCATTTGTCTTACTAATGTCACATGTCATTTACCTATGCAAAATTTTAGCCTTGAACTTAATGCTAAGTTCTGTTCAGTTCATTACCAAATGCCTTTCAGGACTGTTGCCAGAAATATTCTCTTCCCTATCCAAAACTGACCTGGGGACTCTAATTCATTCACTATAGCATCTAGCCTTGACTACTGTAATTCCTTGATTTGCTGGGCTTGGCGCCAAACCGATTGGCAGACTGCAGCTTAGTCAGAATTCAGCAACAGGGCTTCTGACCCAAACCACGCCAACTCTATATCCTCCCTGTGCTGTGACTCTATATTTGAAAAGCGTGTTATACATTTGCTTTAACAGTTTCCTTTACACTGTAATTTTATGGGTGGAATTTTTCTTTTACCCTTCATGTCAACTGTCGCACTCTTACAGAATTTTTCTGTGCTAAATTGCCATATATTCTACTCTGACACTTGCAGTAATTTAGTGCAAAGCCCTTTTCATCCTGTGTCCTTAATTGGTGGAATTTGGAGTAAAATTCTACATTAAATCCAATTATTTTATCTGCCAGCCAAGACTTTTGTTTTCATTCTAACACATTTTTGGTTTCTATTTTGTTTCCTTTTCTATTATGAATTATATGTCTTATAATATATAGTATAAAATAATATGTATGGCAGCTTATAATGCAATAAGCGAAGGAAAAATTGAGTACTTCTTAACTCCTGAACCCAGAGATAAATTTCAGCCTTCACTCAATCATGTATTTAAAATAGACTGCTTGATAAATGTAATGCAGGGTAAAAGTGTTCTCTCTGCCTCTTAATCTCCAGAGGAAGCTACACTTTGGTTCTCATTGACTTCTGCTTTTCTTTGGTAGTACAATTTTCAAATATCCTGTATCAAATATTGTCTTGCCCTGGAGATATTCTAGTTTTCCATTTAATACAATCTTCTGTGCAACTTCTGCAGACAGTATTTAAGGGATTTTTGCTGTTTTTCTTAGTTTTTCTGGTTGCTTTTACATTTATACTTGATAGGAATACTTTTTCCAGGTAGCATTCTTTATGACAGCAGAAACCAAAGCTTAAACTTTCTATTAATATACTTACTATCAGCTGGCACCTCTAATAAAATGTATTGTAGTTGCATTACAGTTTTTAGACATTGGCACTTGCATATCAGTCTAGGCTTAATTGTTTGGGTCTTTCTAGTTATTTATAACACAGCAGAAAAACAATTAGATAATAATCCTTTGTCTGTAACATGCCAAATAAATTAGCAGCCACAGAATAAGTCATTAGGAAAGATGCAATTACTTACATCCTGTAAGTTATATTGATGGGAAAAACATTACATGTTATGGACCCTTCCAGAACAATGTGTTTTCTTAAATCCTAATTTAGTAAGGAAACGGCTTTGCATATGGTCAATGAAAATTTGATATAGCATAGAACTCACTAACAGATGTTTGACAATGAATATTTCATGTTACTTAATAATTCTACTTACCAGTCACAGCTGACACTACAGTTCATTCTTGAGTTCAAGGTGCCTTAGAGAGATAGATATGACCTGTTCTATAGTTTTGGAAATTTCTTCCTGGAGATCAGAAAATAATCTGAAAACCATGGTCAGCAGTGAGACTCAGATTATGGAGATAAAAGTCAGCTCAAAATCTGGGGTATCTCTTTGGCCAAGTTTTACCCAGACAGACAAAAAATGAGTTAACTGGGGAGTTTCTCAGCTAATATAAACTTTTCATGGCTTCTCTTTAGGGGTGAATCTACTGTCCTTATGGGTTGTGTGCTGCTGGATCACTTACCCATACAAATTTGATCCTGATCAGGAGTGGGTACATCATGTCTTGTTCTCCAATTTCCCAGAGCACAAGCATTATGCCAGCTTTAGGCTTGCAGGTTATCTATGGGAAAACAAATGAGTCTTGGTGCAACAAGAACAAATGTGGCAGAGCAGGCTGATATTGAATTTCCATCTCATGGCACGTGAATGCGGGATTTTGGTGCAGTACAAAAAGATGTGAAGGCGCTTCCCTGTACTGTCAAACTACAGCCTCGGCTGCTGTTTAGCTCTAATGTAATTCAGGGAGACCTTTTATGCTGGAATTTGCCAAGCTTCATAGCCTAGATCGCTGTGAATACTGAAATTGCTGTGCATACATTGACACTTTCTTTGAATAGAGCACTGGTATGTTGGTCCTTGATACATACTAATTTATTATTCTCCTCTGCATTTTCCTTTTTATTATCCCTTGCTGCCTGTTTGATAAAGTTTCTTTAAATGCCTTGATTTTTAGCATATTGTACTCATACTATCCTACCTCTTGTACTTTTTTAATTCCAAAAAGATAGGTAAATGAAGAAGATACTTTTAATATTCACTTTGTGTACTATAGTTATACAAGAAGAAGCTATAGGATCTTCCTAGCTTATGTTTCCATTGAGGAAAGTTTCTGAAATGATCAGATAATGACTTTTGATAAATTTTAGCACCTGTTCATATAATGGAAATTAAACGCTTTAAAGTTCAAATGTTTTTCAAAATTCAGATGATCTTATTAATACTTATTAGTGGAAAATGGCAAACCAGCTCTTCCTCATATCTTCGTGAATCTTTTTTACTTGAATTTCCACTTGCAAACTGAAAACAGATTGTTAATTAAGCAAAATTTTCTGAGCACCTGGATCATCAACAGAATGACAGTAATTAAATTCTAGCCTCAATTTTTATACACATAATAATGGAGTGCTTTACCATTTTCATTCTTTTCAAATTAACTGAAAAAATATACACAGCATTATTTCCTCGATACATCCACTTTTCAGTCTAAGCAAGTTCTAATGGGCTGAAATTATCGCATCTACCTTTAAAAGCTGGGTGGATTACAAATGGATAAGATCTTCACAGTAGGTCTGAGGCACTTTCGTCATTGTGAACTACCTATATGTATTAGTTTTAAAAGAAAATGAACTACAGTTATTTTCTTTGACTTTAGAAGGTAATTAATCATGCCTGAAAGAAAAACTTCCATTCCAAAATGTTGTAGTCTTCTGGAATCTGAAAGCAGCCTTCAAAAGTGGTAAAAAAACCCAGAGAATAGAAGAAATGTGCTCAAATGAGAGAGATTAACTTTCCATTCTAGAGGTGAAAGATACTGCTTTAGTAGGTAAGCTCACCATTTTAGGAAGGCTAGTTGCTATGTATAATAAGATTCCCTACATCTCTGACTTAAGGGAAGAATGAGAGAAGCCCTACATCAGCAAGGTAAGGGACCAGGGCAGGGGGTGTAACACTCCCACTCCCACCACCACTTTTCAGTGAGAGGAGCAAGAATTACTGCAAGCTGCAACTTGATAAAGAAAGGACACTGTTTCCACTCAGGAATCTAAAAAGATAGATAGCAAAGAACCTTGTCAAAGAGTTTAAGCATTTTTCAGTTCAACTTCATAGGTTGGCACAGCTGCTCATTCAATGAGGCTGTTTGTAGAAAATCAGGGTTTATTAGTATTTTCTTCAGTTAATTGTGCTGGGATTGAGGCAACTTACATCTTGGCCAAATTATTTTTAGGCAGGTCACTGTTGTGGAAGGACAATTTTGCTTGTACCTGAAGTGAAAGGAAAGAAAAGCATGTTGAGAGAAATGCTTTCTCAACTGACATGAATAGCTAAAAACTTGAGGCTCTTAATTATCCTAGATAACTGATTTAAATATTGACATTTGGCTTCAGAACAAATTCATTGGAGCTGAATGAGGGAAGCCCATTTCACATCTATTCTTCATCTTATATGAAAGAAAAAATGTGTGTTCATGTAAGTAACCCTACGTAGGCCATGGAGACAGCACTGATCTACCACAGGTGAGCCCTTTGATATTGAATAGAGGAGAAGCAGCAGCTGCAGCCAAAGAGTGTGAGGTTGATGGATGATTTAGCCCTTCCCTGCTGACAAGTTCCCACTATCAGATAGTCCCCCGTTCAAGGCAGAGCCTGCCTGTCTTCCACGCTTTCGTTCGTGCAGCCCGCTCATCTGTGCGCTGCTGCCGCGGGGGAACACGTGTCTCAGGTGGATGTCTGGAGGGTCATTTCTGTGGCCACACACCTATTGCTGCACACACAAGGCATGTGCCAGCACAGGGAGTGGTAGCAGACATCATGGGGAAGCAGCTGCATGCTTGGTTCTTGGTGCATAGTTAAGAGTTGTGTAGACTAAAGTTATGGAGACAGACTTGAAGGGAGACATCTCCAACATTGGTACAATGTAAGTACAAAAGACACGTCATTGGATGGATATTGATGATGTTGTTTCAGTAATGACATCATCCATAGACTCCTAGTGTCTTTGCTTTGCTTCTCTATAGTGATCACAACATAAATTGCTTGTCTTGTTTGACTTCCTTGTTCACCAAAGTTGAGCAGATTGTCGCCGTTTTCAACGCTTCTACCAGACAAAAAGCTTGGGACCATTTCTCGAAAGCCCAGCGAAAGAACATAGACATTTGGCGAAAGCATTCTGAGGTTGGTGATTTTATTTTTACTTTCTATCCATCATCTCACAGCTGGATTGACACAGAACGAGTGTGACTGTAGCTGGACATAGTGTATTTGGCGATATTTACAGCTACCATTTTAGCTGTTAATCAACTGGCTGTTTACAGTCTTGTCTACAGTATGAATTGCTCCCATTGCTCTCATTATGGTAATAGTCATTAAATAACAGGAAGACCAGAGCAATGTGGTTTTATTTTTCATGCAAAATTTGGGAAATCATTAGAAGATTATGTTTACTATCTAAAATAATGAACTGAAGTAGTGAAATTAGGAACGATATTTTCAAATAAGAAATTTAAGAGTCATCGTGGTCTGTTTTTAAAAGAAGAATTCTGTGACAAAGAATTTTTTTTCTGCTGTGCCATCTCATGGTCATTATAATATGACTTTGAGTGAAAATAAAATAAAAATAAAAAATTTCTTTCCTAAATAATGACTAAATATTCTTAAGTCCATAACGGTGACATATTCCTTCCCATTTGTTCTATGTTTATCTTTAAAAAAGTAGATACATCACTTGTATTGATTCTAAGTATTATGCTTGCAAAGAAACCAGTATAAATGTAATCATACAACCACACAGTTATCAGTGTGGGACCATGCATGTGTGACTGTCATAAGCATGAGCAGAGGAAATGGGATTCTAACTCCCCTTGCTGTGAGTGGCAGCAAAGGAAGTGCTAGACTTCATCCTGTGTTTTGGTCATCCAGCTTTCGATTTTAATTCAGTATATACGCTATGAGCCTGTATTTTAAAAAGTAAGTACCGCTGTCTTTGTTTTCTTTCTTTCCTCTTCCTTTTTTTAAAATTTTAATATGAGCAACTTACATACACTTGGTTTGCCATCATGTGGTACAGTGTGTTGATTGTTACTATCACAGTCCTCTAAATGATTTTCTCTGTCTCAGAATAAAAACTTTAGAAGGTAAGGTGCACTTATTTAATTATTTTGTAGTACACTTGTAAAATAAGTGTTGTACACTTAGTTTGAGAAACACTGAAGTGCTGTGATATAAATCATTTGGATAACATTTTAAGTGTCCATTAACTAATGCTAAATTACAGTTGAATACCAATGGCACTAAATGTAACATCCACATGAATACCAAATGAATACTTTATTATCAGTGCTATTATGGTGAATACAAAATTACTTCAATAATGGGACACTTAAAATAAAATGTTAGCATAATTTATTGGTACAAACTGTATTTTGCATTTTGTTCACAAATATTTCATATACATTGTGGATAATGCCTTTGTTCAGTTGAAAGTTGGGAAGTTGGGGATTGATCTTTTTATTATCTTTTAGAGAAATATGAAAATATTATTTGCTAGTAGATTATTTTAATTATATTAAGATCATCCCTTCTTAAACTAACTTTCTGTAAGGGGATGTGGTGTGTAATTCATTTGCTGGTTTCTAAATACTTAATAAACTGAAATGTGTAAAAGTTGGACTTTCCAGAAATGTTAATTCTCTACTCATTTTTTTCAAAAACTGCTGCTTTTTGTTTTTCTAAGAGGAGGACAGCTAAAACAGTTCAAAATTATGTAAAGCATCTAGCCAAATCAATATATTTTGGAAATGCCTGTTTTCCAGATATGACATGTGATGGAAATAAACTAAAGGGTATATTTGATTTAAATTGTATCTTCTAACAATGATATTATCTGCTGATTTGCTTAATTACTTGATTACCTTCCAGTTTTTTTCCTGAATTTAGACAAGCTTTGCTAGAAACCTAAGGCAAAGAAAAGACTCATACACATAGACATTCTCTATAGAAAATTATTGACTTTATCAATATGACTTTTATTTATTATTGACACTATCAACCTTTGCTGATAATGTAGACACTGATGCACCAAGGACATTTGTCCACTAATGAGGGAGTAAATGTAAGCGGACACCTGCTCACATGTACAGTATTCTTCCCCAAGAATTGGCTTTTTCCAATTAGGAATTCATAAATGGCTTGTCAATTTTTCCAGAGACGCTTCTGATTTCATTAGACACTGGTTGACAATTTAGCCTTTCAATAACTTTTTTTTTTCTTTTTAAAAAGAAAAAAAAACCCTGCAAAACACCCCCTAATTAGGTTCCTTGCCTTTGCTGAGATTAATGAGTACAGATACATCTTTCAGAATATTTGAGATCTGCCGATGAACCAAGGGTACAGCTCAAGAGAAACGCCTTCCCTTTTTTTCACGCAGCCCCTCTCTGACAGATTATTGTTAATTGCACAGAGCTGTTGTCAGAGGCCTCAATGCTGTCTCCTCCTTCCACACGACTCTCCCTTGTTTCAAAGATTTCAAACCACCTCTTTGGGAATTAAGCTCTTTGTTGGCAGAAAAATTAGCTGTCTGTGGGTGGACAAAGCCTACACTAATCACAGAGCAGCATCCCCATGTTACACCTGACAGGATTATTAGGACAAAATAGAGTCCTCTCAATCTTCTCAGTGCTGCCATTAAAAAGGCAGCCGCTACGCTCGCGCCAGCTTTTCTACCCAGAACAAAGACTGTCTAGACTCCCACAAAGCCTGCGTGCCTGCTGATCCTTTTCCTGGTGACATGTGCAGGGGCTGCCTGCCTGCCCTTGCAGCACTCACCCGGAGACCGAGCTGTCCTGCTGCCACTCATCTTGGATCAAGATGCAAAGATTTTCAGGCCAGCATTACAGGACTGGGTCCTTTAAATCCAAGGCAATCTGGGCATAAGGGAAAGAGGGTGAGATTCCTTTGACTAGCATTAGGCACTTACAAGTACACAGCTCTTCGTCTGCATTGTCTGTTCTCGGCTCCCTTTGCAAGCAGCAGAGAGAACAAGGAACTTTTAGGGTCCCCTTAGTTAATGCAACTTTGTGTGTTGGAGTCGCATTTGGCCAAATGAATCATATCCCAAGGGGCAGAGGGAAGCAAGATCTGGCTATCCCTTAAGCAGGCTGACAATCCCTTTATCAGTCTGCTTTATACACCAGTTTTAACTATTATCCCTGCTGTTAAAACATTCTCCTATGTTTAGCAGACCTAAACATCACTCAGTGGGGAAAGATACTTTTTCTCTGGTTTTCCTGGAGTGTTACCTTTGACAAACTTGGTTCTTTCACAGGAAGAATTCCATTTGCTTCTGTTTTTATAAATATTCATACACAAATAAATATGATTACAATGATAAATGGTGTATAATTAAAATCAGATCAGTATTAAAAAAATATGCTAAATAATGCCTAATGACTTTATGGAAGTTAATACTGACAAAAGGTAATTTTGGATTTTAGGAGCTCCGAAATGCTCACAGTGAACAGCTCATGGGAATCCGCCGGGAAGAGGAGATGGAAATGTCCGATGATGACAGTGGTGACAATCCCAGTAAAAAGCTGAGAGTAGATGATTCAGGTAAATATATACAAGTGTTGTTTTATTAAAAGCAAACAAAAACTTACATATGAGAAGTGACATGTTAATAGCCGATTATATAAGACAGTATCTTATTTTAAACTCTCATAAATTAGTTATTTGAATGATGCAAGCTGTCTCTAGATGTCTGTCACCTGCTATGTTCTATAATGATGAAAAGAGAATTCTCCAGTTCTCCCTTTGCTGGAAGCATTATGTTTGCTTACTGCACTCTCTGCAGCTTTGCATGACAGCGTTTCATTCCATGGTAGAAACAAAGTTTTATTATAAGACCAGTTCAAGTTATGCTTTGGTCAGTATTCTCTAAGCTGTACCTTTCTTTTCAACAATGACATAATAATCACTAATCTCTGTAAGAAATAGCATTGTAACTGTGGGGCTTTTTTGGCTTCATACTGCTTTTCTAAGAGTACCTATATCACAGTATGGTACTGCATTCTGCATGAATTAGACACTCATTAGATGGCTATCATGAGTCCAAGAACAAGGGTGCATGTAATGTGAGTAAGAAAAGCAGCTTTTTCAGCCTCCTGCAAATACTCTGCTATCCAGGATGGACACCAAGAAGTGGCTCAGAAGTTACTAACTGGTAACATGATCTGGATGTATGCTTTGCTCTATTTGTTGGCATTGGCTCATATAAAGAATGAAATTTTCAGGAGCTGAAGCCAAAGCATGACTAGAAACTGCCAGGCGGCAGTAAACATTCAGTAAAATAAACAAGGAAGGAATAATATTGAAATAAACCAAGTCTCCACTAGGGTAATCCTGATCTAGTCCTTTTCACACAGGCACCATAGTAAGAAAGGAAAGAATTTCATCCATTCAATGATTTCAAGTCTTTGTATGACAGTTGAAAGGTGTGAATTCAAACTTACAGAGAGAACTCTTTGGCTCCTTCTGTGACAAGATACTGTGTGAGGCTGAAGGTCCCCAGAAGTAAAGACCAAAGGAAGGAGTGTCACTCCAGCAAAGAAATTTTTACTGTGACAACTCTCTTGAGGGGAAATTTAATATTTTTCCTGGAAGAAAAATGCAACAGTAAAACCATAAAGGGCAGCCTTAATTTTTGCTAAGCTAATTTTGTGGATTTGTATTTTCTAAGTGCCATTAGCAGAGTGTTTGAAGCTGAGACAGTGGGTCTTAAGACCCAAAATTGCTAGAAATCAATAATTTTCATGACTATCTAATAATTTTACATTGACTGTGTCCACTCTCATGGAGAAAAGTCGTTAGAACTAACAACAGGAAGGTAGAGCCAGAAATACATATCACCTGCATGTCAGAAGAGGAGCAGGAATGATTTGAACTGTAATACTTACCAATTCAGCCACAATTACATTTGCATGCCTAGGTCAGAGCTGTGCTGGTCATTCATTTTGTAACACCACAGACAGGAAAGCATGTTTGGTTTTCATGCATGAAAAAAGACATTACTGTCAAAAGTTTTGATATCTGAGATTTCTGCAGCATTCCATCCCAAACAATTTTGGGTTATTTGTATTGTTACAATATGGACACTTGAGCAAACCCAGTACTGTGTTGCATTCTAAATCAAAATTTAGCAATATGGATCCACTTGAGTACGTGTCCATCATTGTTTGTTGTACCATTCATCATCCTCTTAGACTCAGTGGAGTTGATCCATCCTACTGCCTACATAGTCAACCGGTTCTCAAACTAATGTTATGGCTTTCTTCTTTCAACACTACATTCTCAGTTAAAGCAAGCACATTTGGTTCTTCTGTCAATGACAATAGAGGGAACTTGGAATAAACCAAAAGAGCTATTGGGTATAAAACATTGGTAAATGAAAATAAACTGAAAAAGGGTTTTTTCTTATTGTTACTCTTATGTACAGAAATGTGATTCTTCTTTCCTTCTTCTGGCATTTTTTTTAATTACTATTTGTGTTAGCTGCCTTCTCTTTTTTTTTTTTTTTTTCACTCTCTTTCTAAGTACATCATTCCAGAACTACCACTTCATCTCACTGGAGTGGCTATTTGTATTCACAGTAACTTCTGTTGTATGAAGCATATCTTTTAAAGAGTCTTTTGTCACAAAGAAACTATCTTGCACAGTCAGAAAATATTGTCACTTTCTTTTTTTTTAACCCCTTTCCTTAAAAAATTTGTCTAAGTACTTAACCTTGGGAGGAGCAAGACTTGAATAACGTGAAGATATTTTGCCTCTTAAATTCAAGGACAGCGTGCACACATAAAGTTTTGAAAGTCTAAATCCAAAAGTAGCTGAAGCAATGATGAATTGATTTGGATGGTTTCAGAGCTCTGGTCTGTGTGTTCTGGCATTCCAGCAATTTTCTTGAGGACATTATTTTTCAGCTTGCCCTTTTTGACAGTGTGAGAAGACTGCTGGGAAATTATGACCTTAAAGCTATAATAAGTGACAGAGATTCCCTCAGGCTTCGACACCTGTGTTAGGTCTTTTTTTTCAGTGGTTCATCTGGTTAAGTCACTGCTAGTACAAGAAGGCTTAATTAATTCAGCAATTTAGAATGGGTTCCAAGACCTCATTTTGTCTCAGTAAAGCATAGTTTCAGGAGTCTCCCAGCATAATTTCTTCTTTCCTGGAAGAAAACACGTTGAGTGCAACACATCTGCTCACAGCTAGGTAGTTAGAAGGAAAACTTTCCTCTAGGATATTTGAAGATAAACCTATTAACCACCCTGAGAAAAAGAGGATGGATTACAACCCCAGCATTTGAAAACGTACTGCAACATATCTAAGCCCTGAGACTGTGAAGAAGTACTTCAGTGCTTGAATGCTTGTCCCAAGTTGCTGGACTTGGGGTTTCAGAGTGTTGTGGTTTGACCCAGCTGGCAATTAAGTATGACTCAGCTGCTTCCTCACTTCCCCAGCCCAGTGCAATGGGGAGGAGGACCAGAAAAGAAAGTAGTAAGTTGTGGGTTGACATAAGGACAGCTTAATAATTCAACAAAATATAATGATGATGATAATAGTAATAACAACAATAGTAGTAGTAGTAGTAGTAGTAATGATGATAAAAAGGAGAGAGTGATGGAAATAAAATCCAAGAGAAAGAAGTGATGCATAATTGCTCACCACACTCTGACTGATGCCCACCTTGTCCCCCAGCATTAATTTACGCCTCCTGGCCAGCTCCTCCCAGTTTATTTACTGAGCACACTCACAGCTCTGTGGTATGGAATACCCCTCTAGCTGATTTGGGTCACCTGTCCCAGCCATGCTCCTTCCAGGGCTTCTTGCCCACCTCTTCACTAGCAGAGCATGGGGAACTGACAAGTCCTTGGTTTAGAGAAAGCACTATTTAGCAGCAACTAAAATATCAGTGTGTTATCAACAATCTTCTCATACTAAATCCAAAACACAGGACTGTGCCACCTGCTAGGAAGAAAATGAACTCTATCCCAGCTGCAAGCAGGACACAGAGGAATGTTACAGGTAGCTGACAGCCTAGTGCACAATAACATCTGGGGATGAATAAGCTGTTACTAAGAATAGTTTGCATTTTCCTGCGAGTCATGCTACATATTAAATCATGCAAGAGATCAAATGATGGTCCATGTTAGAAACTGACCTTTGTTTGGGAAAATTTGGTCTTGCGACAATTGGAAGAGGTCCATAGGGACTTGTTGAGAAGTATGTCCCCCCCCACTTTAGACTCAAATCCTCTTCTTTCATTTGCAAATTCTGCTTCTGCTAGCTATTAATGAACTTGATTTATTGATATCAGTGACTCAGTGGCAGAGCTGGAATGAGAACTGGCATCTCCAGTCTCCTGAACCTGTCTTCCACCCGCTAGTCAACATTGCAGGCCTGGGCCAGTGCCTCCTGCACACAGACCTGCTAATCCAGGTGTCTTACAGGTCATCCTCCCCAGGCTTAGTCAGTACCCTACTCTATTCTGCAAGCTGAACTTTGAAGGAAAAGGAAAGGTTCACTACTTGTTTATTATGTTGGAGATCATCTCAAACTGCTGCAAGGATAGCCTGAAGAACCCCCTAGGGTATCCAGTAAGTTGGTTCAAGTGTCACATGTGCCTGGTTTATAGGAAATCCTCCCAGTTTCACAGACTAAAAGTCATTTGCATTCAAGGGAAAGCTGGAAAAAGGCTGACCTGAGACCTTGTGGGACCAGCTATGACCTTTTTTCTTTTCTTCCCCCCCTGTAAAATTCAGCCTTTAAACAGTGATTTTTCTACAATATGGATTTTGGAGTTTGAAAGAGACAAGAGGATTGCTGAAGTAAAGCTGGAAGATTGCTAAGAAAAAAATAATAATGATGATTGGCAACTCAGTTAATATATTTGAAACTCAAGACGCAGCTACTGGCGCATTAGCTCAAGGGAGAAAAAAGAGATTCAGTGCTGGATTCTAGAGGATATACAAAAAATCTTCAGAATGATAGGATTTATGGATGCTTCCTCTCCCACCTGCTGGCACAGGGAGTAAGGAACTGCATGTAAAAGCCTCAAAAGTGATTTTGAGAATTAGTAAAGATGTGTTTTGTAAAGAAAAGCTGAAGTTTGGTTTATGCCTACAAGGCACCTGTTATTTTACTGCAGGGGAGGTTGGTTAATCTTTTGCTTTTGCAGTACACAGCAACATGACATTAATTCTAGCAACTCCAAGTTCAGCGAGAGACTGGAGCTGGTGCTGCAGAAAAGAATGAAATGCTCTGTGCTTGGAGAGGGATGCAGGAAAGATAGTTGTGTGATTAAGGTGTTTGACTGGGATCCCAGAGCTCTAGGCCAAATCCCAGCTCTGCTACATATCCCCTGCCTGGACTAATCAATGAATTTGTATTATCTCAGTTCTCTAGTATCAAATGGAGACAATGGTTCTTCCTTTCATTCAGCCACTACCTGTTCTGTCCACATGGATGGTAGGTTTCTTAGTATAGGCCTCCTTCCAGCTCAACAGACTTGCAATGGGCTACACATTGGACTCCTGGGGCATTTCACCAGCATTGCACTACCTCTGATGAAGTAGCTTAATAACATCTCAGAGGCTGTGTGCAAATAATAAATGGCAAATTGCATAATGCAAGCCCAGTTTGAACGTGTAAGATTGGTGCTGCTTTGCGAGTTAGGGAGGGCATCCTCCAAGGCAGCATTTTCAAACATAGCTGAAGTAGGTGCCAAACTTAAACACTGAAGCTGGATCTTTAATGCTGGCCTGAACTGATCTGTCCTGTTTGCAGCATCAGCTATGTCACTTGCTGTGAGACAGGCTGAATAGTGGGCAGTCATCTCACAGGAAGAGTGTAAGTCCTTGTGAAGCTCAGTATTTGAAAATCCCACCCTGGTCCACACAGCATAAAACAGGCTTTGGGATATTGTTTACAAGTTTCTCTTGAAAGTTGCAAGCCTGGCAAGTCTTCAAGGAAAGCCTGAAGAAACACCGAAGTGATCTGTGTCATGCTTATTCATCTTTTCTCTGCAATTCAATCCTCTTTTTGCTTCCTCTAAGGCTTTTGTGAATGCAGTGATACACACATGGAACGGGAACTGCGCTTTATAGGTGGATTAAACTGGTAGGAAAGCTTTATGTTGCTTGTTAAAACTTTGAATAGAAATCACCAAGCTCCAGCTGTGTGGAGTTGAGCTCTGGTTTTCCTTTGTTTCCAACTGAACAAGTGTCACAGCAGATCTCATGTCAGATCTTCTTCCTCCTGATCTCAGAGATCAGTTAATTCTCCCTTCCTTTCTTGTGAGGCTAACCTTTTGGAGTTATGGGAGATGTTGTTTCAGACAAAAGTCTGATTTATTTTTCTGTCATTACTCTCCATCCCATAGCTTTTTGGCATCAGATTTTATTGGTATTTAACAAACCCATAATTTTCTAATTGTCCTTTTAAACACTTGTTGATAAACATAATGCAAAATAAGAAAATGTGTTTGCTTTAGAAATTAATGGGCTAGCATTGCTTTTTATTCCTTAAATAAAGTGGTACCATTTCAAAGCCATAAGCAGCTGGTATCATCAGCAGCCCTGCAGTGATAAACAAATAAATCCTGTCAACAGACACCACCAACCTGGTTTAGAAGCATCCTCAAAGAAAAGAACATATTTAAAATGTGAGGCTCTGAATTGTCACTGTAGTTACAGAGTCCCCTCTCTGGCCAGAGAAGACAGCTGAACAACCCTTTTGAACTCTGTGAGCAGAGTAACTTCCCTCTGAATGGAAATGCGCTGGGCACAGCAGACAATCAGCTTTGCTCCCTGGAACCATCAGGGGTGATCACTAGAAAGCAGCACAAGATGATTGCTTCCTCTGAGCTGGGAAAAGTCTGCTCTAGTGTCTTTCACAGCATGCCAGTTCAGAGCTGTTATCATCAGGCAGGCTCCAATTTTGTGCCATAAAATGCATTCCATTTTTCCCACAGCTTTTACAAAAATAGGCTGAAGTTCAGGACGCGTTTAGGCAGGGGCCTAAAATTTTTTATACCCTTGGTTTGAGGTCCGTTTGCTTCTAATAATGCTTCTTGTGCAGCTGAATGTAGCAGAAAAGTCTTGATGAAGCAGGGCTGAATGCAGTTCCCTGGGGAATAAAGACACCCATGTCCTGTCCCAGGTACTGGGCTAATTCCTCTAGGTCATATACAACACATAGGCTGTGGGATGGAAGTCTCTGCTGGTCCTGTGGATGCAGCAGTAAAGGGGTTAATCTAACTTCCAAATTTTGGAGGAAACAGGCACTTCAAAGGCATTTTCCTAATATGGGGTGTAGGAGAATGTCCTGTTTACTACGAAATAAGTCTGTTGTGCTTTGATGCTTTTCCACTGCCAGAAATACTATTATCTAGATTACAATTTATCAAGTTTTCTGGGTATTTCATACTGATAAGGTTTTATGCAGGATCATTACATATGAGAATAGATTTAATCCTGTTTTTAGTAAGCTTTAAGGACACTGAGGGATTATTTATGTAATAAGATGCAAAGTTGCTATGGAAAATGCTATAGCAACCTAACATCTTCACAAAACCAAGCAGCCACTTGTGACAGCAGTCTAAATTTACATTTATTTTAGTGTTATTTTATTGACATTCTTACTGTCTTCTTTTGACAGCATGTTAAAATATGTTTTGCATTCATGCTAGAACAAAATTAACAGCATGTTGTTGGAATGAAGATGATGCTTATAATTCTTGGAGATAATTTTAGCATATTTCATTTTGTGTAAATAGCATTAAAATTATAGCAAAAAGAAGCTCAGGTGCATCCCATCTATTTGTAATTGAGAAAACAATGTACATTGAAAGTAATATTTTACAAGTCAGTGAAAACTAAACTGCTTTTATTTGCTTCATATTGGAATGAAAATATTTGTAAGAAAAAATGATTTTGTTATTAGAATTTATTTCAAATCCTATATCTTTTATTATAGCTTTCCCAATTCAGGATAAAGGCTATAATTTTTCATTAGTTTTCATAAAACAGGGCATTATTTCTAACATGAAAACTTACAGTTTGATAGGGGATTGCCCTATTTAAATTAGACTTTTCTAAAACATAGGATAAAAATACACACTGTGCCTTAGGAGGTTAAATAAAAAGGGAAAGAATAAACAAAAACAAAGTGATGAAACAGTCTGAACTCTGTCCTCTGCTCATTGCAGTTAATAATGAAACTCACATTGAATTCAATGGAAGCAGAAGCAAGCTCTGTATATTGATTTTCTCCATCCCCCTCCATTAAGAGTCCTGAAGTGCGGCTGTAACATTGTTGAAGTGGGATGTTGGCAGCAAAATCAATAAAAGACAATATTAGAACATATGCTGTTTTCAGCTTCCTCACAATCTGATATAGCTTGTATTAGCATTCTTCTCCAAATTACATTTCATGCTTTCTATAAAGTGACCTTCCTTACAGTTCCCTCTCCAATATAAAACTTCTGTGCTTTTTCTTTCATATTTAGCCTTCAAGAGAATGAGCTCTGTTTGTAACAGTGAAGGTGGTTGATTAACAATAGAGCACAAAGAACAGATTCCTTCAAGAGTGGCTGTAGCCTAAATGTTATTTTTGACCTCCAATGAAAGAACATTTCCATTAGTGCTCAAACTGAGATCTAGGGGCTACATTTTCTTAATCATGCTGCCCTTTGTGCCCTCTTGTTTTCAGAAGCCCTTCTCACCCTGGCACATTAGAGAAACTTGCAGATATTTCCTGAGGTGGAGATTTAGGTGCCTTCTTATCTGCCCTTGTTTCCAAGAATCATCAGCCATTGCCAACATGTCAGAGGAGATAATGATCAGAAAGCAGAGTCTTTTCTAATGTCAGTACAAGCTTCTAAGCTCATAATTGCAGATTTGGGCAGTGTTCTTATGTCATGAGACATGGAAGGATGGCCGAACTTTGAAAGCATTAAAAGCTTTCTATTCAGAGCTTGAATCTTCTACTTCCTCATGTGTCCAGCCGACTGGCAGGCTGTGGTGTGGTTTCATGCTAGGAGATAAAAACATACCCAGCAGAACTCCTGCTTGAAGCTGCAGGTCTACAGAAATCCCCAAAATACTGCTAGTTAGTGATGCTGTTTTACTTTGGTGAATGAATCTTAGATTCAGAGGAGTTTCATGACGTCCTGCTCTTGTTTTGGACAAAGCCCATCTCAAGAAAATAAGCTTCTTACTAATGACAAATATCCATAGTATAGTGTTTTCATGACAAGTATATTGTGGGATTCGATTCATAAATATGAAAGCCAAGTAGATTCAAAGCTGCTTGGAGGTGAATGATCTTCTTTTAGTCTTATTTGGGGTTAGATTCATGGAAGAGAGAAGAGAAAACAAAGAACTGTCCTCTAGGATGTGAAATGACAGGCTGAAGAACTAGATACCACACCATTTTATTCCAGTTCTCCAGTAGTTCCAGCGCATTCTGTGAACACCAGCATACATAAAGGTGGTTTGATATGCTGGGGGTGGTTTTTGGTTTTGTTTTGTTTTTAAATTAGGATTTTTTTAACTGGGTTTTTTGTTGTTTTTATTTGTTTGCCTTTCAGTGGGCAAAATAGTTTGCAACCTTTTGTTTATTTACCCAGGCCTCCAAATATTTGATGCATTGCAAGTTTTATTGGGTGCAAGAACTGTGGAAGCGTGTCTTTACAGTACCTGGATCCAGTGATTGCTGAGGGGCTTCTACAACAGCCAAATGCCCGCCTCACATGTCATCCAGGTACCTCTCTGGAGGTACCTGCGTGGTTGCTAGTTCCTAACACCACTTCCTTCACTGCTCCTTTGTCATGTGTCAGATAAAACTATCTTCCTTCTTAAATTTGTCTGGAGACTAGTGAGCATTTTTAACAGTCAAGGAAGAACGTGATAAAAAGCAATAACTCTCCCTATGTTGTTCTGAGATAGTCATCTGTCTCATAATGTTTTGTTGAAAGATTTTGAGATGTCTGTGCTGTAAAACCTTGATCCTACAAGCTACTTCCTGCTGGTCAGAGTGTTTGCACTCACATTCTGCTCAACACCCACAGATAAAATGTCCTAAGTTGTGGCTTACTCAGAAAATCTGGTACAAGGAATATTTCACACTTACCTCTTCAAAGCTACACACTCTCTGCAAATTTCAATAAAATGTGTGTTTCTGAAAGGCCTAGAAGTACCTAACTAAGCTCTGTAGAACCCTGTTATCTGCAAGTTTGCAACAGACTTTATTTTTCAGAAGCCGAGAAAATACCTGCTAAACATGTTAAATTTCGGAGAAGCACAGAAGCCTCTATTTGCATATATTGAATATTCTGGAAGCAAAAGGAGGGGAGGAAAGGAGGTTTGGCCTTGCAGACACAGCTCTTCTGAACATTCTTCCATTCACATAAGGGATAAATTGCTCAAGAAATCATCTCTGAATTGAGGGTTAAAAATTACTAGCTTCATGTCATCGCTTGCCTATGCCTTCTAAGGCATAAAGGGGTAAAAATGTCTTCTCATTTAAAATCTGTTTTTATCTAAGGCAAAAGTAACTGAGCAAGTATTTCAGTATTATGCACGATTTTAAAAGAAAAATTAACTTGGCCCTCTAATCCACTACAAGGTCAGAGAGGTAGCTGGATAAACGCTCTCCTGCAATTTAAGGTGCAGTAGAATTTTGTTCAAAAGTGGTTTATCCTCACATTTATAGAAAGCATTTTACATTTATGAACAAAATTTGCCTATTATAAATCAGACCAATTCAAATCACCACGGTCATTCAAACCACTCAGATCAGTTCTTTCTTCTCTAATGAACGTGACAAATTGAGGGATTCACATGCACACTGTCAAGTTTTTTTCAAAGTAGCAATGGCATTTTCTTCACAAATTCTACAGATTATTTTTTTCAAGTTCTCATAGTGGTGTTGAGCCTGAATGCAGTTCCCAGTTCAAATGCCAGCAGCAGTGATGTATCCATGTGTCTGTAAATGCCAGTGCTGCCTAAGTCTGAGTAATAATAAGAGGCACTTTGACTGCTAAGAAGTAACCATCAGTGACCCACCTACATGGAGGTTTACCTGTGTACAATAACCCTTGAATATCCTAAGTGATTTATGTATCACACGTACATGCACGCATACAATACCTTTGTGCAATATATGTGAGATTATGTAACATGTACAAAACACTCAGCATTCATCAGCATCTCTTCTGCTGTGCAGAGTCCAAATGTCTGTGCCCTCAGCTGCAAAGCACCAGGAGTAAAGCAGCGTTTTCCATTACTGGTGTGGCAGTCAGTCATCAATGCCACATGGTATCTCCCCAGTAACCAGCACTTTTCTGATTTTCTTCATTCCTTCACCCTCGAGACTAAAATTTCCTCTGCTCATTTTTAGTATTACATGACAACAGTAATTTTTAAAATACTGATTAGAGGAAAAAGCCACTTCTTTGCTAGCATCTTTCAAGAACAGTATCTGTAGAAGTGTTGTAACAATCCTTTTTCTCAGCTAGGAAAAGAAGTAGAACGTCTAAAAGAGATTTATTATTTGATTGGCCATGTTTAACTGAGGAAGCAGTTACTGGTAAACACAAAGTATCAGAAAAATTCACCTTATCACAAACCAAATACACTAATAATAAGTTAAGTGGCTTTTTGTGAATTTTGAAAATATCTGAGAATTGCTACTATTTTTGATCAAAGTTATACTCGTACATTTTACTATGATGGCTTTCTTCCTAACCAACTCAAGTCCATCCATCAGAGATGTCTGTGTAGAGCCACATCTTCTCTTTCCCATCTCCCCTTATATATATGTCAAGTCAGCTGGTATCAGTGCATATCATGGCTGGTGGTAGAAGAAATGCAACCCAAAATGCAGAGGAAGAAAGGGCCCTTTGCTTCAAAGAGGTAACCTGCAGAAACTGCTCTCAATGGGCCAGATTAACTAGCAACTGTCAAAATATCATTTAGAAGCTGTATAAGGTTCCTGTTCTCCAAAGAGATGCTGTCAAGTAAAATAAACCTAGAATGTGTCAGACTTTGATATTATTGTACTAATGTGGTCTTTTCCAAATTCCAAATATTCGTTTCAGTAATGGGATGTGACATCTTTGTAGGAAAAGTCCAGAATCCTTAATTTTGCAATTTACCTGGGACAGATCTGGGTAACAGGGGACTAGAGAATGTACTGCAAAATAAGTATGAGTGAGGGAAGAGAGAAACATCGGGCCATGTCAGGCAATGGGGAATTACAAATGAGCAAATAGATGGACTCGTGCATTTAGAGCTGGAGACAAACTGAACAGAACCAGTGCAAAGGTAAAAGAGAGGAGGGTACAAAGAGAGGGGTAGGAAGATTGGCTTTAAGTGGGAAATTAGTCTTGCATTTTGCAGCCTTTTGGAGAAAGTTGGATCATTGTTGAAGTGGGTTTTCTGCTCCAAGAGGTCCAGATCAATTATCCCAAACTGATCAGTGGAGTCAATGATCACTTGTAAGACTGTAGCAAGTGATCTACATCTTCATTCCTTGGACTGGCTAAAACAGCTAGATTAAGTGGTCTTGTTAGTGGTTTTAATTAAATCTCAGTTTGTGAGAACATGATTAAAAATGAAGTGCCAATATTGATCCACAGTCTAGAAAGTTTGGAAGCCACTATTCCAGAAACTTAAACCAGAGGTTTTCAGTTAATGATCTCTCTAGGCCTTTAAATAAAATGTGAGATATCATGGGACTCATCATAATGGCGCAGGAGTTGGCACCACTGCTCTCTGGAGCATTCTTAGTCCCCTGCAGAGCCAGCATTTGCCTACGACTTTTTGTTATTAGTCCCAGCTGGACAATAATAGGTCCTCCCTTTCCCTGCACCTTCTCTGGTATTTGCAAAGAGATGTGCTTCATTACACAAGAAATAATAAGCCTTCATAAATTGCTGGTGAGCCACAGGTGTAGTAAACCTAGGAAAGGGCAGTAATATTGCTGATGTCTGCTAAGCAGGGAGAAATTTTGTAAACTGAGAAAAATCTCTCATCAGAGAAACACTTGTTTCTCAAATATGAAGAGGTCTGTCTTGAATGGGATGGATAAAATTGCAATTAATAGACTCACAGAATCATCATGGCTTGTGTTGGAATGGGCCTTAAGTATCATTCAGTTCCAACCTGGCCTTGAACACTGCCAGGGATGAGGCATCTACAACTTCTCTGGGCAATCTGTTCCAGTACCTCAATACCCTCGCAGTAAGGGCTTTCGTCTTCATATCTAATCTATCTGCTCTCAGTTTGGAGTTTTTCTTCCTTATCCCCTCACTGCATGCCCTTGTAAATAGTCATACTCCAGATTTCTTAGAGGTTCTCTTTCCTTCTTTCTTTCTCTCTCTTTCCTTCTTTCTCTTTCCTTCTTTC
>VXBU01010069.1:1934338-2008221 GCA_013400315.1 Bombycilla garrulus | reverse complement strand
TCTCTTCCTTCCTTCCTTCCTTCCTTCCTTCCTTCCTTCCTTCCTTCCTTCCTTCCTTCCTTCCTTCCTTCCTTCCTTCCTTCTCTTTAGCATCCTTCCATTTACTAATTGTTTGCCATCAAGTTTTTTGTGAATAGGAAGCCTGAAAAGAATTCTCATGACTATTCAATTTGAACATCTGGTATCATCATGAGTGTAACTGGTATAATGAGCTTCTCTGCATTGAACGTAGGCTGCATGGTGAGGAAAGGACTTTGAAGCAACTGCACCTGAATTAAACAGGTTTCGCAAAAGAGTGAATCTCTCCTCCCAGTGTGCAGGGCCTAACTCCCACTAACATTAATGACAATAAACCCATCTCATATAGGATAATTAGTGCCCTCAGAGTTTAAATTTGCAGGTACCAAGACATTCAAATGAAGTGTGCTTAGGATTTGAAAATAATGTCGAAATTTTTTCATTGTTTTGTTGAATTATGTCTGAAGGGAGAAAGAAAAAAATTGTTCATAGCTAGGTAATTGTTCCAAATTATTTATTTTTATAGCATGCAAATTCTCTTTCTAGAGTTTATTCGTGATACTCAGCTAGCTGTTTTCAAGCTGTAAGCAAAGTGTGGTTTTCTTTAAAAACTCAAGTGATAGTCTATTTTTGCACGAATGAGGGAGAACTATGGAACAGGTATTTGTTAAAGAATGCATTATAGGAAGCAGGTTGCTTTTAGCTGCTAATATCAGAAGTGTATTTCTAAGCACTTGTCATTGACATCTGAGCACTATGCTGGTGATCAGATATTTGGTAAGACTCCACAAAGAAAAGCAAGTGTCCTCTGGGAGCTCAAGACAATGGATCAAAACCGCTTGAGATAAAGGATGGCTCAGGATCCTGATATTGTGAAGTGGGCTCAAGAAAATGCCTCAAAGCGACCAAGGTGCACTTGTCCAGTCTTCCTCTTTCAGAAATCTCCTTGGAGAATACAGAGAGAAGGGTCAGCTGTGACACTTGGTGCTGGAGATGTTGGCTGTCCCCTGTCAAGTTGCTCAGTGTGTCTCTTCACCTCATAGGCCATACAGCTTGTCATCTGCAATGGGGGCTGTGCCTTCCTTCCCACCACCTCACACAGCTCCTCCAAACCTGACCTTCCCACCCATCCCAAAGTGTGGGGCTACTGACTGACACACACACCCTCCCATTGAGTGATCATAATGGGGCCCTCAGACTCTAGCACAAAATTCAATTTTCAGTGGGCTGGAGCACTAAGTGCAGCCTTAGAGGGTAAAAATGAATGAGGCTCCAGTCTAGTCCTATCTAGTTATAATAGAATTACAGAATGGTTTAGACAGGAAAGGACCATAATGATCCTCTAGTTACAATTTCCCCGCCATGAGCAGGGATGCCACCCACTATATCTCCTAAGACCATCCAAACTGTACGTCTGAAAAGACTGTCTTCCTTACTAATGACAAATGCCATTATTGTAAAACTTACCCTGTTTTCTACAGCATCAAAACACAGTTCATGCCCTTCCAGATCTTCCAGAAGCATTTTTCCTTGCTGATTTTCCCCTGCTTGTACTGCTTCACAGTTCACCTATTTGAAAAACAAGCAGGCTAGCTAGAGCCAGGGATAACTTTTATTGTTTGTATTTATAGTTGTGAACTTTGTGTCCTTATTTTTCTCCACTCACATTTGTTCAGTCCCTCAAGCTGAAAACTCTTTAAAGAAGTAGCTGTGTCTTGCAAGATGGCTTTTTTGACATTGAAAATGCTCTGCAATGGGAGTGATGAAACAAATTACCTTAATATCCATTATTTTGACATGTTTTGATGCTTCTCTTTTTGCTGATATCAAAAGGAGCATTATGTCATTTAAACCCTCATTTTGAAGTCAGGAAATCAGGATAATGGCATTAGTAGAACTCAGATGGCAGGAAGGTTTTGTTTGGGGAGTAGGCTCTTTATCTGTTTTCATCTGCCTCATTCTGTCAATACATCAGCCACAGTTCAAAAACCCTGAAAAATTCTGTTGGTTAGACAAAAATCTGGACAAACATCACAGAAGTTCTCAGTTTTATGATCGATTTCTGTACAAATATAGAATAATCTGCAGGAAATATAAACTATGGAAGAAGTTCTGCTAGGAGGATGTGCGGAAAATCTTTACTCTGAATTTACGGGCAGGCTTTCTGTTATTGTTTTTAGTGTGTGTCATTTGTTTTTCAGATACTACCTTCAGATTTCTTCAGGCTCTCGAGATAACCTACTGCTTAGGCTTTTCCACTCAGTGTGTCCTCAGTATGCAAATTAGTAGACTGTCATTAACATTAACTGTAATGTTATCAGGACATCATCTAATGAGAAATCCACAGTGCAGGTGTGCATTAGTAGAAATAGTCAAAATTTTTGAATTCTCCCTAATTTCCTCAATAAATAAATTCGTTCAGAGGTGTTAGCTTTACTTCCTTATGACGTGGGTCATAAAAGACTACAGTTACCCCTTATCACCTGTAAAGGCTTACTCTGCTTTGGCTCCTGTGGGCATTGATATGTATTAGGTTAAATGCAGTCACTGACTACCAGCTGAAAGTGAAAAGTACAGATCAGTGCTACTCAGAAAGAGCACACTTTCCTAACTATCCAGGGTAGATGCCCTAGAAAAATAAAGTTAATTGCTTGTTTCTTCTGAGACATCCGTCAATGAATATGTCCTTAGATTTCAGTGGATTTCTAATCAGCCAGTCATTTCTTGTGTTAAAGAGGGTGTCTTCTTGATTTGGATCTAGTCTGGGTCCACTAAATGGAGTCTATCTTGCCACTGAGGCTGGTGCCAAATTGAATATAGCGCTTTTACCTCAGCACAAAGAAATCACACTAACCTCTTGGCACTCTTTGAAATATCAGTGCAAAGGTTTCCCCCACTCATATATGTCTAATCTTCCTTCAGCTGGTTCTCTGAGGCTGGCAGGTATCATTTTGCATCCCTCGGTGAAAATGCTGTAAAGAGAATATTGAGCTGTTTTCCAGCTGTGTTTGTTTAGGTAGGAATATTTCCTTCTACTTGCAGCACAGACAGCTATTTCAGATTGTTGTCAGTTTTCTTTTGATATAGATTCCTTGTATATAGTTCTTCTGTAAATGTTTTCAGCATTCATTTTCTTCTTATCCGAAGATGTTTTTTAGTGTGCCTCAGAGAGGGATTTTGTACATGAGTGTCTAAACTACCAAATGTAAAATTGCTTGAGATGAGATGAAAAAAATTTCTTTTTCCAACTAAAGCTACATTCATCAGTTTTGTCAATGAACGCTTAACAAAAATTTATGCAAAATTTGAAAAAAATTACTTTTTTAAATGCAGATTCTCTTTCCCCCAAAATTCTTCTCTATTTTTAATCTGATATTCAATGAAGTGCCTTTCTCTATGTCCTATATAATAATTCACATATCATTATATATAATTGTTGTAAATTAAATATAATTTAAAATAAATTATAGGATGTTTTTATAGAGTAGATATTTTGTTTGGAATCCAAAGAGACTGATATGAATTCAGAGTTATTTTAATCTTGGTGCACTAAATAAAATTATAGTTATGTTAGGTCAACACAAAGAATATGTCTGATTTTGTTTAAAGAAATTACTCAGTGTGGAATGAGCTGGACACCCTGAGGTCTGTCAGATGTCTTCTTTTTGTCTTATTCTTCTTTTCTGTTAACCGTTCTGTCCATACATGTTAGGAACCAGCTATTTGTAGGTTTCAGTTAAATAGCAAAATATATAGTAGTTAATGTCATAATATATATGTAGTTAATGTCATCTCATTTATGGACTCTTATCCATAATTAATTCATTTAAAAGCTTGTGGCCATTTAGTACTCTGTTACACTGTTACTATATGTGTTGCATCTTCCTTATTTAAGAGCATATTTCTGTATTGGACCCTGTTGTTATTTGCTCTGCTATGAGTGGTTAAGATGATCACCCAAGTGTGTAATAATATTGATAAGGCACTGTACACCTGAGGGAATCCTGCCTATCAGAAATGTATCTCCTGCATTCTTATTCTCTCACTTTAGGTGGTTTGGGATGTTTTCATTTTGTCTTCAAATAGATTGCTACATCTTCCAGATACAGCCTTTGTCTTCCAGTGTGCAGAAAAGAACAGGGCACCAACCTGGGATGTAACTTCTTGGTAGCACTGCAACATAATTATTGTTAGAGAGGTTTTAATGTTATGTATTACATATAAATTTTTAAGTAATGAAATAATAGCATTCAGAGGTGCATCTGTTTCTTGAACAGTCAAAACCTGCATTGCATTCCTACAGGGTAAATGGACAGTTACCTTCGTTGTTCCTAATGTGTTGTGACTAGTTCCATTTGGAATAGCTATTTTTTAAACTCTAATAGGTTCATCACATACAGGTTACTTGCTTTTGTGAGATGTGGCCCTTTTCATTTCTCCTAATTTGCTGACCCTTTAGCAGACATCTCTTGCTGTCTGTAGCCCCACTTAATAGCCTGAACTCACCTAGGAGTACGAAAAGGAGAAGAAGTTCTCCAATTAGGCTGTAGTGAGGCACAGAAAATAGTCAAGCAGTCTTTCCAGATAAGGCAGTCTGAACCTCAGCTCGATCAGGGTCAGAACCCACATTTCAGTGGGGAAAGCTACAACTTCTCTGCCCCCCACTTATACAGCAGCTCTCAGAAGTTTTCTGAGAGCTGGAATAGATGATGAGCAGCAGGTGAACTACTGCTCCCGAGGCACTGTAGAAACTTGAGTATATCCCTGATGGTCCCTATTTCTGTTCTCAGGGAGCTGAAGGGTAGGCAGTTCCTGGCTAAAATTTAGTGTTACTAAAGGTATGAATTTTGTGAGAGTCTAATTGGTAGAAGTAAGAGAGTACAAATGACAGAGAAACTTTTCACCAGGGGCTGTAGTGACAAGGCAAGGGGAAACAGTTGTAAACTGAAAGAGGGTAGGTTTAAGTTGGACATAAGGAAGAAATATTTTAGGATGAGGGTGGCGAGACAATTGCAGAAGTTGTACTAAATCGTCTTTAGAGGTCCATTCCAACCCAAACTATTTAATTTTGACTTGAGATTTTTTTTGGACTGATGTTTCTGTTTGCTTGGCCATTTTTTTTTAATCCTTTCTTTTATTATAGCTTGTTGGCTCTTACAAAAATGAAAACTAAATAAAAGTACTTCATCCTCTTATTTGCCCATTAGACTCATCAGCGCAATTTCTTGAGGGTAAATTTTGTCATGGGAGGATGATTACATGCTTTTCAGAACAATTTAATTTGATGTAACAATAATGTAACTCTCGCTAAATCTTGCAGAGAGATTCTGTAAAATATCCAAATTAAGCATAGTAACTAATCTGTGTCTGTATTTGAATAGTAGCTGACTGCACTTTATTTTGAATAATGCATTTGTACTACTTTAAAATTGGTAAAAATTATCTGAGATGAAGGTAGATTTGTCCTACCAAAGATAAAACATTTTTATTGCTAATGAAATATTGTGACATTTTACCTAATTGCCAGTATAATTTCACAAATGTGCTGAATCATGTTATCGTGGGGAACAGGGGACTCTTTATCTGCAGAAGTCTAGTCAAGAGGTGCCTAGCATTAAATGGAGTTAATATGCAATTTCATATAATTTGGAGTTTAACCATACTGCTGTTGTAGGTGGTCAAAAAAGAATTCTGTGATATCAAGCCTGGGATCATTTAATCAGGAATGAAAATCAGTTATGTGGTTCAGTTACCAAATGCTGATAGAATCGGCTATAGTAAATTGTTGGTTTTTAATTACAGCTGCTCTGTAATGTTGTTGTGTCACCAGGTTCCAAGAAAGAAAATAGCATGGTCTGGCAGTTTGCTATGCCAAATGACCACTGCTCCTGCCAAATAGAAATACTACCAGGAGTGGGTTCTTCTATAGGATGATAGCCACATCCCTAATTAATGAATGCCACCTTTCCCTATATGTATTTATGTTCGGACAATTTATTTAAATAATGTTCCTACTACATTCTTTATAACCTTCTGCCTTTTGCTACACAAATTTTAGCTTATTTTGCAGACTGTGCAAGTCATTTGGCAAATGTAATTTCCATCCCTGCATACTAATCGATTTCTTCACAAACACCTGCTATCAGTTATGATAATAAAAATGCCATTCTAAATTGAAAAGGGGCCAAATGGAGCTTCCTAAGGAAATGACTTAAGTGTCTTTCAATGCCTTTAATGTAGTAATGTTCTTGTAGTGCCAACACTTTTTTTCAGCATTTGCATTTTATATAATTTTTTTCTATTACATCATTTTTCTGTCTAAATGGTTCCTCATAACTGTTGCTGTGAAGTAGTTCATAGCAAGGCTGGAGTGAAATTTCTGTGTTTTCTTTCTCATGGGACTAAATCCAGCAACGTTACATTGGGAAAATTCCTTAGCACAGACCTGATTGGAACATCTGGCTGCCGTGCAAGTATAAATACTAAATGGCTGTATCAGTTCCTATAACATCACTGGGAAAATGTTGTAAAGTTGGTGAGTGCCTTGCCCTTGGACTGCATGCCAGTTTCTTCCTAAAATATAAGCCTAAATTTAGCAGCCAGATTGCAAGTAGCATTTGAATTATCCAGGGTCACTTTATGGCTTCTTCCATCCCAGGAAATAACCTCCCAGCAACAATCCTTGCCAGAACCTAATCATTTTCAGCTCTGCTGGGTCTTGTCTCAGCTCTGAAATGTCTCACTGGCGTTCAGCTGTATTGTCATCTCTCCAGACAACGTCCTCTGTATTATTTGAAAAGAAACAATCCATTTCACTGATTTTTTTTCACATTTTCATTTTCTCTTAGCTCTAGCCGCCCAAGCATATGCACTCAAGGAAGAGAACGATAGTCTTCGATGGCAGCTGGACGCTTACAGGAATGAAGTGGAGCTCCTGAAGCAGGAGAAAGGACAGCTCTTTCGAACAGAAGAAAGCCTTACAAAGGACCAGCAGCTGCAGTTCCTACAGCAGACAATGCAAGGCATGCAGCAGGTATTGCTAAGGAAGAAAAAAGCAGGTCTTCTATTTTAGGAAAGTGGTACCATGGGGCTGTGCTGTACTCAACACTATTCATTAAGGTCCTGATTTCTTTTCAGAAAATCACGGGGACTTCAGATGGAGAAAAAGAGAGGAGAATTTGGGGATATATTTAGGCATAGTCATTTTAGGAATTCATAAACTACAAACCCATTGATCATTCAAGAAAACTCCTTATGCATTTGCTAGTTATGAGCAAATTGCTCTGTTCCTCTTCTCACTTAATCTAACTGGCCCTGCTACTGCACAAAATTTTTTAAAAATTGTCTAATGTATCACACTCAATGTTCTGTCGTGTCTTCATTTGCATTCATCTGCATCTTTTTTTCTGCTATTGTTTGAGAATGACTGAGACATCAGTGTGTCCAGACTACCATCCTTTAACTTGCAAATCGTTAGCAACATTAGTGCTATTTCCTGAGCTATTATCATTTATGCTGACCCACGGATGTAACCTTCTCATTCAGACAGTTTTTAAGTGGTTTAGTGCAGCAAAAAAAGCTTTTTCTTTGACACCAGTCAACGAGAAACTGCACTGTGTCCCTGCAGGGGGCAAGGGGTGTCGGTTTATCATAATTATTATCCCTTCTCTGTTAGTATGCTCCTGACACTGTGCTGGGTGAGTCTTGGCAAGCACACCCAGGCTGCTCCCACTGCATTGTCTGACATGTCCACTGACACACGAGCAGCCCTCATCCAGCATTCATGTGTGCAGCATCTCCCCTGCCCGGGCACTTGTGTTCAGCTGGTACGTGACAGAACACAAGGGCAGGGGCTCACCGCGGCACTGGGCTGTGCTCCCAGCTGGAGTGGAGCTTCTCAGCCTGGTGCTGCAGAGGTTAATTTCACTTCCTTCACCCGCAGCATCATCGCACACACTCCTGTGTCACCCCCCAATCCCCGCCCCCCCGCACCCGCCCCAGTATTAGATTCCAGAAGGGCACAAGTTGTATCCAGCTTCCAGACTGTACTGAGCTGCTTTTGTATGGCAAAACCCAGGAGATACCCATTACATATGAGCTGCCTTGTTGGGTTAGGAATTGCATGGCTGTCATGGTACCCATTGAATCCAGCAAGTCTGCAAATCCCAACTGACACCAAATAACAGAATATGACACAACCCTACACACATATTGATATCAACACAAGCCCCTTTATGCATGCAAAGTTTTACAAAATCAGGATGATTTATTGCATGGTGGAATAATTCTGACCAAAATACTTTAAAAGTTTAAATCTTTCCCAGACTTCAGAATTAAGTCATTACTCAGAAGTACTTGAGATTTCTGCACACTTTAGATAAGTTTGAGGTCTGTTCATTATCTTATCCTTATATAAATGGATAATTAAATATCACTGGTTTTAGTAAATTTAACAGCATATGTAAAGATTGTGCTATATTTCATCCTGGTGCTAATTCTCCACTAAAATTAGTGAAAAGTAGGCATAAAATACTACTATATAAAAATTCTGAAGCCCTAGCACCCGTTTAGCATTATTATAGTTTTCTGTCTGGGGTCTGGATGAAGTATAATCAAGTCTGTAGAATATAAATAGATTTTTATTGAACTTCAAGCGAATGTTAGTAATGCAAATCAATAACAGAGAGTGACTGACTTATCTCTCCATTCAGCTGGCCATGGACACTGTAGTCCCTATTCCTCTGAGAGTTTCTGTTCGTGACAGTTTTGCTGTGAGGTTCTCAATTTTTCTAGTTTGCCATCTCAGGGTCAGGCCTACTTGCTCCCAATGGGATATAATTAGAGATGGCCCAAGGAGCTGGAGAAGACACTGCAGATAATCCACTCTGACAATATGCTGAGGAGAGCAGCAACACAGAAGCACGGAAGGTGAAGTTCAGAATATTTGGTGGGAAATTATCGGTCAGTTAAGCAGCTGGATGATGGTTTTGGATTTCAGTAATTAGCTATAGTCATGACATCCCATAACCTTTGTGATTTTCATGCAGTTAATGCATGAATATGTAGAAATAAACCTTTGATTTAGGTAGACTCAGTATTATCTCAGCTTGGTTTTGTAAATGTTGAGATATGACAACCTTAGCTGAAATCTGTCAGTGTAGCAGGTGCTCAGCATCTATGGAAATCAGTCGCACTATGAAATATTAAATATATATCCAGGACTTGAGTATAAATAATTTAACAAGAAGACCTGTATTCCCTTTTATCCTTTTGTATATATTAAAATTAATTTCAGACGAGGTAAACTGAATGCCACCGAATTCCTGAACCCTTCATATATGTCAGCATTGAAAAACGTATTTCTCCTTCTTCTTTTCTCCTCATTCTCCCCCACTTTTTCATACATTTCTTCTAACTCTGAAAACTAGAGAAGAAGTGATTTGAGCTTCAGCCTGAAAAGCAGATTTATCTGAGAAAAATTGGATGCATTTACAGAATCAAGACATTTTCTGTAAACATATTTGGTGCCAAACAATAGCAAATAACACAACACCGATGTATTTTTAATGTACTTCTACCATCTGGATATTTTTCAGGATTCTTCTCTGTGTTTGCAGGACTGATGAAATGAATGTTTATTTTCTCTTCCATCGCTCCCACTGATCCAAAGTAGCATCAGGAAAATCACACAGATGTTTGCTTATGAAGTGTATCTTATGGACAGTAGTAGCAACCTCCTTATTTGCTGTGTCTAAAAAAAGGAAATCCTTTGGACTAATGACATTGAACTTATGGGGGTTTTAGTCAACTTCCTCCATAAAACTGTGTCACAATTTAATTTCATACCCACTGTGAGATCTCAAACAAATGGAAATAATGTCTTGTATCCATGGTAACAAATGAGATACACTTTACCTGATTTTGAGATGGAAATTGAATTAACTTGTCACTGCTGCATAGGTGGTATTGCCTTCAATTTATTTCTATATGAGAACATACATACCAAGAACATCACTTTTTGAATGGCTCTTTTTCCAGCAGTGTTTGGTATGCTCTAAAAAAGTCTGTGATCACAAGAAAGGATGTTTTAGTTGTAACTATTTTTGCAACACTTCACAGCACAGCTGTACGAATTTTTTTTAATCTTGCATCTCTGTCTGAAATATTTCACTAGATACATGACTATACGTAATGCAGAAAATATCACCTAGTAGTGTTGCTTAATGCTTGAAATTATAAGGCTCAATTTTCAGTGGGTTTATAATTTCTCCAAATTTTAGCCATTTAGTTCAGCATATTCCATGTGGAATAGCACACAGAATTATTTTGAAAAAAATCCTCAACTAAATCTTTCAGCCATTCCAAGAACAAAGCATGAAAAATGCACGTTTATTGTATATTGTTAATCAAATATAATTCTTGAAGAAATGCACTTGCCACCTTTATGCTTTGAAACAAAGGCTCAGGATTTGACAGTGAGTGTCTATTGAATTAATGAAGTGTTCCAGATCCTTTATACAATCTTTCTGAAGCTGATAGTGTTAGCAAGCCTTTGAAAAAATGTCAGTTTGCCACATAGGAGGTGACACGCATTAACATGTGTTCAAGTAAATTTTAGATTTTTACTGGTCATCCAGGATTGTTCATGAGCCACTTGCACAGCACAGCCACCAGTGCAATGTTTTAAGCCTCAAGTTACTCCTGAGTCTACAGAGCACACCTCATTTAGCATGGCTCTAATTTAACAAGTTAGCTCCACCTTTTTTGTCAGGCTTAACTGGCCAAGGTATGGGGCCATGCTTGTGTAGCTGTGCTGATTCCTGCACTGATACATTTGCCAACAGGTTGGTGATTTTGCATGGTGCTTCATTGCATCATGTAAATGTAGGATAATGTTCTTTCCTCTCATAACTCCCTGAGCATGATGGGCTGAATTTTGCTCCTGCAAGCAAGGATCATTCACAAATCCCCATTTAACTCATGCTTCCATCTATGTTATGTCCAGGGAAATTATACAAGTGCCTACAGTTCTGCTATTGCACATGCTGGGGTGTGCCTGAGACGTTTAAGAGGCACCTCATGGCCGCCAGATTCACTGGCTGGGCTTGGGATCATACTCCTAACACAGGGTGACAGCACAGGCTCCCCTCTGCTGGCAGGGGTGCATTAAAGCCCAGCCGTAGGGTTATTGCAGTAGCTGGGCATGCGCCACCATGCGTGCCTCTGAAAATTAGTGCTCAAGCTGGAAAGCCAGAACAAAGGGAACAGTCATGTGTGGTGGGTGTAGGACTAACATAAAGGCTGACACACTGCTTTGAGTGCCACTAACTCAGATCAGCTTGTCTCAGCAGGAGACGGAACATATTCTGGCCCTGCTGATGACCCACATGGGTGTCACTCTGATGCAGCATGATAAAAGTCCACTTTTGTCCTCTCTTCTTTTTCTCCCCAGACAATACAAATTTAATGTGATTGCGATGCAGATTGTGAACCTGAATACTCAGAAGCCAGGAGCTGCCAGAACCACTGGCTGTGCATTTTACTTTGTATACCTCAGAGACCCTTGCCCATTTGGTGCCGCAGGCAGAGAGTACACAGTTAATCATCATCTGTTCAATACCTTCCTGTCCTTGCTGTTCAATATGCAGCTCAAGGTCTTTCTGCAAAGGCCACATTGCTCCTGACATTTCCTACCTACTGAGGGCTTTCTTTTGCAGTTTACTAATCATTTAACATGCAAAATAAATAGCACGTGCATCTGAGACATACACTTTTTTAAAGAGCTGTGATAACTGCCAGATGACTAGCAAGCATAAAATCACAGAATCATTTAGGTTGTGAAGGACCCTTAAGGTCATTGAATCCAACAATTAATCCAGTATTGCCCAGTCCACCACTAAGCCATGTCCCTAAGCACAGCATCTACACATCTTTTAAATACCTCCAAGGATGGTGACTTCACCACTTCCCTGAGCAGCCTGTTCCAAAGCTTGACAACCCTTTTGGTGTAGAAATTTTTACTAATATCCAGCCCTAAACCTCATCTCAGGCTTTCAGTGTTCATGAAGAACTGTTTTGTCTGTGGTACGCCTCACTTTTGTGGTTGGGAGGGTAGGAATTGCTGCTGGAGTGCATTGCAGCTCCCTCTTTACGCTCATTGCTCCCTCAAAAGAAGGTGGTCAGGGTGCATATTTGGTGATGCAAACTGTGGAGAGCACACATTTTCCACACTACCATCACTGGGAGACAGATTACAACCCTTTTGTCTAATTAAGGTGTCACAGGAGGCATCTATCAGCTTTTTCAGCAAGACCATGTACCTCTAAAATACAGTAACTCTGCTGAGCAGAAAATCCAAAGGTAACTGGTGTTGGCCTCACTATGTTACCTTTGAAATTAATTGGATTTCTACCATTCCCAGCCATTAGAGCAGAGCCAATCCATTTTCAGATGGAGCTAGCTGAATTTTTTTTTCTACAAGCAAAATGGCACTGCTCAGGTCTTTTCTTCTCTTCCTTTTTTTTCGTAGCTTTTTCTCACACAAGTAGTAGAGCTGAATATTCCCATGGTCCACACTCTTTCAGCTGGAGCACGGACAAAAAGAACATTTCTTTGCAGGAGGTTGCAAGAGACAGTAGGGCAGGCCATTGTGAGGCTTTTTTTCCTCATCAGTCTTTTAACCAATCTACCACCTATTAAGTTCCAGTGAGCCTCAGCTGGCATTGAGGTCTGCAGGTCTCAGATCCTTCACACGTGTCATTAACTGTCACAGCCATTCCTTTCTCTCACATACAAACATTCTGAAATATCAGAAGCCACAGACACGGATGCTGGTGGCTCAAAATTGCTGAATCTGGTGCTGTTTAAGTGCCATGGCCATTATAACAGTGATATACCATTAAATATACAGGTTCCAGTAGCAGTTTAGTGTGGAAATTAAGATCATTGTTGAATAGATGGAGTATGTTATGGCTATATTTATTAATATAGCCTAAGTGCAGAGGAGATTTGTAGCCTTTCTTTATTCCATCTACCCTCTACTCACCAGACATCTATTCAACATACAACCCAAACAATGTACTTATGCACAACTATAAACTGATTCTTCTCCAAAGCAGCACTAAAGAAAAATAAATATAAGAGATTAAAAAAAAAATCCATTTTATTTGCATTTTACCTGGTAAATAAACAGACCACAATAATTACATTGGAAATGTTTTTAATTTTAATTGCTACTCCTGCAGTATGAAGTCCAGTTAGATATTTTTTTTTTTCCCTGTAAAAGTGGCACTGGAGTAGTAATGGCAGTACTGATAACCTTATGGGAGTGGATACAAGTTAAGTGTGAGGGACTGGACCCAACATCCAGATGTTTGCTTCCATGCCTATTCCTTCTGTCACCCAGTGGCTGATATTTGAAAACTGGTTAAGAAATATGTGATCTCCCAGGAGAGAGAAAAATGTTCTTATAAGTGTTGTCTTAGTTCTCTTGGACTTTTCAGGGCTCTGTACAGTCCAGGACATGTTTAAACTTCCAGAAAACACTTACTCTTTGGTTATATTAAAAAAAAAAAAGGGAGCAGCTGGCAATTAAGTGCTGTTTATTTACCAGATCTCAGACAAGCCAAATGGGTTCTCTTCTCTGTTTAACAACCTTTCTTTATTGAAAGTAGTGTTTGATTTCCCACTTCTGCAACCACCATTACAAGAATATTAGGGGAGTGTAAATAAGGTCCCACAGATACTTTAGGCACCATATTCCCAACAGCTGTTCTAGTGGTGAGATGGAGGAGAGTAGCATCTTTTTTCCTGCTAGTGCTGGTAAAGCTAGACTGAGATTGGCAGCAAGAATAAACCCTTCATAGAGAAACAATCGGGTGCACACATTTTATTTACAATATGAAATAAATAATCTAATATCTTCATTAACATGCTTGTGTAGTCTAGTGGTGGTAAAGGACAAATCCTCTAAGTTTTACAGTCCAGTGATCTTACATGAATTTTTTAAAAGATCCTAAATACTAGCTTTGGCTTGTTGATTAGAATTTCTAAATGTGTTTGATGCTATCAGTGCTAAGAACTCTGTTTCCATTACTAGGAATTGTGTTTCAGTGGAAATTACACAGGGTAAATTGATTCTCTTCCATAATATCATTCTTCTAATTAAATTGCCATTCCCCATCAAAATAAATAAAATATTTTTTCTTGAATAGGAAATCAAAATTTAAAAGATCTGTTTTGGTTTGTTGAGAGAAAAGGCATGCTCTGTTTCGTGCTCATTTTCAGTCCCATGGAGGAAGAGATGGGATCACAGTGCTCAAGTGCCATTAACTGGTGAGGAGTTATCCACAGTGGACAGTACAGGTGAAAGGCTGGAGAAGATGATGTTGTTATGACTAGCTCATCATGTCTTCCTTTGACTGTGCATCATGCAAGGTTCCAGTTTGTTGCCTTGTAGGACAGAAATGAGGGCAGGGGGAACATGAAGCTCATTTGGGATCAGCCCGCTTTCTTTTATGAGGATCAGGATCTCCTCACCCGCTGCCAATAAAGTCAAGGGCTATGTGATACTCCAATCACCTCATTTAGCAAAGAAAGGAGGGAGCATTATTGATGAGGTACAATGGGCTTTTGTCAGGCTTCTCCTCTTCACAGGCCACCACCAAAATAAAGGACCTTGAATAATTTGCTGTGAAACCCATATCCCAGAGAGGGATCCCTGGTGCTATAGAGCTAAGTGTCTTATTAGTAAATTTGAATTCTGAAATGAAGGATTGATTCTGTAAGGTTCCTAAGGACTTGGTCTTTTCTTCATTTGCTGCAAAAGTCCATAGCTGACTGAAGGCAACTAGTCTTTCCTGACAAGTAAGAGGTATACTTGAAAATTACTTGGCAGAGGAAAGCTGTAGACTGTCTCTTAAACCATTCATTGCACCAATCATGTTCTCTTTTCCTCTGCCACCCAGATTTTAACACTGCCTCTTATAGCTGATGTGGCTGAATTGCTAAGCCTCACAGAAACAAAAGAAACCGTGAGCTAATTCTCTGATATCTATCAGCTATTCTCTAGAATCCTAGAAAAATTGAAGTCAGAAGGTACATCTGAAGGTCATGTCTCTGCTCAAAACAGAGACATCTCTGGAGCTGTCTCAGTTTTGTTCAGAACTTTGTCCAGCTATGGTCTCAGTATCTCCAAGGATGGAGAATCCCCAGCTTCTCTGAGCCCTTACTCAACAGGTTGGCCACCCTCAGTGTGGAATATTTTCCTGCAGTGTAATAAAGATGTTTCTTGCTGCCTATTTGTTCTCATCCCTTACTCAAGGAAAGCCCGACTCTGCCTCCTCTGTAACCTCCCTCTAGGTAGTTTCAGTGTGTCTGTGGCCATCTGTCTGTTTTCTCTTTTGGTTTATTTCTTAGGATAAAGGCCTGCCTGCAACTATACTGAGCTCTGTAGAGCTGTAGGACCTCTGGAGTCTAATAGCATGGAAAGGGAAGCATGGCACACACCTCCCTAAGGAAGCAGCTGGAGAGATTTGTTCTTCAGTGCCACCACATGCATTCCCCCATCAGGTGTGTGTCAGCTCCCTGGCCCCCTCTGAGGCAGTTAACCTGCAGAGCAAATATGTTCAGCATGGTCTTTGCCTCTGGCCAGAGAGCCAGGAAAACTCACCTTGCAGGTGAATGCCTGTCAAGCAGGAGCTGGGCTATTCATCCACATGCAGCTCTTCAGCAGCCTTTTTGGTCATTGCAAACCCCATGATCCATCCAAATAATGGCATCCATACAGCCAGGGACACAGGCAGTTCCTGAGAGTTGGCAGGGACGAGAAACATGCACTAGTATGCTGTGTTTCTTTTTAATCCCATAAAAAACCCAAACCCGCAGCCATACTCTTTATTTTAATAATGCCTTGCTGCAACATGGCTAACTTCCTTGAGGGCTCATTTCTAAAGCTTCTTTGACTTGTCTTTCACATTCTCCTGTTTCCTTGGTGATTTGTCAGGCCTCATCAGCGTCTTGTTACTAATGCATATTTGCTCAGCTGAGAAGTCACTTTCTCATTATTCAAGCCTGCCATGTGCTGGCCATTTGTGATATGAAATCTTGTCTGTCTTGCAAAAAAGAGAAAGACATTCTTCCAGGCAGTCCATGGGAGTACTGGGAGAGGGATTTGTATTTTTATTTTGCAAATGGTTGATTTAATTTTAATTCTTTTTTTTTCTTTTCCTCCTACCTAAGGAAGATTCTGAAAGTAAACATTTACCACCCTTCACTTCTTTATTTGTGAACAGCATCTAAGAATTTCAAAACATTCATTTCCTTGTGACTTTTGTCATTTTCCATTTGGCAAACTCTTAACTTCTTTTTCTTTATATAAGGTAAAGTTAGGAAAGATGGAACAAAGTTTTCCTTGGGGAAAAAGAAAAAATATAATAAAACATCAGAAATTGCTATCATAAGTGAGTGCTTTAATTTTTAGGTGAACTCCACAGTCATTTGAATGCCTTTGGTTTCATACTTTTCAGATCTCTGATTTTGTGCACTTTCAGGGGAAGAACTTCACTTTTGCACAAGTGAGTTCTGCGTTCTGAGTTCAGGGTTAGTGCTTTACGTGCATGCATTGGTTTCATTTGGACTGAAAAAAGTAGCATTCATTGGGGTACAGCCTGCCTACTTGAGACACTAAGTTCCACCTTCTTTTTAGGCAACTAATGAATCCATTTTTCCTGTGTAGGGATATATTTCCTATAGGTAGTAAGTGGAGAGTAATATGAGTATGTTTCTCCTACACGTTATATGGGCAGGAGAACCCAGTTTGCCTGAGTTCACTGGGTGATGAAGATGACCATTCAACTGGTTAATGGCTCAGTTAAGCTGTGTAAGAGCATCCTTCTTTGACTGATACACTAATTTCAGAGACCTTTAACAGAGATCATTTCTGGACATTCTGCAGCTACTCCGTAAGTGGGAGAGTCTGTGCCTCCTTCCCGTGGCTGAACAGGCTGGCTTTGCTGAAGCTGCCTGCACAACCTGTGATCGATGTCAGCGCTCCCACCCCAGCTGCTCCTCCTTACTGCCCTTTCTTTAAGATCTTTGTAACCTTTTCATACTTAATTTCAAGCAGCTGTAGAGAAAATCATAAACAAAATAGGAGGGGCAGGACCATTCAGCAGTATGACTGCTAAACTTGTGACAAATGCTAGTTGTCCTTTTTCATTATTCTGTCAGCCTTACAGCATCCTGAGTACAGCCTCAGACCCTGCAGTTGCCTCCCTTTTCTTTGCATGCAAAATTCTTAGTTTCATGCTGGAGATCATTCTTTCCTTATGGGATCCTGTCTGTCCGACTAGGCTTGGGATGCAACCACACTTCTAGGTATGTCCATGTTTTATATTTAAATCCACACTGCCTTTTGGGGACCAGTGCAGAACTGTGGGCAGGGAGGAGGAGAGGAAAGGGAAGGAGTATTTCATGGCTGCACAGTACTACACAACAGCAAGCTATTACTTTCCCTTTAGGACTTCTCATATATTCAGAGGCAGTGTGTGCTGCTCAGTTTTTAGCATTCTTGGCCACACTGGCAATGCATTGTACACAGCCTGAGTAATTCAGCTGGCTTCAATAATGCTATCTATATTTAATGTTTCAGAAGCTGTGAAGATTGGTTTAAGATGGTAATTTTCTGTCTGTGCTTTTGAGATCTGTGCAATATGGGTGGTACTGAGCTGTCTCTGGCAGGGATTCAGCATTGGACTGGGAATGTGTGAAAAAAAAAATCCAACAAAACACACACCCTCTTTCACCCCACATAAATGAAATTAGCTACCCACTTATTATGTACAGGGAGGATTTGGTCCTCATGAATGAAGGAAGCTTAACATGGAATAGTGATATCTACCATTTCTACACAGACCAGTTCCAGAGTTGCCACTGGAAGCAATGTCTTGTGTTTTTTGGGGGGGCCTAAAATGCATTGATTGATCTCTGGACAGGCAACGAGAAGGTGAATTCTTTCTTGCTTTCCCATCTCCTCTCTGGAAATACCAGTAAGAAGATATTAGTGATATCTACTAGTCTGATCTGGTCCTACTACACAGCTCCATTCTTAGGGTCAAGCTGGCAGCTGTGGTGACAAACGCTTTTGGTTGCACATAGACCAGCTGAGCTTCCAGGCTGCTACTGGTATAGCTCTGCAGGTGTCTCTCTTCAGGATCATCAGAGCTGTGATGAGCTCTGTGATGTGCTTTTCTGCTTCCTGACACTTGCATTTTGGTTCAAGGAAAATACATTTCCATAACACAAAGGGCACCCTCACAGACCCCAAGAATTGCACACTGGGGACATGGAATAAAACAGGCATATGAGCCAGGTATTTCCTGGCTATATAGCCATGAAAGCAGTTCTTTGCTGATAAAACTGAGGAACTTCTGTCTGAATGCTATGTCACAAAATTAGGAACATCAGGGCTTAAAGGCAGTGGCCAGAGATGTGAGACAAGATTGAAAGAACAGACACTTGTATAGCTGTGGTGATCATCAGTGTAGTAGGTCAGTTTCGTACTCAGGTAAACTCTGGCAGAAAGGCTGTGTGAGATGGCAAAGTAGGTGGAACAGTATCAGACAGCATACTCATTAAAACCGATAATATCTTTTTATTTTGATTGATTGTGGTATATAGTTGCAAGAAATTTGAAGGACATAAGAAATATTTATAGGATCAATTTTTAATAAGGAGATATATGTATGAAAAACAAAGTAATTCTGAATAATTAATACCTGCATCTTGGCATCATTCATTATTATCTTTATGGAAAGCCTGTCTGTTTATAAGCAGGCGTGACAGCAGTCCCTGTTATGAAACTTGTCTCATTTCTGCCAGTGTAAGATCCTTTTCCCATTTGCTTCTAACTTTGCCAAACATCACGTGTTTGTGCTGAAATTTTTCAGGCTGTTCATCTGTCTTAGGCTGATATTTTTTTCAGTCACATTTATTTCTTCATTTTCCAAAATGAGACTAAAAGAGAAAAATATGCTGTTTGGCAGGTATAACTCTGTGTTACAACTTCTTGGTTGCAGCATCAACTGCTCAGGAAAAAGAAATATCCAGACCCGACCCATGCAAAATTAGCAGGTTCTGCAGCTTTTAGAGATAAACATGAGGGAGAGAAAAAGGAAGTTAAACCCCCAAGGGATGGCTCCTAATTTTAAATAATTTTGACATCTCTGGAGGTTGAATGGGAAGATCGCAGTCTGGTGAATGAAAAACCTTGTGTATGACTGGGAATAGGATATCTTACAATTACTCTGCTTTCCACCCTGTGAAAATAGGACACATTTACTATCTTTGGAGCCTACACACACAGAGTAAACCTTCAACACTTGACAGTTTAACCACTAAGACTGCTAGAAGGTTTTATCTCATATCAAGTGCTTTGTAGCTCATACTCCAATAAGAATGCACACTCTTTTACCCCAGGGAAACTGAGAATGTTGGATATTTTCCTGGGATTCCTGTTCCTCACTGGTCCAGAGCCAAGTACAAAGATACACAGCGTCACATCTCCCTCTCTCTCTCATGCTCTCAGTGTCTTCCACACCAATTCCTCCCATGCTCAGACAGTTTTGGAAAAATTGCCTTAAACACAAAACAGGAAAAGTCAGGGTCAAAGGAAGAGAAATATAATTAGACTAAATCACAGTGGGAGATGTGAAAATAAAATAGTGGAATTTTGTGAGCTGACCTGCCATAAGTGAATCGTTGCCACGGAAGAACGATGGGGAGGGCGGTGGGTGGGTAGAGAAGGAGGTTTAAGTTCAGTTGTGTAAACAAGTTCAACCCAAGAGTCAATATTGGTTTCCTCTTTGTAACAGTCATTCAGTAGTGAAAGGTTATTCAGGGGCAAGATGAACTGAAAACTCACTTGGGATCTTCCAGGTGTGAGTTTATGTTGTTCAAAAGGATGGCCTGTAGGGTCTCTCCCAGAAAGTGGAGTAAATTCTCTCAACCAGGATGAAGGTGGAGTCTGGCCACACTGGTGAGACATAACTGCTCAGAGAAGACTGTGAAATGGTGGCAAAGACTCCTTTCTCATGATATGTCCAGGTGTGTGAGGTCAAACAGGCTGCAGCTGTGAAAGAAGGGATATCTCACCAGCTGCTATTAGGTGACAGTCTCCTTATCACACCTCAGGTGTTTCAGCTAGTGACCACTGAGAGGCATCTTTCTAGTGTCTTGTGTTCTCTGCTTCTCTTCTGAGGACTGGAGTCCATTCTTTCTAAATTGCAGACATCAGCTAGAACTATCCTAGGTGAACCTTGAAGTTATAACATGAGTTTACATGGGGTGACTGGATGGTCCCTTCTGCACAGGAGCCTGCATGGGTATCAGCATGTGACCTATGGCAGTGTACCCAAATCCAATGTATCTCCTGCAAATGTGGGAAGTGGTACCCAACAGGCAAGGTGAACGCGTCCCTGTTCAAGAAGTGCCAAAGCAGAGTTTCCCACACAAAAGTCAGCTGGGTATGAGTGGAAGTCTCTTCTCTCAGTGTAAGAGACCTATTTATTTCATGGAAAAATCTTGAGATTCAAAATGATCTTGTGCTGTGGTAGAGTGAAAATACATACCAGAATGTCTCCTGAAGGCTCCTGGGGAACAGCCTAGGGAGCATGATCCATCAAAAAGCTAACCAACTCAGCTGGACTGTAGAGTGTGTGAGATATAATCAGACATACACCCACGTGTATTTTTACTTCAGTGGCTGAATTAATCCATCATACTGATGTTCACTTACAACAGAAATATACTACCAATAACTCCACCAGTCCCTGAAATGTCATCTATTTCCAAGTCACTCTGAAAACAATGCTGACACATGTCCTTTGATTCCCATGACTTCCAGAGCAGTGGAACAAGCCCAAGAGTTTTTCTAGGTTTGCTCTCTGTAACTTACCAAGAGGCTGAACACCTGCAACATCAGTTTGAGTCAGCCACCAGCCCTAAGCACAACCATAAACTAAGCTTTAGATGTAGGTACATGGTTAAATCAGTAATGCATGCTAGTAAAGCAATTAGTAGTTCAATTAGTCCTTTAAATGGAGTGTGCTTACGAGCAATATGTTGCCCCAGAAAATCATAGTTCCTTTCTTATTCGCTAAGAGAAGACACATAAACTATTTTCTTAACCTGTTTGTCTGCTCTTGCTCTTCATCAGTGTCTAACATTGTTCACATCAATACAAAAACATATAACTATTTCAGAATTAATTAAATCTACTGACCTGCTCTTGACAGTCACAATAAATCTCTGCAGAATTTAAACCTAGCCAAGACCAGGGGACATGGGCTTTCAAATATGCTCCTTCATCCCAGAATTCTCTTCATAAAAATAGATTTTGGTCATAGCTTTTTGTTTTGACAGTAGATCAGCAGACTTCCTGGCTGATGTATTGATTGTAGGGCATCAGTCTTCCTGATCTAATGAAATATTGCAGCACAAGAAAAAAAAACAAAAGGGAAGCTTTTGTCTTCTTGGCAAGGCAGTCTGAAAGCTTTCCAGAATATTGCTTTGCATAGAATGAAAATGGCTGTGGGCCAATGACTAATTATATTAAAGGGCTGTGCTTTTAAATTATTTATGTACCATCGTGTTTACCCTAGTCTTATTAAAACCACCACATATACTTGTACAAATAAGATTTTGGTTCAGATGAATGTGGCAGTCACTCTGTGGGTGACTTACTGTACCAGGAGTTTCTACTTTAATGTAAAAAATAGCTTAATGCATATTAACAGATGCATTACTCGTGGTGCACTGCCGCAGAAGGAGATGCAGATGAAAATAATTTACTTCTGGTCCATTTAGACACAGCAGATTATGCAACAATAATAAATGTGGGAGCAGACTGCAAAACATTGTTTGAAATGAGGATTTGTCAAACTGAGGATTTTAAACTGCTTCGGATCAAGACGAAGCTAACCAGAAACTTCTTTTGTTTATGCAGCAATTGCTGAGCATACAGGAAGAATTAAATAACAAAAAATCCGAACTGGAGCAAGCAAAGGAAGAGCAAACGCATACACAAGCAATGCTTAAAGTCCTGCAGGAACAGGTGAGTGATTTTGGCAGGAGAAAAATGCTGGCTTAGGCATGCTAAGGGGAAGGAAGGCAAAACCATTAGCTCTGAAAGTCCCATGGCTTCACCTCCAAAATCCATAGGAGTCTGACCACAGAATATGCTGTGAGCAAGACCTAATCTTATGTGGCCTGTCTGCTCTGATTAGGCTAACAGAGTTTGAGAAAACAGAGTGAAAAGGGACCTTACTTTGTACTATCCAGTACTGGATTTCATGTCTTGAGTAGTATTTCCTCTTATGTATTCTACATAGATATCAGTGATAATTGTTTTTGCTCTGAATTAAAAAAATGTTGGGGGAGTTAAATATACCTGAGCCAAAACAGCTCTTCCTTTTAAGATTAGTATTGAAAAAAAAAACATTTTGGCATATCCTCTGTAATTCACACAAGTATGAGTATATAAAATCTTACAGTGGCATTATCATAATGGCATTTAAAAAGTAGCTATCAATGCACTTATTTAAGCAGTGAGAATCAAATCTCTGTAAATCTGATTATCTCACCTTCTTTGATACTAAGGTGTACTATGACACAGAGAAGTATACTTGATAGTATTGTTTTATAAGGATGGTAAGATGGATAGCTGCACAGCAAAAAGCAAGTCTGGCCCTAAATCTATAAATCCAGAGAAGAAACAGTGCATTGTGTGCAACCACAGTGTGCACAAATGTGTGCTTAGACACACTGAAATTGAAAATTCCCACCTGTACTGCACGGGCACAGTCTCTGCTTTGAGACCTTATTTTAACCCTTCCTATATAAACTTTCAGCTAAAATATTTGATGGGTTGGTTAAGTATTTGCAGTTTAAGGTCTGTGGGATCTGAATTGCTTAGGTGTCAGAGATTCAAAATGCTCATGATTCTGATGTTCAAGATTTTTCATCATGTATGTCTGAATATGTCTGCAGACAGATGTGTACATTTAATGTACCCATTAAGAAAAGTAAATTATGCTTATTTCATATTTTTTTAATGTTCATTATGAAAGCTGGGACATTGTTCCACATTTAACATTTATCTTTGAACATATCTGATGACAAATATATTCTACAAACTAGTAATTTAGATTCTGGAAGCTTTTATGTTCAGATACATGTTCTTAGCACTTATGGTCACAGAAATAACCTAAATGAAAGCTGAGGCAAGACTTCAATACAGAAAATGCCACGAGGAAGAGTGGATTTGGTAATGACAGAATCTTTATAAACACAGATTCCACCAGGTCTCTTGAGTTAATTGCATCTCATTTCCATTTGCACATGGCTTTTAAGTTATAGCATTATGAAGTGCTTTAAAAAGAAAAAAGAAAAATGGAAATTGCATGAAGTTATTTTATATTTTTGTAGCAATTGTATGCTGCAAAAACATACAGGAAGATCTTGCAATGTGAGGCCCAGTAGGGACCACCAGGGCAGACTTCTGAATCTCTGCAGACTCTTGCTAATTGCGAATCAGATGTGCACTCATGCTAGGCAGACAGGCGAAACAGTAGCTGGAAGAAAGGCAGGATGGATGCGCATTTCTCTTGAGAATTAGCTCTGAAATGCGCCTGAGGCCAAGACTGTGAGTAGCCAGAATTCCTGAAGAGTGCTAGGCAGCCAATGTGCTCCTCCAAAAACCCTGAACGAGTTCCAAAGTTTCCAGAACAGCAGAAGCCCTAGCAGTAATGACCCCCACTTGCCAAGACTCACAGCTTTCTTTTACAAGCACCACAGCTTATCTGTGTGTTTTATCCACAATGGGTATTGAAAATCATCCAGCCGGGCCAAATAAACAGAATATTTCTTTCAAAAGAAAAGAAGCACAGGACTCCTGCCTTGACTTTATGGCTTGGTTTTGTGATAGCTTGGCTAAAAACTGCCTTTTCATCCCAAGATGGCAAAGGGATCCTGCCCTGCCTCACTCAGGCTGTGTTTGCATGGAGAGGTGCAGCTCTGTCCAAGCATGGCTGCTCCATGCACCCACCCAGCCACATCCAGGCTGAGATGTCCTGCTGGGAGAAGTCCCTCTTGCTGGTGCACCGCATTTGCACTGCTGTAGTCAAAAGGCTTCTGAATCACACCCCACACGTGGCTGTCTGCTCTGCTTGTCTGAGGCTTATCTGTCTGGTTTGAGTCAGGCCTACCCCACCACAGCATTAGATTTATCAGATACTTCTGATTCCTCATCCCTTCTCCTTCCAGGCAGGCCCCTGGTTGTTGCTGGCACTAGCTCTCTGTTGCCTCAGCACACTCTCCACTACTAACGTCACAATCGCCCCTGACTTACCCTGGAGTCAGAGCCGGGGGCAAGGCAAGTCCTGTTTTCCCAATAGTGTACATTTTTCTGAGCTTCCTATTCCAGCATTTCTCTGTTTAACATGTGAGAGAAGGATATCATTTAAATAATAATTTAGAAAAAAAAAATTTTGAATAAAAGGGACTTCACCCCTTTAAACTGTGGGAATGCAGCTGCACATTTTCAACCCTTAAGTTTTCCACGATTATCTCCACTGGTTCACCTCCACCTCTTCCTGCAGAGGTCCTAGTCTTGGCATGGATGCAAGCACCTTCTTGCCTGAGCTGTGGCATCCTTTTCAGAGCATGGTGTGCAATAAAAGAGATGGAGAGATGGAGAGGCTCAAGCATCAGTTATATTAACTGATGAAGCAGTGTCAGGGCGATGATGGAGGGGAACCATGGCGGGGCAAAAGCCTGCAAGGCCAAAGTGAGCTTCAGGCTGAGCCCAGTCCCCCATCAAACACACATGTGGCCGATGGGGATGTGACATGTCACCAGAAGAGCACTTTGCCAGGGAGACAGTCACCAAGGGGTGACAGCACTTTATCAACCTGGAAAGAGAAAGGCAAAGCACAAGCAATGAACAGCGTTCCTTGAGCACTCAGAACACTCACATCAGCATGCAGAACAGTTTTATAAAACTGAACATGCTCTCCTGACCTCATATTCAGATCAGTTACTCAGCTGAATGCAACAGGACTGCTCGTGTTGGGTGAATTTCTGCAATGAAGAATTGGCAGAATCAGGAAACAGCTCTTTCGGTCACACTGTGATGCATAAATACCTAATTCTGGTGCTTGGCTGGAAGTAGCCATCTCGGCTCATTCCTACCAGTTATCCTCACAGTGAGATGGTTTCACAGGATGATTATTTCTTCAGAGTAGGGAAAGCACGTTGCATTCATTGGAAATGCACCACCCTGCTGTCAGTATAAATTGCAGACTTCTTGAGGCTTTTGAAAGATGAGCTTCAGTGAATTGAACCAGGAGACCTGATGATTTTGCAGTCCCCAGATACCCTTTGCACTACTTTATCAGGAAGTGTTACCCTCTTCCCTCTCCATCAGGACTGCTTTAGTGGCTTGAGCAGTAGTTCCTGGATTAGTGCAGTTCACAGCCCTGCATAAAAAGGTACAAACAGACCATGGCCTGCTTACCTTAATAGTCAGATTGGAAACTGAACAGCTGGGACCTGAATCACACTCAGTTCAGCTGTTATTGCCACATAGCAAAAATATGATGGAGATAACCAACCCTCCAGGATGGTAGTCCACCAACATTTCTGAGTCAGACACTAATCAATACATACTAGTGTTTAATTTCATCAGGATTTTAGGACAGTTGCAAATCAGAGCCACAACAGTAGAATCAGCAGTTACATCAAACCCAGCTTCTTTCACAAAAAAGAAGGAATTCAGAGGAAAGTTGTGTTTATTGTTCCCCATCCCTCTCCTCTCCCTCTGTCCCACTCCTCCACATGACATCTATTGTGAATTAAATTACAATAAAAGCATGACTCTTGAGATCTTAACCTAAAGAGTGAGTGGTTCCCTGAGTTTCATTTAAGTGTACAAACCTCCATGGCTTATAGGCTCAGGAGAGCTGCGGTGTCTCCTCTTTTCTCTGTTTGCTCAGTCACAAGATGAATGACAGCATATTTCACTGTGGCTCAAGATGTGAGCTAGGACTTTCCTTAAATCTCCTGAGAGTGATCTCTACAATTCCCAATGTAATCCTGGATTTTCCCCTAAAAGCTAATTCAGGAGGGAAAAAAGTTTTTGTTCAGGTCATATATTTATAGTGCCTCCTCAGTTCTTCCTGCCAGTGGTTAAATAAAAGAGCTGTTCTTCACTTCCCCTCCTATTCCATCATAGCCAGGAGCTGTGTCAGTTATTTAGGTACATTGTCAGGAAGACAATGTATAGTAGCACTTCAGCATCTTACCTCAAAATATATCATTCAAAAGTAATCATTGGCAAAACACTGTTTAGCTAGTGGCAACCTGCAAATATTGTAAAGTTTAAATTAATGGCAACAACAATGGGAAATTAAATTGTTTATTATTCTTGAGAGAGAAATCTGTGCACCTTTTATGCCTTGAAACTACTTTCTAATCTTATTATTTAAAAAATAATGACCCAGTCCTATTATTTTTCTTTTTTTTTTCTCTTTTTTTCCAACCTATCAAGCCTTAAGTATGTTGGTTTCAAAATGGTATGAGCAAAAACTCATTAGAATTATATGCTCCATCTGTTTTTCTCATTGGAAGCTTTGTAAAATGCTCCTTCAAATAAATCAAAGATAACTGTGAAATACTGAAGTAATGTAGTTGTTTTGTTCTGTTTTTGTTTTTTTCACTCTTTGCAGTTAAAAAGCGCCAAGGAATTAGCAGAAATCAACGGGCATGATGAATCTCAAGCAAATGTAGGTACATCTATCTATGTGTAGATTAAATACATGTATGCGTATGGTCTCAAATTCACTATATATGTCTTAAAGCTGATAGAATGGCTGAATGATTTGCACATCAGGCTTGTAGTGTCTGGGTTTTTTTTTCTTGAAGCCACAGGTTCAAATCCCAGCAAACTTCATTCAAGGTAGATAAATTGGGTTCCATGCAATTTACTTTGTAGGATTTATTTGGATGAGACTTTAACAGCCAGTGTCCTACTTGCTGTATGTGGGTGTTAAAGATACCATGGAAACGACTGCAAAAGAAATGCTTTTCCTTAGTGTCCTGTCCAGGATTAGTCAAGCTACAAAGTTATACCATTTGTCTCTGTGGCTGCCACCTTGCAGCTGGGCAAGCCTGGCCTTTCAGTTCTGAGTGAAGTGGTTTGCATGTGTATATAATTTTGAAATATTAAATTTTCACAAGAGGACTAAAAGATCTCATTGAATCATTATTTTGTCCAAAAACATTAAAGGACTCTTAGGTCATGTTTTTTAAAACTTGCTGCCAAAAAAACCCCACAAGATTGCTTCTGTTATTCCCTTAATGATTGCTGTCAAAACAGCAATTTCCATAAGGGGGGAAGAGAAAAAAAAAAGGAAAGTTTCCTGCTATGTTTGTCATCCAGACGATGCAAACTTGTACTTTGTCATAAAAATATGAATATTAAAACCAATTATATACGACATCTTCCTCCTGTCCAAGTGAACAAGCAACAGTTTAAACACTAATATATTTTAACATCTGTTTTAGTCCATGTGTCGCCTAATGGCTCAGCAGGAAAACAGTTTTATTTTAAACGTGAATGGTAGACTCAAATTCTGTGAACAGCTTTTTTGATAAGGAAATGTTGTTCTTCTTTTTTTAATCCTTTCCTAAATCTCATTCATTGTGATCCGTTTCCGCAGTGAAGTCGATAGAGCCTCATAGCTCTCAGCGTTTGGACAGGAGACATTCAATATTGTCTGATAGCTCCAACAAATCTGCAGCTGCAGTCTGTCTGCACAGCATCCCATTGCCCCTTTGAAAGATTCTGTTTGCAAACCAAAAATACATTAATCCAATGATGATCATGAAATATTCACATATGCTAGCTAGAAACTGGTCGTTGTACAATAGCTGGTTGCAGGTTTCCCAAAGGAAATTCTAAAGGAATATCTACTTGTAAGACTTAGAAACTCTCTAAAAGAATTTGCTTCCTCACCAAAAATGTGGGTGAAACAATGATATGCAGTATTGAAATGTTTTAAAGGGAAATTATCTGAAAGCTTCAAGTTGTACCATTTCAGCTAATATATAACTGGACAAACAGAAGTCCTTGAAAGTTTTATATTTATATAATATAAAAGCTGAAATAGCATTAAAAGGAAACATTTCAATTGTGTAAAGAGAATGTTTCAGTACATCATTCTCAGATATCTAAAACAAAATATTTCAGAATCTTTGGTTAATAATAAATTTTCCAAAATGTAATATTTTTATTTAGTTTGTAATTGTATAAGTTCCTCAAACGCCTGAATTCTCTATAGGATAGAAACTCTATTTTCTGCCCCTCTTTTCCATGCGCTCTTCCCCAGCTGATCTCACAGCAATATATGACTCTTAACAAAAGAAGTCAATACCTAGATTAATGGCAAAGAGGGAAACCAGATAGTTACAATTATAGAGTCACAGTCGCAGCCATGTATTCAACAATAATACCACCATGAAATTACAGAAAGCACAGCAGTACAAATAGAAATAGAAAAATAGAGAGAAAGAACTGATGTTAAAACATTTTCTACGATAATGAACTTTGTAAAATGGAAGATGAAGTGCCTTTTAAACAATTGTCATTTATATCAAGCATATAGCAGTCAGGTGTTGTGCCTTGCAGGTTATCTCCACATATATTCTCAGCAGACTCCATGGGTTTTGCCCCTGGCCACTGTGCAAATCAGGGATGATCAAAGAGAAGAAGGCTTGGTGGCTCCTACGTGGTTCTTAGTGAACTGTGATGCATATAATTGGATTAGGACATATTTGTTACAGATGACAGGTTGAATTCAGCAAATGAAGTACCTCTACATGATGAGCAATAGTGGGAGGTATTGGTAAGGAAAAATGCCAAGGTATGCCTGTACACTGAACACACAATCTTATCTTCACACTGTGGCATATTTAGATTACTTACTCTGCAGAAAATCAGACTCCTGGAAAGGACAGAAGAAACTTTAGGTACACTGCATACACATCAAGAAGGCCCACACTGTAACCTTAAAGACTACTTTCTTCACTCAGGATTTCTCCTAATGGGACTAGTCTGCATCATCTTTTCCATTAGAAAAGATGTTATTTAAAATAAAATGCGAAAATATTTTTCTTAGCAAAAGCAGATACAGATGTATACTTAGACCTATCCTGGTCTTCTATGTACTCATAATGTGAAATCATCCTGAGAGAGAGACAAGGATCTGGGCACCTCTGGAAAAAGAAAGACTTCCCTCCTGAGGTAATTTATAGGTGCCTGACCTACAAATTGACCTTCATTTTTTTTCTTTTATTTTTGCAGGAAAATTAACTAAGTTGACTGAGAGGCTGGAGCAATTGCAATGTCATTCCTTGCATGTCAGTTCACGCACAGATCTGCAGGGGTGGGGTAGACCAAAATTTCAGTGTATTGCCAGTACATCTGTTATTTCCAGAAAGCAAAACCATCTTACAAGGGTCCATACAGAGTCATAAGGGTGTTTCATGAGTGATTTTCCAGGTACATGCAGTAATATTTGTTATGGCTGTTGACATTTCCCAGCTATACTCTGTGTCAGGAGAGGCCAAATGTCGGGCTCCGGCAGTACACAAAGCCCAAGATTCTGCCCTGGTGTTAACAGAGACTTCAACAGCCTGCACTGCCAGAGGTGCTGTCACTGAGTGCTCATTTTCCATCAGTCCTGTGCTTTGGAAGAGATCAGTCCGTGCTTCTAATCTGACCCCCTTTTCATTTCCTCTTCATAGCTGCTTATAATGGTATTTCATTCACATCTCTGTCTTTGCTGAAGTGAAAATAATGACCAATGGCCAATCATAATTTCAGATATAATCCTCTTCAAGGTTGTTCCCAGACTCTTGAGACCTGAATACTCCCAACGTGAAAAAAATAATCTTGCTTGGGAGCTGTGCTCGAATAGAGACCATTATGCAAACTGAAAATGCTAATCACATGTTGTGTGACTAACTCTACAAAGACAATTGATTCTTCTACTCTTTCTGTAAGTTCAATGGCTTTCTGTGAAGCCTCTAGTACATAAATTAATTTTGATCACAGATCTCCTTTTGCTCACTGCTGAATTCAGTATAAATATGGCACTGCATGCAAATGCAGTGAGTACATCCCTGGTTTGGGGGTCAGAAAGTTAACATCCATGGTATTCCTCCACTGTAAATAGAGAAAGGATGATATTTTTTTTATACACAAGTCTCATTTTAGAATTATTCAGTGGTCTTCCAGGAGTTTGTTGCTCTCCCTTGTCAGCACTCTGCCTTCCTTAGATGGCTCCTGTGAATAACTCCTACCCTTTGCAAAAGTGCTCCAAAATTGTAATCAAGGGTATCAGTTTGCCACATTCAGACCAAAACAAGACATGGGTAATGGTCACAGAAGCATTTTGAATGCTGATTGCAATTTCATAGCAAAGTCCTTACAGCACTAAAGTCACTAAAGAAATTCCCATCAGGTCACAAAGGCTGAATTTTGCTTTAAGACTTTTAGGGTTACCTCATTATCACCAAGACAAAATTAATATATTTCAGAGAATGAAACTGATTTCACCACAAGGGGTTTTTTTGATCAACTTTTTGTTCTGTTTGAGTTTCGTTGTTTGAACAAAAGTACTGACTTTGTCCGCATTCATCTGTCTGCCTTCAGTTAGCATCTCCCACAGCTTGAGCACAATGTTCTGTGGGTTTTTCTCCAGACAGAAAATCAATAATATTAAGTAGGGATGTATTTTTCCATTTGAATGCTTGAAACTGTTGTCAGAGCATTTCTTGAGTTCAACCAAGCATCTTAGATTTAATGTTGATTCTTCCTTTAATTTTTGTCTTTTATATTTGCTTTTCAAGCACATTCCAGATGATCCCTGACTCTGAGGAGGGGGGATACATCACTGCATTGCTCACTTTATAGTACACTGAAACAGATGATATTCCTAACTATGCCCTAGATTTCTCTTTTCAAAGAGTAGGTTAATCACTGATGATCTTCATCAAAGATAAGATGGTTCGTAAGTGAGGCTTACTTTTGCAACAAGTCAGGCAAAGATTTAAAAAGCTAACCCCCTTCAACTTTTGGAAAAGTCTGTGCTTCCATTGAAGTCTGATGAGTTCACTTCTTGTACTTCACTATGCAAAGCTTTAATTTAGCCCCTGTGAATATCTCATGTTAGTGTGTGTGCCAGTGCACATGTGCCATGTGATGTGGCAGCTCCACTTATTGTGGCAGCATCACATTGAGCCAGGTGAGATGGAAAGGGCCCTGAACACAGGGAGAGGAGTAGGAGCTAGAAGAATGCAAAATCATCCCAGTAGTTTGGGAGTGTGGGACAAAAGTTGGTCATCTTTAGTGATGAAGATCTCAAGTGACTGCTGATTCTTCTGCTTCACTTCCTTGTGCGTGCAACAGTCATTTCCTGGTTATCCCACTTTTCAAAAGGCTTGCTCTTCCCAGAACAGCACAGGCTTGCAATAAAAAATGTGCTCAATATGGCTTATATAAGAGTAATTTAAGTCTAAAGTTACAGGCCAGAAAACCCCAGTGCAAGCCTTGCACACGTCAGGAATTACGTGTTTCTCTCCTGTCTGAGCTTCCCAGGTTTGTAAGCTGTGAACCTTCACCTCAGCAAACTGATGTCAGTCACTGAGTACCTTCCTTGGGCTCCCCCCAGTGAGGTCCTCTGGCCTTGCAGATAGCATTTCTGTAGCACATGGGTGTGATTGGGCACTGCAGAAACTGAGGCAATGACACCTTGGTGCTTTAGAGGATAAGGAAAGGGTCCTGGCAGCCTCTCCATACCCATGAGCTCAAGGCTGACATTCCCTGCAGGGAATGCCAGAAGTTGGGGTTTGTCTCTCTGCCACACCTGAGAAGAAAAGAGCACACACTATGGGCACCCTCCATCCCCTTTTGTTGTAACTGCTCCCTTCTGCAAGTGTCTAGAGAGAGCAGGCAGGAATAATGGAGAGTGCAGGGATGAGGACAGCTCCTTGAGAAAGGAGAGGTAGGGTTTGGTTTCTCATTGTGGGTGTGTTGTGTCATTAGGAGAAGATGCAAGGACCCTTACCCTCATTGGATTGGAGCCATCGAGGGAGGCTTTAGAGAGACACATTTACTATCTGTAGTCAGGTTCTTCTGTCCTGATGGGGCCAGTACCAAGGGGTGAGGAGTGGCTGTGCCTCTTTCTATTCCCTACCTTTTCCATTCCAGACATTTATTTGTAGCCCTTTCATCACTCACTTCTTCTCATTTCCTTCAATTTAAGGTCCATGGAGCATGATAGATTCAAGCAGCTCTGACCCTTCGCAGATCAGCAGCTTTCCTACTTACTGCCACGGGCATGAGGAATGACCACCTCCTGAATTCAATACCACAAGGCCTGAAAAGTGGCAGGAGCTTAACGGGCTGTTTAGGATGTTATCAAAGAGCCCACTCAGCCTTCAGAAGTTCTTTTACGCTGGTAGATCAAATCTCCCCGAGTTCCCCCCTTTGCCACCCCAGCCCTGGTTTGCCATTTCAGAAGACAGCGAGAGTTTCATTAGCATGGTACGGATGTCTCTGCTGGCTAGTCTCTGAGATTCCAGCCGTGATTGAACCCTACAGGGAGCAAACAAGGAGCAGACCAAGGTGTACTCTGACACAGAAAGTGCTCCCTGAAGTAGATCTGGGCTGTAGCAATAACCCCTTTGTTAATGTGCAGCAAGAAATCACACCACTTCCCTTGTCCCTAATTAAGAGTGTCAGAGTGACTTGGCTTTTGATTGCAGTGAATTCTCATCATCTGAGGGAGGAGAAAGAGAACTCTGAGACACAATGATAAAACCCATTCAGCCACCCACTCAGCAAATCACAGAAGTTTTTTTTTTAACTTTAAATTTCATATGAGCTCCACAGGGAGACAGATCTTCAATGCCCAGAGCTACCTGACATTTTAATAATATCTGATCATTATGTGGAGCCTTTCATCCCAAAGCATTTTCCCCGAGTATTTATACTGCACACGTATACAGGAGTCATCCTGTCATTTCTAGTGAGGAATAACATTCAGCCTAATACATATGCAGCTGTGTGCTTAACCCACACAGTGTGCAAGGCAGATTGGCTTGTCAGAGCACTCAGGCTCCCCCGCAACTACCTGAAGGATGATGGACCACCTCTGCTTCAGCCACAAGGCAGCCACAAGGCTGCTACTGCAGTCCTGGGGGGTGTACACCACACTCACGTGCCTTCCAACCAGCTTTCAAGGAATAGACAGGAAAGAAGTGACAGAAGTGAGAAAGGAACTTCAATATTCCCAAGAGCCGTTCTTCATAGAATGGTTTTCATTTGAAAGGGCTTTAAAGATCATCTAGTTCTAATCCCCTGCCATGGGCAGAGACAGTTTTTACTAGACTGGATTGCTCAAAGCTCCATCGAGCCTGGCCTGGAGCACTTCCAGGAATGGGGCATTCACAACTTCCCTGGGCCCCCTGTACCAGTGTCCCACCACCCTCACAGTAAAGAATTTCTTCTTTGAATCTGATCTAAACCTGCCCTGTCAGTGTAAAGCCATTTCTACTTGTCCTGTTCCAACATGGCCTTGTAAAATGTCCCTCTCCAGCTCTCTTGCAGCCCCCTTTAGGTATGTGAAGATATTCTAAGGTCTCTCCTTAAACCTTCTCTTCTCCAGGCTGAGCAACCTCAACTGTCCTGTCATCACAGGAGAGTTACTCCAGCCCTCTTATCATCTTTATTACCCTCCTTGGACAGTGCTTCGACAGGTCTATGTCCTTCCCATGATGGGAGCCCCAGAGCTGGATGCAGCACTGCAGGTTGGGTCTCAGCAGGGCAGAGCAGAGCAGAGCAGAGCAGAGCAGAGCAGAGCAGAGGGGCAGAATCCCCTCCCTCAGCCTGCTGGCCACTCTTCCTTTGAAGCAGCCCAGGATACAGCTGGCTTTCTGGACTGCCAGGCTCACATTGCTGGGTCATGTTGAGCTTCTCATCAAACAGTATTCCCAAGTCGCTCTAAAGAACCTCAGAAAGAGTTTGTCATCCTGATCAAAAGGAATAAAAACTCCAAAGGAATAAAAACTCCAAAGTAAGTACTTTAAGTACTTTTTGCATAATCAGATGTGGAGATTCCTAAAGTTATATCTTTCAAATACAAAACCATGAAGAAAGCCATTGACTATCATAAGACATTTCAGGTGGGTTTTCCCTGCCTCTTACTTCTTTTTGTTTCAACAGAGTTTTCAAAACTTCTGCAAGTCCCAGAAGGGAAACAAACTGCCTTTTTTTCTCTCTCTGTCTTTTTCTTTAACTTTTCCTTTGGAAGTGCACCATTCTAGAGGAGATTGCAAGAGTGATATTTGTGCTAAAGACCATTTCAAAGGGTTTTCATAAATTCTCAATCTCAAGTAAACATGAAGTACCTCCTCCTGCAATGACTTCAGCAGAGCTGGTGGGCAAGTGATGCTTTCATTCAGTCAACCATTGGTTTGCTGCAATTCCCTAAAACAAAGTGTGCAAAATGACAATTACCTTTTATCTTGCAAAGCAGCCACCTTCACATTGCATAAAACATCTGTGTTAAGTCATCAGGAACCTACACATAAATCCAGCTTTAGAAAATGAAGCAACCTGATCATACTTTTGAAAATGAGCATGAAGTAACTCTCCTATTAGTCATCCATATTTTGCATATGTACGTTCCCATAAAAAAGTGTTCAAATACAATGAAAAAATATAAAGAGATAACTTCAACGAGAAAAGCATTTTCAGATTATTGTTAGTTGCCTAAAACTCAGCAGGTGAAAGTTACAATAGTAAAAGCTTTATAATGAAAAAGTTTAAAGCATCTCTCTGGCAAATGGATCAGAAAAATAGGATGTCAAGAGCACCATAATACAATTAATCTTCACTCCTGAAAATGCTTCTATTATGTAGGATAAATCAGATAAACAAACCTTAGATCCATCCATTTGAAGTTTTTCATTTGAAAGGTCTTATATTCGCAGTTCTAATTTGTCTACATTGCTGTTCTATAATTTTAATGCCAAATAATTTTTCAAGTTTTCAACTGTTTATTTGTTAATACCAGTGCACTCTGAAATTTACAATAATGGTAAATACTATGTTAGTGCATTTTAAAAGTAAATTTCTATAATAGTGTCCTTTAAAAGTAATTACAATGTGCTGGTTCTGACAAAATCAACCCTGGCTTCTTGCATAGAACAAAATAAGTTACCAAGTTTAGGCTTGATTTGAATGAAAAGATGAAACCTGGTGTCTATAATTTCTAATGATAGACCAGTCATATTCACCAGCAATGCAGCATATGAAAAATACATCCTTCTGCATCACTAGGTAGGTAGTAGAAGGAGAATGATCTTGTAAGACTCTGGAAAAAAAACACTGAAAATCAAAGGCTTTTTAAAATGAGTTTTTGACCTGGTGCTGACGTTAACAGTGGCACTTGCTACTTGTGAGAGCTTTGGTTTTGGGCAGATGGTTGGATGCCTCATTCCCTGCCTTATTCTTTTCATATGTGATGCACCACTGCAATTTTTTACTGTAAACTGAGTTATCCCAGTACAAATAGAAAAGGCCAAGAAGCCTCTCTGCATATAGACAGTGTGTCACAAGGCCATTTAACTTAGTGCTAACCACTTTTCTAAAATCAGTTCTTAGGCTCTGAGGAGCCAGGACCACGTAAAATATAAGCTTTCTAGGAAGCAGTTAATTCACCAGCACAAGATAATTCACTTGAAGCAAAAAAATAATTATATTAATCAAAATTATGAGCAATTTTCTAGTCAGAGTATTTTTAGAGGAGTAGTCAGCAGAGTGTCAGAAACAGTCACTGAAGAGGACAGACTGAGAGAAGAGCTATGTAACACATGATATTTATTTAAGTTAGGACAATTATAAGTTACTTTCAGAGTTCAGACATTCAACCAAATTTTCACACATCACATCACAACATAGTGTGTAGCTGATGAAGGGGACCAAGTTCCATTAAAGAAAGAATTAGAGACATCTGGCCCAAATCAAGTATTTCTGGTTTTGGGAGATGGTAAATCCTGGCAGCCTGACAAAGACAAGGTGGTCACAGCTCCATGGAATCAGCCTGCAGCTACACTGAGCACATATTCCTCACTGGTGTGTGGAAGACACATGCATCACATGAGTCCATCTGTATACACAGGGCCAGCCACCCAGATCAACACAAACTCAGCATTTATAAACATGAACAAGGAACACATACATAAACACGAGGTACACCAACAGCCCTTTTGGGCTGATCACAGTAACAGTCCATTAGTGGGTAGTACATGTGCAGACTTAGACATATACACAATGTGAATTCCTCCAGAAACTGGACTTTGACTCTCAGGCTGTCCCATAACTGGCTCCTCATGCACAAATGTACACACACACACACACAAAGTAGTTATTTAGCCATTCCCCCGGTTCCATGGTATCCCTAGTTGGTGGCTTGGACCCCCAGGTCTCTCTAACTGCAGCACTCCAGGCTGCAGTGGCTCTCTCATTGCTGATCCCGTTCCAGCTGCTCTGCTCAGATGCCCTCACAGTCCCCCCATGCATACAGAACAGAGTCCCTCACCCAAGAAAAGAGAAATTAGTTTGATGGGTGTTATACACTGATCAGGGCCTGACATGGTCAGACAAGTGTACTGACCAGCAACCTGATTACATGCAACCACTCCCTTTTATCCCCTCCCAAACTGCCAAGATCCCTCCTTTTTCCGGCTACCTCTTCCACTTCTGAGGACACTCCAGCTAGGTTTTGTACAGCCCCATAATGCTCTGCTCCTACATCCCGTAACAAGTCCTGTATTCCTACAAGCAATGTTCCCTCAGTCTGTAGGATGTTTCAGAGGTGGACTGATGTTCACTGTGTCATGTTCAGACCCTGGACCTGATACTTTCCTGTTACAGCCCTGAGAGGAGCTGGGTCAGGGGACTCTGCTTACTCTGATTAGGTTATCACATTTTCCCATCTGTAATGGCACCTCTGTACTCCTATGTGCTTGTGGAAATAAGACTTGAATCACAAGTATCACAAGGATGGAACAAGAGATGGTGGCTGGAAAATCTCTTCTGTGGGGGACAGAGGCACCCCACTGTTGCTAAGGGTGCAAGACTGGGATGTGGCAGAGAAACTGCTGAGCCATTGGACTGCTACCTTTCTGTTGCACATCCGTGTGCTCTGCCACTGCAGCTGATCCTGCTCTGAGCAGAGGGTTGGACTAGAGATCTCCCAAGGTCATCTGCCTGTTTTTGTGATGCTGTGACCATCTGAGTCTCAATCACTGCCTGTGAGTGTACTCATATATTGCCACATTTGCAAGGAAATTTGATTAAAGTTAAATTTAAATAAGCTCTTTCGTGTAGCTTAGTTAAACTTGGATTGAATAATTTTGAATTCACCATGGATAAGAACATAGACAAGGACAGTAGCCCATTCTCAAGTGCTAAGCTGTCAGAAGTTGTCCTGTACCTCAACCTTGCATGTCCCCATAAATTTAAGGTGCCTGACTTGATGTGCATTGAAAGTATTGCAAGACTTCCATTCACTTGATTGGTTATTGAATTATGCTGCACTCAGGTTAAAATTGCAAGATTAAATTTTTAGATGTAGTTCTGAAGTGCATTTAAAGAAAGACTAGCAAAGCAAACCCATCTGTACCAGACTATAGGACATTCACAGATAAATGCAATACATACATTAAATACATACAGTTCTTCATGCTGCAGACCAGTTTCTACCCAAGTTTGCAGTCAAACCTGCCTGGTCCTCAATAAGCAGTTTGGGCAAACTCACCTGAAGTGCAAGCCCAGTTCTGTGTGCTCAGAGCAGGCACACTTATTATGCCTTTCAATATCTTATAGGCTGCGGATTTGGCGTCGTGTGTGCATGGGTCTTTCTTCTATGAGAATTTTAAAATTGCCTTTTATTTCCAAGCTTACAGCATTTCTCTGGCCCACTGTTAATAGCCTGCAAGATTTTTGCTTATGTTTCAGATATATAGTTTTTTTCTCCTCCTACTCATTTTCTTTCTTAAATCCCCTGGCTGATGAGAAAGTGTGGTGTATCCCTTACATCTAACAACATGCAGCAGTGGCTCTGTTTTGCCTGCTGTGACAAACATCAAGTCTTTCCTTTTTCTGCCACTGTTTTAATGCCTCAGACAATTGACTTTGTGCATATAGTAAAAATGCAAACTTTTCCAGAGGCTGGGAGACTTATGGGATTTTTACTGGGCCTTTCAGAAAACACAATATTATTTTTACCCCCTCACTACATAATTCTTCAGAATTCCATACGCTACAACAAAGAAAATGAGGTCTTCGAAGACAGTATGCAAGCAGTCATCATTCCCCCTAGATTCAAAGATAATTATCAAATACTTGGATTATCCAGAGAGTGGAGGGAATATTTCATTTCTTTGAATGTCATTGCATCCTTGGCACATGTCAGGTATCTTCAATGTCACATTCATTAAATCCTATATTCTGCCTTTCAAAGTAGAGTCCTGAACAACAGATGGTATAGAACTGCATTCTGGCCAGAGGAGCTTCTAGGTAGGGCAGCTACTGTGCAAGCCCTGCACTCTTGCTCAGTGTTTATGGAGAATCTCAAGTCCTCGCTCCCTCCATTTTTAGGGATGCTGGCTGGCATATATTTTCAGGAAAGAACAAATATTTTACATTGTCTGCCTTTTTTGCATTAATTCAAGGCTGACCTGAGGAGGATTAATGCTATCTAGATTGAGAAGTTTTTTTATTTAATATATTACTTTCCCATTGGGAAAAAAAAAGAAACCAATAAAGGAAAGAAAGACCCATCCAGCCTAAATATTTGGAGCTTTCTGATCTGCTAGAGCCCTGGAGTGCAGAGCTAGCCTTTTGTTCTTACAGGATCTGTGACTGTCTTCTGCAGAATATCACCACATCTCTTCTACTCTTCAGGAGCTCTGTGCATTTCTCTCAAGAGTCACTCTCTCATTTTTGTGTCTCCTGTGTTAGACCCAGCTTCTCTCTGGACAGTGAGACCATGGCAATATATTTTCCCATGCCTCTTCCAAAAGAAGCCAGGATACTCAAGTGAATGATGAAAACCAAACTTCTCTCCCACTTACAGCCAGGCTTTATACATCCACGTGCAAAACTGCCATGTGTGACTCTCCACAGCTATCCCCTCTGCGTCAATGGTGGTGTCAGGGATCTGGTTGTGGAAATTAATAGTCCATGGGATAAAATTGTTATTTGCTGTCCTCTGTTTCAGCCAGCAAGCTCTCCTGAAAGTTTTCCAGAAAGACTCTCTTTCTCCCTCCCTGGTTCAAATGCAGGGAGCCCTGAATCAAAATGCTGGTCCCAAGGGATATTTGCAGAACCATAGGGATTTCACTCCCATGAGGCAAATTTCTGTTTTTTCATGGTCTGCTGATGGATTAAAGTGTCATTTGCAAGAAAAAGCTCTAAGTTGGCAATGGTGAGAACATCACACAGAATAGTTGCATTCCTACTGAGCAGCTCTGGAGCTGTCATCATCAAATTGGTCCAGCTTGTTTTCCAATACCTGACATAACTCGCGAATAATAAATAGGACCAGGTACCTAATGATCTCCAGGTGTGATTTAACCTGGATTAAACCTTTCACACACTGTGTTTAGCTCTTGCAAGGTCATTTCATTTCTAATAAGTACCAGTTTGCACATGCTCAGCTGTGTTCTTGTCCTTTAATGCAGTAACGGACAGATGGTAGCAAAATATTCCTTTTATAATGAAACCTGCTGAAGGAGACTGCTTAGGGCCTCAGAAAATATAATTTGCCAAATAAAGAATGGTCTCCAGGAAAGAAAGGAAATACTGTAATGCAGTGCATATTAAATAATTTTCCTCAGGCATCTGGTGATCAGTAGCTTTTTCTTATGCCAGAGAGGTGACCTAACTGGTTTTTTTCCAATTATTTATTGCTTCATTCACCTTTGTACTCTTAAGAGTCTTGTTTCTGTGGGTTGACATAAGTAGTGCCTCTAAAAAAGTGTAAATTAAATACATGAGGATTTGTTGTAAAGGCTTCATAGGTACCAGATTTGTATCTGCAGTATGCTGTCAAATTCTTAAGATTTTCACTTATGCTATAATTAGCTCAGTTTCTGGGTGAATTTCACACTCATTTTTTAGACCCAATTATGCCATTTCTCTTAAACCACTATTAATTCCTAGCAGCATTGCTAGTGAATTCTGATCTACTTTATGTGACTCTGCACACCCTGTATTTTCTCATGGCCTGTGCAAACTTCTTTTGGCAGCTGAATACATCAGAGTGATCTAATTTATTATCTTCTGTGAGGCAGGTAGCATTGGATGACAGAAACCTCTCCTTTTAAAGCCTCCAAGAACCTACAACTTTCTTCTAAAGCCAGTGGTTTGCTGAATATCTATCTTTGCTACTCATTTCCTCAGGCTTCCCCATAAAAAATTTTTACTCTTTTATCCTCTGTTTCAACATAGCGCTAAGGAAGACTTGATGTGACTTCCTTTAGCATCCATTTACACTGTCCTATAAATCATACAAAATGTTCTGCACAGGCTCAAATCTAGGCATTAAATGAGAATCCATCTGTTCGTTGCTCCCAATGGGATTATGGTTTCTTTCTCTGCATCACTGCTTGACAAAACTTCTAATCCCACCTGAAACTATGAGTGTGCTGTGTTTGGGGCCTGTTATATCAAATACACATCTCTCTGCTCCCACCTTTCCCTCTCAGGAGTTGCTCTGCTGCTCTGCTTTTCTGCTGCAGTGTCACGAAATCTGTCATCCAGCTCTGTTCTGATCTGTAACCCCCTTGTCATTACTGCCCTCTTGGAGAAAGTCACGTAAACACCTTTTATTTCAGTTCCTTGCCTGGGTTTCCTTTCACTGCTTTTGGATGTCATGGCCAGCAAAAGATCAGATTTTGCATTAGCCTTTGGCTCTGCCAGGAGGGGAATCAGCAGTGCTGGACAATTTAGAGCATGCTGCTGCTGCTATAATGTACCTTGTGCATTACAGCACTACAGGAGAGTTAATGTCAAAGTGATTTAGCTGCCAAAGCACCCAGGAACACCATTATTTTAAGAGGGGGATCACTGCCAACTCTTGAACTGCAGACTCCCTAAACTAAAATACACAACTAAGAAGTTATTTGATCTCTGCTAAGTAGAAAGCCAGCAGAGACTGACACGTGCACAGCCACACACTGGTAGATCTGTGGCCAGGAGAAACGCCTCAGCTGGCCATTAGAGCTGCAACAAATTCCAGATGACCCGATGGGCTTCACGCCTCGTTCGGTGTGGGCCGAGGAGTGTCAGAGCCCCTTGCTGCTGGGGGCTGAGGATGTGACACATGTGCATGTGTGTCACTTAGGTGCACGCAGATTCCTTAGCTGACACATGGCAGCTTGTTCATCTTTGTGACCCGAAGGAACACTTGAAGCCTCGATGCATCTGAGTCATCAGGCTCTGCTTATCCGACAGCTGCCCCTTGGAGCAGGCCTGTGAAGAGCTCAGACTGCATCACTGGAGGTTTCTGGGTTATGTTGTTTGTTGGTTTGTTGTTTTTTTTTTCTATTAAAAATGAGAAAGCGTATGACTCTTTTTACCAATCTCACAAACTGTGATGCCTTTAGTCATCCATAAAGAGGCACATTTTACATATTTTGGAGTTTATTCCTTTTTTTAACATGGATTATTCACACCTTTCAAAATGTCTCAGAGCAACCCAAGCCCAGTGTCCCTCTTTTATTGCCAAAAATGCTTGCCAAAATTTTTGGAGCAAGGCACCACACCATAGGTATGTCCTAAATGAGCCACATCATTATACCAAATAGTACATATTTGCTTGCATTTAAGGCTGCCCAGTCCCACATAACCTCCAACAGCTTACCTTGACTCCCTCAAACAGAACAAGAGCACCATTCCTTCACAGCCCCACCTCACACCACCGTGTCTCCAGTGCCATGCTCTCTGCCTCCGAGGTTTTGCATGGAACTGCTGAGCATTTCACAGAGCAGATGCAGCAGCATGAGTCACTGCCTCACCGAGGAACGAGTTACTGCACATTGGCTGCTCCATGGAAACAGCCCATGGATACTCTTGAATATTGTGCAATACACTCAGAGACCACTTGCATGCCTTGGAAATAATTTATTTACTCCATGTATACCCAGTCACACAACTGCCTGGGTACTTCTGATGGAGCACCTGCTATGTGATCTCTCAGATGAAACTTAAGTGGTCTGGGCCACCTGATTCCAGAAACAAAGAGCTCCGAGTAGGAGCCTTGACTTGTTTGCTCTTCAGGTTGGTGGTCTTTCAGTCCTTGAAACAAGATAGCTTTATGCAAACCGCCTGTTAGGAGTGGTCTTCCTGAAATGTGCTGACCCCCAAAACATGCCTGAGAACTGTTTGGGATGGGCCAATGCCATGCCAGGCACTGGTTGAAGAGTATAATAGGGCAGAGGGTTGTGCTCCAGTAGCTAGAAATGTTGTTCGTGACCGCTGTATTTACTCTTATGGCTGTAGCTGAATGTCTCCATCCATGTTCCCTGAAGGCGGTCTTGGTTTACAGCTTTAATAGCTACAAAATGTGAGTTTTCTGACCATCCCCATACTTTATGGCACAATCTCTCCAGCTGTTATAATGAAGAAGCACTAGCAACAAAGTTATTACTTACTCTGCAAACAAAATTTCTCTTCTTGGCAGCACTTGGTATGAAGGTAGTTCAAAGTATGTCTCAATATTCTGCAAACAAATCAATTATTTATAATTGTCTTGTCTTTAGATGTGAATTAAAGTAATGATTTTTTACAGAATTGAAAGGAAGCAGACAAGTTTAATTGAGGTAAATGAAATCTACATGACCACCTGTTTGTTTTTTTAAACTTCATAGGAAATCAATGTATTGACAGTAGCATTGGTCAACCAGGACAGAGAAAAAAACTCAGAGAAACGAAGTCCAGGTCTAAAATCAGAGAAAGAGGCACTATTAATAGGTAAGATAACCCCAAAGAAGATTTTTGAGAACAAAATGCCTTCTAACGGGTTTCTGTTTTGCATATATGTTTACACACCTTTGTGCTAGTACAAGTAAAAAAGGAAAAAAATACACTTTTTTTTTTCATCTGTGTTCAAAATGGCTTTTCGTAAGAAAAATCCTAAAATAAAAGTGAACTTTGCCTTTTTGAAAAATTCTGCAGTTTAATGAGAGGATTTCAGGTATGAAGAAAATTGCAAGATTTGCATTTATACTTGCAGCATGAATGTATGATGGTTTTATTTACATCCAGATTTAGCAGGCCAGAGTTGTATAGCTTGTTATATGATTATTAGACAAAGTGGTGAAGGAGAAGGGAATGGAAATAATATTAGTAAACTGCCAAGGAAAAAATACATATACTGCATGTATTAAGCAAGCCAGATTTATGCCTTTGACATTAGGTGAGGGAATTAGCAATATGAATATTTATAGAGAATACCACGAGGACTGTCATACCCTTTACCTAGAATAAAATTTTTAAAATAAACTCTTAAATAGTGCCTAAAGCTTATAGGCAGTGGCCCAGCTAACTGGTATCAGGCATTTATCCACACAGAACTGGCTGTACCTGTGCTACTCTTGGAGGGAACAAGCGCCATTTAAACCTGTGCATATTTTGGATTTGGTTTCAGTGGGGTAGGTTTCCAGGGAGCACAAAGGCCCCCAGTTCCAGTGTACCCTGTGGCATGGCAACGGAAATGTTGACCTGAAATAAAAGGTTTAGTTTCTCTGGTTTGGTCTTTTCACAAATCAGTGGTATCCTGATAAATGATAGTTCCAAAACTACCTTAGTTTGTTTAGATGCAAACTCAATTTTCATCACCTAGGCACCAGGAAGATTGCTGGTTTATTGCTGAGGCGCAGATTCAGCAATTCACAAGTTCAGTTCAGACCAAAGAGGTCATTTGGAAGTGAAGAATGTGTTTAAACATTTAAAGTGCTTAGTACACAAACTCCCTGTGACTAGTGAGATGCAAAACAGCAGAATGCACAGAAATGTATGACTTGATTGAATTCTGCTTGTTATAATTAAATCTGAAACTTTTAATTGCAGGGACAGTACTTGATCTTTTAAAAGTTCATTCTGTGAGAAAGACAGCAAGCATGGGATTTTAAGAACAGCATAGCAAACTTTTTTTCTAGGTCACTCACTATTTGACTGTAACAAACAGTGGCAATGTCCCAAAGTGGGTCCTGTACATCTGCTCTTCAGTGGCACACTCAGATAAACAGAATAACCTCAGTTCAGATATTACTGGTCATAATACCCCCACAACTGACTCACTGTTACAGTTCAAAGATTAAAGATTCCTCAAGATAGATTTCATGTTGTCTCTTCCTCTGAGGCATGATCAGGTGTGGCAAGGGAAAAATTTGCCTTGCCTCCATCCATTCACTAAGTTCTTCTGTATTTTAAAAAATAAAATGTTGTCTTAGAGGATAGAAAATAAAAGATTAAAAAAAATAATAAAATGTTATCATGGAACTCCCATCAATAACTACAAAATATTGACAAATTACTTGTTATTTACATTATATGAAAGAGCCAGCTTTGAATGTCCTGAACTGAAGAGCCTCGAGAACCACATAACAGATGCAATGACACTGGTAAAATGTGATTTGAGTGCAAATAGGATTTCCAGTCGACTCATCCAAGTGTGATGGTCTTGGCTTTTGCTTCTAGAGCTCTTGTTTGGTTACCTGTAGTCGCCCACAGCACAAAGAAGGTCACTACTGCTAGAATCCTATTATAAAAAATTTATTACACGTCACTTCTTATGCAGGACCAGAAGTTTGTAAATGATGTTTGAAAAGTGGAGGAGGAAAAAAGGTGTTCTTTGCAAAGCCAGTCTAAAATGCGTTATATATTGCTTATCAGTTTCAACCATGGCCAGTACTTGGGGAAAAATGAAATCCAAGATTATCCTCATTCATTCAGCATCAAGAAAGCAATATGGCCTGCAGTACACAAGATACAGTGACCCATTTTTGTCATTTGTAAGCATTTTTAATCCTGGTGTTTATGATTTAAGTATAAGAAACCTCCCCTAGGGTGATTCAGCTAAGAACCCCATCCAAAGAGAGTTGAAAATATTTGTTCTGATTCTTACAGTTCAGCTCTCCCCAAACAGCAAGTAACACACATGCCATTTTGTATTTTCACTGTTTGCTTAGAAGAGGAGAAATTGAATAGTGCTTTAAATAGCAATACTGGTGCCCCAAATCTTGTTCTCTCTGGTCATCGTTATTAATGCTGTCACTTGATTTTCACTGCAGAAGAAGTCTCTGGACTTAGATCCTGACTCCTTCTAAGCCACTTTTAATTCCCATACCTTTTATAATCATCCTAAGAACAACAATGAAGATAGACAGAACATGCTCTCTCTTAAGAAAAAGTAAATAAGCAGATATGTCATAAAGCATTTGTGTTTTCTTCAGCAGCAGTTGGGGGTAATACGGATTAAACACTTTTCATAACCAGCATCTGCATAATTACTAGAAAAATTTGAGGGAATAAGGGTTCTGACACAATTTTATGAAACGTTTTCACAACAGAAAATCCAGTGAAGGGGAAAAAAAACAATAATTTTGCCATTACAATATCCACAATTTTATATTGGTAAATCAAGCATAAAATTAGTGGTTGAAATGCTCCCAGCAAGGCTTTGTTTAGAAATTCCTTTATTCATCAGTATGTTATTTTGGTCACTTACTTGCTAACTGCTGTCATTCCTGAAGATGAGCTATTGTATTTAGCATGTTACTATGACTGTATTAAAAATGTGCTGTTTTGTTATGTTTACTGGGTTGTGCAAGGAAAGTAAGAATCATAATTCATACTGAAAAACCTGCAAGAACAGACTCTTCAGAGTTATTTTTCCTATTTTAATGATACAGTGTCTGAGGTAATTTTAATACTTTTTGTAATTCTGTTTGTTTTTAATACAGGTATCATATCCACATTTCTTCACGTCCACCCTTTTGGAGCCAATATAGAATATCTTTGGTCTTATATGCAGCAGTTGGACTCTAGGGTAAAAGAAATTTAATCAAAATCTGTTTTCTCTTTAGAAATATTGTATTATTCTTTACTGCAGGTTAAACTCTTCATGCATTTCCATTAGAAAGATAATGGGATATGGGGCTTGGGGGTTTGCAGTCTTTATTCATTTGCAAATTACAGTGCATGTGCTTGTGTTGAGGTCTTTGCCTCGAACTGCTTAGCTATCCTTTGTGGCACAGAACAGCAGAGCTCTAAATGGCAAAGACTAGCAGCTGATTTTATGACACATGATTCTGAAATATACCTGTGGGGAAAAAAAGCAGAACACGAGGCAGGTGTGGCCATGGCCATCAAACCATGCAGTTTTTGGAGATGGCCTCTTATTCTTTGAAAAGTTGTTAGCTGTGTGTCACAGTGAACTGAACCTTCATGAACACAGGAGTGGACCACGTTGCGTGTCCTTTGTTCTCCATGTGGGAGCAGAGATGACCACATGAAGGAATTGGGTGACCCTACTAATTTCAGTGAAGCTGTGGCCCAGACAAAAGTGAGGCCAGCACAAAACAGTGTGCACAGTGTTTCGTGCTTCTGTCCATACAGTCCACAGTCAATACCTACCCGTAGGATGCGATTCTTTGGCTTAATTTGTAATATCTGCTGTAGAGTGAGATGAAATCAAGCACCCAAATCGGCCTACTCCTCTGCACTGAATATTAAGCAAGACATGGGTGAGAAGCTCAAGTGTGAAATGATCAGGTGAATGATACTCCAAGTGCTAAACAGCAGCTCTGCAGGATGCACTTAGCAGATGCAGGGATCACCCTGTGGCCAGCCACAGCTCTGTCCCATATCTGCCAATACTTGAGTGATGGTGCTTTCCCAGATCTTCTTGCAACAGAACTCCTTTGATCCTTTTGTTCCTGAACAGCTCCCTCCGCCCATAGCTAAGATCAGCTTCCCACTGCTTTGATGGGCTGCTTCGACGGGTTGCTTCATGCTTCTGGAGGATCCTGGATCCTTCTTCCATTTCTATGAGAAAGTGTAGAACTAAAAGCAGAGGAGATACTGAACTAGAAGCTCACTGGAATTGCAACAGGCTGCATTGATGAGTGATGAATTTGTTAGGCACTGCCTTCAGGCCATGGCAACTCAGGTTTCCTAGTGCTTTACGGCCCACTGCCACCCACAATGAGAAGGAAGTGGGGAATGGGGATGAGGATGGGGATGGGGATGGGAGAAAGAGGCAAGAAACTGGTGAATTTCAGTTCTTTTTTAAATGTCTGGTTTTATCAAGACCTGATTAATCCAGCCCTTCACACCTCCAGCCATTCTTCTGCTTCTCTGTGCCTCTGCCGCACCTGCACTTTGTTTTGTCTTGTCCTGCATCACCCAGTCTGTGCAATCTCCTCGGTTATCTCTCAAGTCCTTCCTTAATACAGCATTTGGCTAAGTTTCAACTGGTTTTTCTTCTGGATTACCTCTTCAGCTTGTATCTCTTGAGTAATAACAGCAATCATCCAAAATATGGACTCTCTGGGCTCCAGCCCTGCTGCTCATTGCTTCTGCCCAGTGAGCTCTTCAACATTCTCACCCTGCACTACTGTGGTCCCTTCTTGTGCATGACTGTGGGCTCTGCCCTTGAGTTTTTGCTCGTGTGAATAACATGTGGGCTTCTGCGAGGCTGCCAGGGTCAAGCTCTTGGCTTGCAAACACGGCCCTCAAGGAAGGAGCACTGTCTCCATCTCTGCTGCTACCACCAGACCTACCTGCTGCATAATAAACACAAGCTGCAAAATTTGACCTCGTTGGTTTATTTTGGAAGCAACTGCTTGTAGAAACAAATTACTTTTTAATAGCGCGATCCAGAGATGCAATCTCAGAGATGAATTTCAATTACTTTCCATGGTTAGCCTGTCATTCCTCGCCTGAACAGGAATGATAAGGTCAGCATACCCGTGTGGGCTGAGGGCTCAGTGTAGAGCTCAGATACATTGCACAGAAGTAACCAGACACCCACTGCTGCCATGTGAGTGCTTAAAAGATGGATTGAATCATGCTGAAGCTTTAGACTGCCTCCAACACTGAGTTTTGGTGCCACCTTTAACAAATCATTTAATCTTTCTGCTGCACTAACCTCTACAGAAAAACAAGAGGCAATAGATATTTTCTCGTTCCCCTTGGGTGTACTGAGGTATAATTAGCACATTTTATGTTTATATACTGTTTTGAAAAGGAAAGGTTTTGCCATGGAAGGTTTCTGCTGGTATGAATAAGCAGAAATATCATTATTTCCAGAGAAGCCTTTCAAAGCATAGAGATACCTGTGGATAACAGGCAGCACCCATAGATTTCTTTGCTGTTTCTTTCATGACCACCTCTTTAGAAGCAGTAGGATAAAATGGCTCATATTCCATTACTGTTCATTTCTTGACTTCCCTACTGATTATACCAGAAAGGTTGCTTTTGTAAAAGTGTTTTCTGTGATGAGAACTTCTTGCCTGTTAGGAAGGTGAGCAGTCATTAGGGTTTAGAAATTATAAAAACATCCTGACCAGTGCAGAACTGAGAGCTTCACTGCTTAATTATCTGGGGCTGCTGAACTGGGTAAGACTGAGAGAAGATGGCTCCATGGATAGTCAGCCTTCAGTACCAACAGAGAGCTGATTGAAGTCTTTTTGAAAGAGATAACCTGATGAAGCTAGGAGAAGAATTCAAAACCGTGTAGGGTGAGAAGAAGAATAAGGTCCCATCTGCTTCTTCATCCTCCTCACAAGAACACCTATGACTGTAGTTTTTAGATGGACTTCATACCACACTGTGGCCACAGTCCCATGGCAGTTGTCATTGCTTTACAGTGGGATGCCACCTACAAGAGCAAAATCATTCCTGCAAGGAATCTGCACTTTCTTTGGAGTCTGGAAAGTCATATCTGGCTAAGGTTTAAAAAAATAATAATGGTTGGCTGTTTTCATACGGCCTGAATTCGTCTCCCCCGTACCCCTATTATATCTGTTCTTAATGTTTCCTCTTTACAAGCTACAGGGCAGCTTTCTCACTTTAATTTTACCTTTGTTTCTTTCTCAGATCTCGGCAAATGAGATAGAAATGCTTTTGATGAGACTGCCACGCATGTTTAAACAAGAATTCACTGGTGTAGGAGCAACACTGGAAAAGAGGTGGAAGTTTTGTGCCTTTGAAGGAATTAAAACTATCTAACTGTGACTAGTAATGAAGCTATGCAGAAGAAGAAGAATTCCTAGAGCATGGCAGGGTTATAAAGTATTAAAGTAAGAAATTCGGGTTTGGGCACATAGTAGTATGTTTTCAAAGTTATCCAAGCCTAATTTTAGTTACATTTGTGACGTTCTCTTGTGAGTGGAAATGTAGTTGTGCACCAGTTCCTAAAATAAAATAAAATCTAAAAAAAAAAGTTTCAAAATGTGACAGATTGTTTCCTATGAAAACTGAAGAAAGATACCACAGTCATAATGATTTCAAAATACTACACGTCCTGCATCTAAGAAAAGCTCATTGAGCAAACAGTTAAGGAGAAGGATTGCCCAGTTATGGTCGCTAAGCTACAGCGATTTATATGTAATATGTAGTAGAACTCATTAAGTTTTGTTATAGAAAGGTCTTTCTGTTTAGTAAGAGAATTGAGTAATTTTACAGTGAGGAAAAGCATACCAAAAGAAAACTTGAAGATGTGTCTGAAGTTATTGTATTTTGTAAATTAAGTTATATGCTGTACCAGGGATTTTTGCCTTATTGAAAGAGGCCTGAAAATGTGATTGGAGTCCTCAAGAATGCTTTATCAAGAATATTATTTTTCTAATGTAACTATTCTCCATTACAAGTTCTTTTAACATGGATTGCATATCAATTTTCATAAACATGTAAATAAGGAGGAAACCAGTGTTACTGTATTGTATTTGGTATGTAACATTCAGGTTTATGCATCAAAATAAATATTCAGTTGCATTACTGTTACAAATTTTATAGCAGATATATTAATTTTTATCAATAAATATGACTTCTACCATATTGTTTGTATAAGTATTTCTTCTGACGTTATTGAATTTTAATCAATCCAGCAAGACTCTCCTGGAATTTATCTTTCCCCTACCTGAACTAATTGCAGATAACTTGGTTAAATGAATTATAAATCAAAAAAGAGCTTGCAATATTAGCTAAGATTAAAATAAATTAAAATATTGGTAGAGGAAGTACCAGCATGGACCTTAGATTTTTTTTTTCAACAAGCAGATAGGTGAAAAATGAACATGTTGAAATTTCCCATTTTCATTGTTGTGTTGGGTAAGAAACACCGTGTGTAAGAAACAGCAACCCCCTCTTTGCCACACCCATGTACAGGCAGAGGAGCCAGTCACAAGAGAGCTGGTTCTATGAAGTGGGGCACCAACAATGGGAAATATGGAAAACTGAAACAGATGCAGGGAATATCCAGATACAAATCAGAGTGACGTTTCACTCAGGTCCTTCAATAAACAGCAATTAGCGTCAAATGCATTCATCTCCAACATGGCTTTAGGGGACTGGTACTTAAGGACCTATTTCTCTTCTGACACCTACCTGGAATATAAAAATATTAAATTAAATGCTAATTGTGTACAAAGATGGAAAAGAAAGAGCCTTAGCAGGCCTATTATGGGAAAAATGTTATGCTTTCAGGCAGTACACACAAAATTTTAAAAATCAAGTACATCTCAATTATGGTTGCTATAGAACCTGTGATAAGTTACTCAGGTGAAACTAGCAATTATATGCCAGTTATCTTAATGAAAATTAACTGTTTTAATCCAAGTAACAACTCTTTTCTCTCCTGAGATCATACAGTTTCATGAATAATTCTTGCAAAAAATGTGTTAGGTCTGACAGCTTGTACATAAATGTGTATGGATGTCAGTTAGGCTGGGGAAGAGATGTGAGAAAACTTTCACCTTAGCATACTCCATGCCATACTTATTCATTATATTCTGTCCTTCCTTTCCTTGTGTCCTCCTTTTTTCCCCCTTTAGACTGTCTCTCTCACAAAACAACTTCAAATCTAGACAGTCAGAAAATATTTTTTTACAGAAGCCTGTAACCTAATCACTTTATTTGTTTTGCATGTATTCTTTTTTTCCTTCAATGGTTTTTCATGTCTATCTAGACCATCAGAGCTTTAGAAGGGTACATTTTTAGACCTTGTACCAGCTAAAAGGGAATATCCTTCACTGGCTTTTTGATACTGCCAAAGATCTAAACCTTGAGTATGAATAATGTTCTAGGTTACAATGTAAAGATGTGCCCAAGAGTGTGTATTCTATCACCCTCTTCATGAGCTGTTGAAACCAGGAGGGGCAGTGTTTTCCTTGCCTCCTACCCCGAACTATCTCCTGTTAATGAGCCATTAACGCTTTGCCCCATGAGTCATAGATAACTCCCTCTGGGAGCCATTTGTGTTTAATGGGCCATTAAGGACCCACCACATGACTTATGGAATGACATCAGCCCATTGTGAGATGCTCCGCCCAGGGGGAGGACCCAAGCATTCCCACCTGGATGTAATGTGGGGATTGGGACAGAACAAACAACCCTTATCCATTGGTTTCCAGAGGACAAGAGCTACCAGGCGTTTCTACAGGATCGCCACCTTAGCAAGACCACCTCATCTGGACTGCTGCCACCACCCTAACTAGCAGGGTGTCAGGTTGTATTCTGACTCTGGAAGTGTTTGGGTTTTTTGTTTGTGGTTTTTTTAATTGTTGTTTTTTGGTTGGTTTTTTTGTGTGTGTGTGTTATTGCGTGTATTTTACTTTTTTTTCCTATTAAATTGTATTTCTGACTTGGAGTCTCACTGGTTTTGCTTTCAAACCAGCACAATAGCATGTAGGCATCCTGTAATAGTGTAATGTATCAGTTGAGAACTTGAAACCCAGGGTGATCCTCAATAAGTATCAGGTTGGGCCCAAGAACTGGCTTTAACCTTGTGTGCTTTGGGGCAAACTGGATTAAAATGTAAAGCTCCATCATTTAGGTGCTGAAATGTCCCTATGATGACTCTCAGGGTATCCAGCTGGGAGTTCTGCAGTTGATACAATGAGATTAATAAAAAGAAAGCTCCATTTGATACAGGATTTTTTGATAAAGGAAAGACACCTAGACTGGATATTAGGGAGCATTAATTTACTGAGATGGTGGCCAAAAACTAGAATGGGCTTCCAGAGAGGTGATCAATGCCCCAAGGCTGTCAGTGTTTAAGGACATTTGCACAATGCCTTTAATGACATGATTTAACTTTTTGTCAGCCCTGAAGTGGTCAGGCAATTGAATTAGATGATCCTCATAGGTCCCCACATGATCTAAAGCAAGTTTCTACAGCTGAGTCAGGTTGAAGGAAGATGCACATTTGGCAAAGACTCAAAGTCAGTTACAGTGAGCAGGATCTTCACGTAAGTAGTGGGAAAAAAAAAAAAAAAAGGGCCAAAGAGGTATCACATCAGGCTAACCATGAGCTCAAGAGATGAGACTTTGCAACAGCCTGGCATCCACCTGCAAGTTATGGAACAAAATTGTAGCAGTGTCCCCTCTTCTCAAACAGGGACTGGAGCAGGAGAAGATTTGGTTTCTAACTGCCCAAACATGCTGAAGGTGTTTTGCACAGTGTTGTAAGTTAGGTTGGCCTGAACCCCTGTTCTCCCAAGGGAGCTTTTCAGACTATTCTCATCTTTGAACTGTGTTGGACTGATGGCAGGGATGACTTTCATCAGCTTAGAGGGGCCAGCCTCTTACTGCCCTGTATCTGATTCCCACTAGAAGGATTAAGAGATACACAGTGCAAAACCTCTTGGACACATTCAAGGGAGATAAGTGTAACCTCTCTGTTAAACTGCATTTTATGTCCACAAGAGATGTTTTATGTTTGATCATGCTTGATGAAGACTGCATTATCCCCATCACTGAAAAGGAAATTCTTAATATCTCCTTGTAGATAGTGGAGTCAATTGTTTATTGAAGTGTGTGTGTTTAGGGCAAAACTTGCATGTTAGGACTGCCGGAGCATCACATTCACTTAAGGAACAGCTATACTGAGATTTAGAGAAAATCCTGTATCAAGCTATGCTACATTTAGCTACACATGATGTGCAGCAAATGCTGTGGAATCCAAAGCTGGAAAATTGGTGGTAAGAGCATTCTGGGTGGTTTGTTTAAGTAAAAATTCTGCTCTTCCAAGCTTTGCTTATTTAAAATAAGAATGCCTTTGACAGTCAGTGTTAGTATTAGTGGGAAGTTCTGGGATGGTATGAGTTGATTTGGGGAAGGAGATGCTGAGAGAGAAGGAGGGAGAGAGTTGGCTTTGGATATTCTTTTGGTGCCTCTGCTCTGGCACCAGTAATTACCACTATTAATTAGAACTGATGTCAATTTTTTTTCCACTTAACGAATGCATCTCAGTGTTCAGCATTAGAAGTGTGAAGTTTTCACAATTTTTTTTTTTTTTTTTTTTTTTTTTTTTGTGAAAGTGTACAAGTTGTCCCTTGACTTGTCACTCTGGTTATCCTGCTAAGTTCTGCAGCTCTCGCCCTAACTTTTCCCTCAAAATGAAAGTAGAAACAGCATCAAATTCTTTCTGGTTCTGTGCGTGACTGCTTGGACAGCAAAAACTGACTATATATTTACTGAGTTAAAACTGAATGTTTCAAGAACAAGTTAGTCAACTGAAAAAGCAGCCAGATCAGGAAATTATGCTTACAAGGTACAGATACTCTGACTATATAAACCACTTACACTGAATTTGTAAGAAAAATCAAATAGATACGCTCAGAAGTACCCATGATTAAGTCTTTTGTCTCACAATGAAAACACTCTGCCTGATTTAATAGGTTGACTCCAATGTCAGATGCCCTTTCAACAGGGATATTTGTGGAGCAGCAAGAGGAAAAAAAAGTACATATTCCTTTAAACCTAGCAGCAGCATTCCTGCAATCATACCACAGACATATTACAACATTTGCTCAGACTACTGGCTGGTAAGTACTTCTTGCCAACTTATGTACTTTTATACACATAACATTGAAACCTAAAAAAAGCCATTGACTAGGACTCCTTGTGTCTTAGCCATGTCACTGTTAAATCTGTAGTGATCCCAATAGCATATGGTGGATTAAAATACACCTCCCATAAAAGAAATCCAGTCACAATCAAAGTTATCAACTGATGAAAAAGATTTTTTTTTTTTGCTTGATAGTTTCATAGAAGAGATTAGTGTTGTCAAAGTTATGTCCTAACTTCATTTTTTTCTGGCTTCTTCTAGCCAGCCTTGTTTTTCTCTGCAAGATTAAATAATCCTTTAGTGATACATATTTTCTCCCCATGAAGATATTTATATATTGCAGTCTAATTACTTCTCAGTATTCTTTCTCATCAGGTAAACAGATTGAGTTTTTAACTGTTTTGCTATAAAGCATTTATCTTCTCTTCCTCAAATCATTGCATCCTTTTTTTAAAATATCCTTTCCAATTTTTCAAAACTTGCTTTAAAATATGTGGAGAAAAACTGTTATTTGAATTAAAAGATTCAGTTTACAGTGTACAGACATACAGCCACATCTCTGCTCCAAATCAACTCTTTGCCTTCTATTCTGCCAGACTGTGAGCTGATCACCAATGTCAAAGCAGTAACACAAGGGAATCACTGTTGGGTCATTTTCTTTATCCTGGTGTAACAGATTCCTCTGCATAGATAAATTTCTGTCTGCTAAAGCCTGGCTTTTTTATCCCCACTGATAGGGTCACTTGTGCAAGGCCGAAGGTCTCACCCCGTGGGGATTTTTTGAGGCTTAGATCCCATGCAAAGTCGTGTTCTTTGCTGTGGGGTAGGTTTGGATAACTCTCAGATGTTTATAGCCTTTCATTATTAAAATGGGGTAATCAGATTTGCTGTCAGGGTATTCTTATCACATCAAGCATTCAGAGGGCAATTGCACAGCCTTTGTCTAGACTAGGGTTTAAATGTGTATCATTAGCACATATTAGCTGATACATTTTAAAAGTCTGATGCAGAGGAGGCATAATGCCTTTAATGTGAAAAGCTGGCTGAGTTAGGCCCTTGGGCGTTGGTGTTGACACTGGTTTGTCTATTTTAGAATTTTAGAATAAGTTAGCTGAGGGCTTGTCTGCAAAGACCAGTTAATTTGGAAGAAGATAGGCTATGAATTTGAAGGGCTGCTCCAGGACTTAAGGCCAGAAAAATATTCATTCTCAAGAAGTTGTTCTAAAATAGCTCAATATAATAGCAATGAACACTTAACTAGGTAAGTTTTCTCTTTTTTTTTTTTTTTTTTTAACTTTCTGCAGGAAAGAAGAGTTCCCATATTAGAGTTGTTGTATTTAAAAATTAACCCTCTGGTGCATTTCTGGTTTTATCACTGCTCCGTACTGAATACAGCTGATTAGCCTGGTTGTGTCTGGGGAGGAGGCTGGAAAACTGGTACACTCTGCAGATCTGATTGCTGACGTTAAAAGCTGACTTGCATTTCACAGGGGGAAGACATGGTACACTAGTGAGAGGAAATGTGAGTGAAGCAACAGAAGACCATAAAATAGGATTAAAAATAGAGACTGGAGGGATTTTGTTAGAACCTGGCGTTCCATCAAAAAAACCCACGCAAATCCCAGGACATTCCAGAAGCCTGTTATATACTAAGAGGAGGAACAAGGAAAAAGAAGAGATAAAATTTCATAGTAAAAATCTTAGTAAACTATGATGGTATTGAATTTATGAGAGTTTGTGCATTTCCTCAGCTGGCTCTGCCCATGCAGTCAGCTGCCTCAGGTGTTGTGACTGAGCCTCTGTAAGGAGGAGCCATCCAAATTCACTCTGCAATTGGCTTTATCCCAAAAATAAGCTCAGATAATACTACCTTCCAATTGCAGAGGAGCCCCTCCCTGCAAGAAAAATCTGCGTCTCTACCAGTTCACTGGTTGATAGTGATGTTAGCAAAAACATTTTTCTTTGTCCTTGAAGGCTAGTGAGAATATATATTACTCGTGAAAGCAAATATTTGCCAGGTAATTAGAACTCATTTCAGGGTGTCATTTCCACCCCTCCACTCTGACTGGCTGTCACCTTTGTTGAACTTGTCACCTTGGTTAGATGGAGACAAAAGAAAGCTGAAGTCTCATCAGGGTGGAAAACACACTTTTGTCTTGAGAAGAGCAGCCATGGATAAACATCATGCCACCTGTTCAAGGCTGATTTGTCTAATAAAGAACTACAAGGCAGGAGCTGCTTTGCAGGGTGATACTGGAAGCCGGTTTTGCGCAATGAAACATACTGACAGAGAAAGAAGCCAGATGGTGTCTCAACAGCCCAAGTTTTCTAAAACACATTTCCTGCCCTGAGAAGTTCTTGACTGACAGCTCTGGAAACAGGTGTTTTATTTGTACACAGGGCAGCACAGGAAGGCATCTAATATTGTCCCAGCAGAGGTCTACAGAAATCACCTGCCATTTCATTTCCATCCCTATGAAGTCCTTGCTTCATCTGTCCAAACTGCAGAGGAAGGGGACATCTGCAGAATGCACATTTGACCCTGATCTGAGTTCACAGAACTTCTGCTAGTTAAAACTTTAGTTTCAGGGCTGATTTGAATCTCTGATCTGTAAAACGGATGAACTACTGTCTTCAGGAAATCATCCAATGACAGAGGAGGGGAAGGCAGGCTTTCTTGAAGCACAAATATACCCTGGTGACCCCATTCTTCTCCCTCAGTCTTCACAGTGAGCAAGAAGATTTGGAAGTATGCAGCTGGCAAAGAGGTTCATCCTACTAGAAAAGAAAGAGAAGAGCTCATGTTATATTTACACAGAATGTTTTGAGATGAGTTTTTTAAGTTTCAAGAAAACCCTTCACAGTTTATAGCAATGAGATGCTCTTAAAACAAAAGTTAGTACAGGGAAATGGAGAAGCAGTGAAAAAATAGTATTATATTTTATGAAGGCTTTGTTAGTCTTCCCCTTTGAAGAGATTTCAGTGTGGAGGCTGAAATCCCTACTGTTTCAAAGGTTTACAGTAAAGAGCACAAACAATGTGGGATTTGCAGCCTTTGTTTGATTTTTGTGGTCTGTGCAGTTCAAATTAAAAGTATGAAAGTGTGTGGCCAGGTGAAATGGAACTGGGCTGTCACACAGAACTGGTGCTTTTCTGCAGTGCAGAGCTTTTTATTTACAGTAATAAATCCTGGGCAGATGGTCAGAAGTGCAATGACGTACACTGGTCATGCAATCAGGAAATTGTATATGTTTAGGATTGAGACCTTAAATTTTTGTCTCACAAGAATGCTGAGATTTCTGTCACTTGCAGCATTGAGAAAGACATCAGATGGTGATGTGCATGGATCTGGGGAAAGAGTCCAAATCAAGGGCCAGCTGGAGAGGTGACTGTCACACAGTACATATCTCCACAAGCAGTGAACAGGCTAATTTGGCCACAGGAGACACCACAACTGTGATTGTACAGCCTCTTCCCAGTTCAATCCACTTTACTTACTGCTTCCAGGTTAAGCAATACCTGTTTGGGCTGTCTTCTTCTGGACTTCTTTACTTCTTTCTACAGGGTTTCTTCTTCTGGAAAGTAAATTTAGAGGTAGTTCAAACCTTTTTTTCAGGCGGTTAACAAGCTGTACCATCAGCAGGAAACTATGGATGATCTGCAGCAATAGTGGGTGGATCTGAATTGGAGAAAGAACCTGGGCCACTTCTTCCTAAATTCCCTATGAGCCTTGAAATTACTTTATTTAAAATTTCCAAAGGAGAAGGAGCAGAAAGACGTTTACAGAAATAACCAGAATAAGATTTCATCTCCCAAACCCATTTGGCCCACACCTGTTTCATGTTCCCTAATCCACTTGTGCAACCATGTTCAGAAAAAAGCAAAAGGTATTCCAGAGATTAAGTCATATGAGGAATTCAAGGCTTTGGGAAGGTTACAAAAAGGTCCCTTGTGAACAAGCCCATGATCAATGCTACTGTTCTTCTGTGTAACTAATCTAAAGTAAGTTTTTCATTAAGTCTCTTTATTTGATGTATTGTGAAACAAATCGAATGAGAATGTTTAGGCTGGCAAAAAAAGCAACAGAAAATCCCACAAGAACCCAGCACAACAGCATACATCAAGAGCTAAGTAACAAAGAAAATAACTCTGGATGCACAAAGTCTCAGTTTTGCAGCTAGGCAGGAGGTGCACAAGTTTATGCATAAGTACCAAGGCTCTTCTCCCAGCAGAGATGTTGACAAATCACCACTTTGTGCCACGACATAAAGCATAACTCACTGCTAAAAAGTTCCCTCAAATCACAGTTACATTACATGGCAACACACTGATGTGGGCTAAGACCTTCACTTTTTGAACTACTGGGTGTCTGAGAGGTGTCACCAAGCAAATGGAGAGAAAGGGAATCTGTGACTCAACTCAATATTAAAGCTACTCAGTAACACTCTACTACCCAGCCACACAATTCGTGTTTTCTACCAAGAATTTGCTTTTAAAAGCCCTCAAAGGAGGATTTTCACTGTCATGTGGACATAGAGCCAAAGATGTGAGGGATGTCAGCCACTCAACTAATTTTGCAGAATATCTCATCACTGGAGGCACTCGCCACTTCATACTATGGTCCAGAGTGCAGAGTCTAATTTTTCCTTGTCCAGCTGAGCACTTTATCTGCTGAACTACTGAATAGGCAAAAGGTCCCACTGTCCCAGTTGCCATCACCTCAAGCAAGGTTGTATCCTTACGGCATGGATTCTGAGGGTGTCTACCACACTGATCCCCTTCCTGCAGCTGTAGGTGCACACTTGGCTTCTCAGCACTCTTAACTCTGGGATTTCAGACATTTCTTGGACCTTTGCATAGAATTTATTGTGAGCCATGGTCCTCTGAATTCGAAGTCTGAGAGTCACTCACATTCTGAGTAACGAAAGGAAACAGAAGAAACGCATGCCTTGAAGTGCAGCACAGGGGTGAGTAGGACATTCTTCTTGGGATTCTGAGGAGACCTTTCTTAAGGTCTTCTTAATCTAGCCTTTGTCCCTTCTCTTTCTGTCTGCAGACTGATATGGGTTTGTGTATGTGCGTGTGAGGTCTCTGGGCCATTCAAGTGGACGATGGCTTTTTGTTTCCTCAGTGCATCGGTTCTCTTAGTTTGTTCATTATGTGATTTCTGTTTATTTCAGTGCAAGTCATACAGGTAGAGGTGAATTACAAAGAAAAAATGTCTACTAAGCCACATAATAAAATACATCTTACAATAATCTCATATGTAGGGGAAAATCTACATGTAAATGACAATCTGTCCAGTTTACAAAGATGAAAGAAATGAGCAATTGCAACTGAGAACCCATAAAGGTTTATATAAATGGATAATATTAATTAGTCTTGAAAGATGAAAGGCTGCCTACTCAGAGTAATTTTATCCTGATGGACCAAAAGCTACCACTTACTTAAATTTTCATTCAAATATGAGAAACAAGAAGTCCAGACTGTAGCATCTAATTGAGACCATGGATTACCAGTACCTAGCTTCAGGAACTGACACTACTCCTGCAGTACCTAAATTCAGGAGAGCAACTGTGACTCAAGGCTTGTGCCATATGACTGGAAAAGCAGCTAGAGAGCCTCCGTCTGACATCTGGCAGATAGGGGCAGAATCCAGCCTTCATGCCAGCAGGTCCCATGTAAACAGGACTGGACCTTGCTTTCTCAGCCCAGTTATGCTGGTAAACAACAACCAACTTCCACCTATCAGTAGAGACACCGTTTTTCAGGCATTGTGACAAGAGATGTGAGACTGCTGTCAGCTGAGGAGGAAGAAGCATGGGGAAAGTGCACTTGGTCCTCACTGCAGGTAGGTGCTGGAAAACCAAGGGTTACAACATCCAGCCAATGATGACTTTACTCGAAGCACAGAGAGCTGGAGAATGTTGGTTGGCAATGACTTTATCTCATCCCAGTTTAGCTCTCAAGCAGACAGACCTAGTGCTGTCACATCCGCAGTCTTGCACTGCCACCTCCTTAGGGGGTGCTGAGTTTATGAACCCCTCTTCAGCTGTGGCTCACTGGAAATGCTAGACCGCATTCCGCCAGCCTTCTGATTTCAGTGCAACGAGGAAATAGCTGGTAAATGTTGCCACTTGAGGAGGGTTTTCAGTGGTAGGGATTGTGATGACTGTTTCCTGGGGTGCTCTGCGGAGCACCTTCTGTGTGTCGCTACCCTCAAAAGCAGCTCCACTGCTTGAAGGTATCAGTCAGCAGAAAACACTGCCACTGCTGACACACACAGGCAGTGACTTATTCATATCATCTAGAAAGGAGGCAAGTCACACAAAGTCATGGTGCTGCAGACAAAGTGAATAGTTTACTACAGTGTATGTGGTGAATGATAATGCCAAGCATTAGGTCATCATCATAGAACAGGGGAGAGGATGGGGAAACGTGTGTTTCCCCTTGCTTAAGATTTCTTGACTATCAGAATCAGGGGAAAATGAAGTTGAGAGGATGTGGGTAGGAGAGGAGCTCCCTGAATCAACTTTTTATCTTGCTGTATCCCAGCCTTATATACAAAATGAAACATAAATGATCTGTGTATAAATGAGCAGAACTCGTAGTGCATATCAAATCTTCAATCCAATAATTTGTATTTGAATGTTTTAGCAAAAACTGACTACAAACACTTCAAAGACTAATTTTCAGATTCATGAGTTTTTGCTTGGTTTTGCCTACATGTTCTCTGAGCTCTCTGCCAAAAAATACATTTCTTTTCTTGCACTGAAACGCAGCACTGACATGTGTCAAATTACTTCTTTTATATGGGCTTAAGCACACTTCTTCCTCTTTCTGCTTTTTGTAGATTCATACATATTAGACACACATCTTTGGGTTTTAATTATAAAATTAATGTAGACAGCAACCAGAAATAAAGCTGACAAATCTAATTTCCCAAGTAACTCAATATCAGCTTGGGATGTCTGAGGAAAACAAAAAAAATTATGTCCAAGGGGTAACAAGAATGTTTCTAAAGGGACAAACTTTAAAAAAGAAAAAAAGATGATCAGATTAATAGAGTAGCACACCCCTAACATCAAAATCCATATTTGTCACCAGCTAGGAGAATGTGATGGTATTTTAAACATTACATAACTTTTCATACTGCTTCTAATCCCAGACATTTAGGGGGGAAAAAGCATCCATCCATCTATCTATCTATCTATCTATCTATCTATCTATCTAGCTAGCTAGCTAGCTAGCTATCTAGCTATCTAGCTATCTAGCTATCTAGCTATCTATCTATCTAGCTATCTAGCTATCTAGCTATCTATCTATCTAGCTATCTATGTTGTAAATGCATCTTAAAAGAAAATAATTTCTAAAATAGTTGTTTAATGATCCTATACAAGGCATTTGGCATATTTCCTTTTTAAAGTACCAATATAGAGCCAATTGTAAAAAAAAGGATTCAGTACATCCATATATGAGGGTCAGACTACCTTAGACTCCAGAGAAGGTGGTATTCTTCTCCACTGCCATCAACAGAGAAGCCAATTTCTCAGTTAAGCAATGGAAATTGAAGGAGTGTGCTGAGAGATCTATGGAAGAAATTCATGAAGCCCTTCCCAGGGCCACAGAGAAGCTCAGAGCTGTGTTCATGACATGGTGCTCTCCAAAGGCCTCAGCTCTCTTCTGAAGGACTGAGTTGGAGCTACTCCATGGAATGCCCATTGGTCCAGCTCAGCAGTGTGCACCAAGCAGCTTCTCCTGCCTGAACAGAAACACAGACAACCTTGAGACAAAGGCTGGAGGCATGCAGGTCTGCATGTTTCCTCCTCCTTGGATAGGAATCTGAGGACCTGAACCTCAATGTCCAGTGCTCCCTAGTGCAGAAGCAGCCCGGCCATGGGAACTGCATGGCACAGCATCCAGTTTCTTCTCACACTGCAATGTCTTTCAGGTGATGTCCAAACACACCCGTGTCTACAAGGAGGGAGTCATAGAGACAAGGGCAAAGCCTTTGCCTACCTAGCTCAGAGACATGTAGGTTCTGCAAAGGATGAGGCCCTAGCTAACGCCCCCAAAGGTTGGTGTGTGAGCAGAGTCCTTATGTTCCCCTTATAGGCAGTGGAAAAGCAAGCCACTAAGCTAGGCCGAGAGAGTTTGCAGCACTATTCAGCTTTCCAGATATAGGTGCCTGTTTTAGAGAGAGGCACTTTGATATCCAGGCAGCTGGGTGGCTCCCCAGACTCCACTGACTGCGTGTATGATAGCAGACCCACAGACACCTACAGGTTCATCTGTGTGGGATATAGCTCAGGCTGACACGGACCATATCTGCCTGCCAGAGCCAAGGTGAACATTGAGACCTACAATTCCCACTTAATTTTCCAGTCTATTAAAAAAAACCAATTCTATCCATAGCCAAAAACTTGCTATGAGGAACCTGTAGCTTTTGGCCTATGGGTCTTGCTGACTTTTCCATCACTATTTTATTTTATACAGTCTCATTCCGAGCTATGCATGAATGTATTTAGACTCTAGCATGCAAAACTTTTCAGAATCTCTTAAAAGGTTTCATTTGGAAGTGGAATTTATGCAAGTGTGTATTAATGATTTGGCATCTTAAAGGGGTTATTTTGAGTGCTATCTTTAACTTCATTACCATTAAATTATTCCTTAAATTATTCCAAAGAGATTGTGGCCTGCTGCTTTGAACCAGTTTAAAAATTCATATGGAGAGTTTGTCATAGTCCACAGCCAAGAGTACATTTAAACAGTGGAAACCAGTTATGCAGCTTTTGGGAGACCAGGAGATGTTTACCTCAGTTACACAATGTTGACACTTACCTATATTCTTTTCTCCACAGAGTGATTTTGCAATCAAAACTTGAACAGGTGGAAATCCATCGCAAATACCTATATAATTTGGTAAAACACAATCCACACAGCCCTTATTTTGCAAGTAATTATTGCCATATGCATGTAGTAAAGCTGAAAATCTTCTAGAAATCAAGTTCCATTTGAACAGTCAATCCCAGGTGGTTTCTACTCCTAAAGAAGATCATAATAGAATACAGCATCTTGAGAGAAACATTCATCTCCAGTAATTTGGCTGCGCCCTAAAAGGTCAGCATGCAGACAGCCCAAATCTCAGGATTGTAATCCATTTCCCTTATAGATATAATACTAAATGACAAAATCAAGAAATAATGTGCTTTCTTAATCCTCTATGTGATCCTAGGACTAGCCATAGGAGCTACTGCTGCTAGGACTTTTTAAGTATGGAAAGTGTGAGGATTGTAGCTACTCCATAAAAAGTGTTCATTCATATAATGAGTGTTTTTTATCCCTAGCCAATGCTGCACTGAATCACTGCAAGAGGAAAGAAAATACAGACAACTGAATGTACACTTAGATTCATCCTTAGGTTAATGTGGTCAGAGCAAAATCTTTTAGCTACTGACTAAGAGATCAATTAATTATTATGATCAATGACTACTGAGAATATATTTGAAACATTTTTTTCAAGGGGAAATCCTCTTTTCGTGAGGTGTTTTCTTAACTAGAAGAAACTTCGTCTGTGTGAACAAGACTTTTGGGGGTTAAGGGATATGTAAGGGACAATTCTGTTACTTACATGAACACTTTATTTTCCTGTCATGCATTTCCACACCTCCTGAGGTTTTGCTAAGTACTTTAAAGTTACTGTGGGATAGGGGACAATTGGTATTGCCACTATAAAACCTTCCCCTCAGTCCACCACAGCATGAATCAGAAGTATAAATTGCTGTGCCTAAGTGGGTGAAGTAAGAAATAGACTGTTCCCACTGGAAAGATAAGTGACTGGAAATGAGCCCAAAAATTTGTGTTTAGGAGTCTCAAAGCTGGAATACTGCTAGAGTGGATTACCAGGGAAACCAGCAATGAGTAGGAACCAGAGCCTAAACATCTGACTCTGTTTTCCTGGCATACATTTTGGAGAGATGCAGTGTGCATAAAGAACTTGGATACACTTCATTGCCCATCTCAATAAAGAGACATTTTTTTCTTAAGTTCCTGTTAAAAATAATTTCGCACTGGTTTAGCCTTTGATTTCTAAGTGTTCTCCTTTTTACACCCAAGGACCGTAGGTTACAGCAGACAGCCTCTTCTTTTTGTCTACATGAAGGCACCGGTATGGTGAAAGGGGAAGGATGAAACTCCTTATTGTCAGTGGCATAGAACCCTCTACATGTTCTCCTTTGCCCAAAAATGGAGGTGAAATGCCCACCCACTCTACATTTCTTCTTTTGGTAAACATTGCCAACATCTTTCCATGAGGCAATTAGAACAGAAGTCCTCCCTTGCCATCTTCCCATCTCCATCTTTCCACCTTCAGAAAAAAGAGTCTTGCTACTTTTATATATTTTTCAAATCACTGGTACATCTTCTATGTTTTGCATTTTCATCTGATTTTCAATCCCACCGTCAAGGTTTGTTTTTTTCCCTATGCTTGCAAGAACGGGTAATATATTCCAGAAAAATATTTAAAAAAAATGCTAATGACCCCAAGATGGCCAAGCTCAAACCTGTAAATATGTATACATGTGCACACATGCAGCTTCTCTGCAAGGTCTACTATGAATGCAGAATTTGCCCTAATTCTGAGAAACTTACTCCTCCACACTCACACATACTCTAATGCACTCCTTCTTGTACCAATCCACCCTCTCCCACGCTGACATATATATTCTCTCTCTCCTTCACCACTCTCTTTGCCTCTGAGCTAAATTACTCTACTGTGGAAATTGCCATCAGCGATTTTCACCCTTTGCTGCTCTTTCAAGGAGTTTATGCAGTGGTGCAGTCATGATGCTCAATTAGTTACTTGATATCTTTTGAGCTATTTCCCAACTATTTGCACGCATGTGTTACAGAACAGCAATGTCTTTCTTATCATCTCCGTGCACTTAGGGCATGGGCTGAGCGGGATGAATTTGAATCTTTGTGTTGATTTCTTAGTTAGAATCAAATGGGTGTTTTTGGCCTGACGTTGCTCATGTTGCAAGGTCTCTGCCAGCTACAAAGCACCTGCATATTAACTGTATTTTGTGGGAAGAAGATTAGTTCAGAGGCTGAAGCAGTGTCCTAGGAATTGGAGTTGGCTCTCAGACCCTGGTGCTGTCACTAAAAGGATTGATGTCCCGGTCTTTTTGCTCAAGTGTGTAGCACCACCCAGCTGCTTGTTGCCATCCTCACAGCTCATGGTGAAGACTGTGATGATGAACAGGCTGAACATTCTGAGGCTGCTCCAGAGTATAGTCAGACAGCTTGTCTTAGACGTACCCCATGAGGACACTGCATTATTCCCAGGTCAGAGATGTGAGAGTGGCTGTGAACCATTTTTCTTACGTGCAAGCTTGAAAGGAAGTGAGAAGGTCCCAGCTGAATTCATAGCTTGAGCTCTTGACCCCGTTTGACTTTCCCAGGTGACCATGAGAAAAGTCTTCTAACTTTTCTGCATTTCAGTTTCTCAGTTATAACAAAACAGCACTTCCTACCTCGTGGGGAAATTTTGAGGACAAAACCATAAAAGACTGTGGGCACTATCACTCCAGAGGTCAGAGTGTATCCTAGTGTATCTATTTTGTATCACAAAGCATTTAAGTGCCCAAGAAAATTTTTGCTTTTCGTATATGAGAATAAAAACCAAATAAAGCAGTTTAAAATGCTTGCATTTGGGATGGATGGGTGAGTGTTATAAAGCTTGTTTATTACTTGTCTACAGAGTCCTATGATGCTGTAGAACCAGCTGGTGTTGGAATTATACCACAATCTACACAGTTTGATGAGCTGAACAAGCCATGGCAGATGATTTTTTTTAACTAGTCCTTTAGATTTATTCTTTGTGAATCACAAAATATAATCAAATGCATGTATATGAGTGGGCTTAAAGGAGTCTAAGTCGAGTGACAAAGTAGATTAATCTTTATCTCACATTAAAAAGGTGGGTCCTTAATATTGATTATTCTCAGGCAATAATCTTGGTGGTTATATCTATAAAGCTGGGCTGAAGTACTCATTTGCTGAATGATGAGTAGTAGGAACTCATTTCTCACCAAAGAGCATGTCAAAGAGGTGGGAATTTAAGGAAATTGTGTCTTCTTTAAAGTCTAGATTGATATCTAGTGATCTCCTTGGAAAAAGTTTTCATTGACATTACATGTCCCAGTAAAAATCTCATGCTGCCAAGAACAGCTTTTTGTTCAAGAGAAATGCTGATTTTGTGGGAAGTGAAGGGAACCTTTACTCAGCTGTTCTGATCTTTTTAGTAAATATTTATTTATTTTCTGCATGAAGTTATAAAGTTTCTTGGGAATACAGATAATGTAGCAGGAGGAAAAGTAATTACTGTAATTTTGCCTGTGCTTTCAGAAAATAATCCGTCTGATAAGCACCCCATTTACATTTTGTGAATTGCACAGTTCAGCATAGAGGCATCTCAACTAGATGCATGCAGTCCTTGTTTATCAAATACTATGATTCCCCTGCTAACAGAAGTATTTGCCTTGGCCTTTTCTCTTCTTAAAGGCCAGATGATTAAGACGTAATCGACATTAAGTGTGCCTTGAATGCATTTCTTGAGGAATGTTGTGGTCAGAGGTGGTCCCTAAGGGTTAGAAATACTTTGAAACAAGAAAGAAGAACCACAGTTCATGAGGACAGCCAGACACCAAAGAGCTGCTCCTCCTTTTCACAGACCCAAAGTAGGTCCAAGCCCCCTCTGCATCTCTGGGACAGGGATGCTACAGGCATCCAACCAGCTCTTTTACGTCATCTTAGACGTTTACTTTCTAGCAGAGAAAAACATCTGTCCCTTTGATTTTCTGTGGATAAATGAGAAGCCTCTGAAAGAAAACCTCATTAATTCCCTGTGCTACAGATGACATCAAATGAGACATTCTTTAGGAAGTGAAGTGACAGGCTGTGAGGGAGATAGGAATGAGAGCTGACCTAGCAGCCATGCCTGCCAGGTAGTGTGAAGACAGTCAGTTCCTATCAGCGTGAATGAGGACTGAAGGCACTCAGCACCTTGCATGATTCAGCCCAAACCCAAAGCAGCCTTTCTCATCAAAATTGCACTGCCTTCCTCCTTCCCAAAAGGCACGCTAATTTGTAAGAATTCGCTATCCTTGGCAGTTGTTTCCAACTGAGCTCTTTTGACCTCCCTTCCCATCATTCGATGGGAGAGCGGGATGTGTGCACACCAGCTGAGAGATTCAGGGCACTGCAGAGGCAGCCCAGGTCTACTTCTACTGGCCACACCACATTTTCTTTTCTATCATCCCACCTCCTTTCAACATCAGCTGCATCTCCTTTTTCCAAGCAAAGCCTGGGAAAGGGACAGGCAGGTGCACGTCCATCACCGCTTGGTGCATCGTTCAAGAGTGGGCTCAGGGTTTGCAGAGGTACCTGTGGGATACCCGTGTCACACGCTGCCCAAGCGTGAGAATGAGAAAGAAACAATGACACCTGCTTGGAAGGGTCTGAGGGCTCCTTTCTTTCTCCCCTTCTCCTGAACTTTTCCTACCCAGCCTCAACCCAAGTGGAAGCTGAGCTATGTCTTCTTATGTATATTTCCAGCAGGAGAGGTGTTTGTTACATTTCATTATTTCTTGTGTAAGAATTCATAGAATGCTCTCAAAAAGCATTCATGTGAGATACAGTCATACATTTTTTCCACAGAATACTTTCCCCTGTGTTTTTACACTTTCTAATCCTCTGCAGAGGAACGCACAAAATATTTCTAAGGCATCCGGCTTGTTACACAGATTTTTCCTCACTGCCTATGTGCCAAAGCATTTCACAGTAAGACTTATGAGGCTGCGTCGAGTGAAATGCAAGGAAAGCTGTTGCAGAATGACGCCACACAGTGTGAGTGGGAGAGGGAAGGAGGAGTCAGGCATGAGAACAACAACTCAAGGAGAAATAAATTAAGAGTCATAAAACAAGCTGCCATTCAAAACTCCATTTCCACAGCAAGGTCATTACTGAGGTTTCTGTTGGCTTCACAAAATGAGAATAATTGGGGAATGGTCCTGAGTATATATTTCAGTTCTGTCCTGTGTGTCACAGTCACCCTCTTTCATTGTCTAGCTGCAAATATAGAGGAAAATATACTTGGCTCAGCATCTCCACCTTTTAACATCTACCTCCTTCAAAGTATATGGAGAAATAGGGGTCAGAAGAATGGTATCATGTTAACACCTGTCCAGGGCTTTCCTCCCAGAGAACTCCCCCTTCCTACTGCCTGAAATCCAGTGCGATATAACTCTGTAAAAACACCTTTTGTGATTTTGGGTTTTTGTCTTGATTGCGCTTGCACTTAAAGAAACTCACAGTCCAAGCTGTGATTGCTTTGAGTGAAGAAAGTTATCAGTGCAAAATATAAAAATATAATATAAATATATTTGCCTTTAAGTAATTTCCAAACAAATGGAGCCTACTTTTGTTCAGTGGCCTTTAACCTTAGTCCTAGAACAGCTCTTGAGAAACTGAGCAAGCAAAATCAAAGCCCACTTCTTTTGCTAGATTTCACAGTGAATCTCTGCTCTGCCATGCTCAGCAAAAAGAAAAACACCAGAAGGAAAGCTCTGTAATAAAGGATAGATAATCTTCTTTCTCCTTTAGGAAAAGTGTCTTCTCTCTAGATTCATCCTGCTTATTTTTAACACACACGCCCCCACACACCTTCCTTTCTTCCCACGCATCCTCCCCACCCATGTCTGGTTTTGTGGATTCACCATCTTCCTTGGCTTATGAACAACAACATGTTTTTGGTCCAAAAGCACTGTAGATTACAGCAGTACTGTGAAAACTGTATCTGTTTAATGCCTTATCAATACCTGTGCCAGATGATACAACTAGAGTTCAAAAATTACATGTGATACCAGGATACTGGAGGTGAATATACAAATCGCACATTGTCAAGATGAGGGAGGAAAACCTAGATCACTGAATCCAGTGCTACTTTGAATACATTATCTGTCCCTCTGTCTGTGCCACATAGCAGAAATGTTTTAGGAATGTCTTTTCATCCCCATATGTCCCTAACTGTAAGGTATTCCTCAGCGTTCAAGATCCTTATGCACCCTCTGACATAGTATCTAGACTCTTATCCATTTCTTTGATACATTAAAATATAAAACCACTTGGATCTTGAAGCAGATAACACACAAAATCAGATGCTGTATCCAATCAGCTTTCATGCCACTGATGAAGCTGTCAGCAAGGTGGTAATTTATTTGATTTTGAGTGTGCAAAATGTTAAAAGCTGTTCGTGCCTGCATTGTTGTCAAAGCAGATGGGGCCTCCTTCTTCCTGTGAATTTTATTTAGCCCACCTTATTCCATACACACCAATGTATTGCATGGATTATAAAGTCTTTCCTATCCATCTGCTTTACCTGTGAGGGAAGAGCTCTCCTTTTGAGTGTGATACAACCTGACCTCTCCCAAAAGTTATTGATCCCGTTTTTGTCTTCCTTCCAAGGTTCACTTGTCTGCTGGTGCCTGTGTTCTGTCAGTTAAGGAACAACTAACCCACTTGTTAGTTTGGTGATCTGAGAAAATTAAAATACTCATGTGCAATGGGAAAGTTGCAATATTTTGTCACCAAGAATTTTATGATACTTATTTCCAGTGAGTAACTAGATCTCCCACAGCCTTTTTCAACACCTGTTCTTTATATGCGTAAAGCTGTCTTAATGTCTACTCACAACTTCACTACCTTTGCAAGATAGTGTATCTAGAAGTCATGCCACACAAGGTTATTAGAAGTTTACAACAGGAATTTCAGCCTGTTTCTAATCCAAGACTGTTTATAGTATTTCAGTCTCTAAAAAGAAAACATCCTTTTTTACCTTTGCCTTTAGCTTGTCAAGTAGATCAAGCATTTGAATTCAGAAAGCTCCTGCCTTTCCCCCTCATGCACTGCTTCTCTGGATTCCTAAACCTTGCAAATAAAAAGCTACAGTTTTCTTCTTCATTTGAACAGTTCCGTAGGAAAGGATATGGATGTTAAAATTCACAAGATAACCATTTCATATCTGAGGCCTTGAAAAAAATGCAACATGGGTCTGGAGAGCAGGGAAAGGAAGGCCCTGGAGAATGATATTTCCTGAAGATTCATCTTAGCAGTTGCAATTAACTTCCTCAATACCTTTTGGATAGAAGTTATCAGATAAGAGATCAAGAGAGAGAACATGATTTAGCTCTAGCAAGTTCGATTTACAATCTGTCTTCCCTGATCTGAGCTCATTCTGTGCAACTCCTGTGTCATGTTCCTCTCTTGCAGAGATGGAAGAAAGAGTTTAAGTCAAAATAGATAAGTGTAGAGCCCCCAGAAGTCAAAATGAAATGTCTCTTAATGGCATTTTTATGGCACTCCCAGGATATCACTGTATCCTACAGGGCTGTTATGAGAGGAATTTCATCTCCTTTACTCAAAAAAGCTTTGGTGGCATTCCGAAAAAAATGCATAATGCAGCAATTTAAAATAACTAAAATATTTGGTTCAAGTTTCCTGGATTTCAACCCTGCCTGAGAAAAAAAGTATGCAGGAAGGGAGATGCAGAAGAAAAAGAAGAGAAATAGAAATATTCACTCTTCCTTCTTCCTTTTGCACTCTTCTCCCACCTCTCCCTGACTGATTCGAAATCAACCTGCAGATCGAGCAGGAGGATGCTGCTGCTGAAGAGCACTTTCTGCCAGGCTTCTCTGTGGAGAGGTCTGATTTTCATGAGCATGAACAGGAGACCTCTCCCTGATCATGTTTCCAGGACTGGATTATTAATGGCTGTATTTCCATTCCTTTAATTACTTCCTCTTCTGGTGATGTTGCTTTTAGTCTTACAGCAGCTAATGCACACCCAGTACATACCAAGTAATGAAAATGCACAATCAAGGCACACATGACTTGCAAGTGCTGTTTATACCCAAGGATTTAAAACTAGTAACAAGGGAGGTTAATGTTATTCTTAGGAGATAATGCTCGTTGCTATGGTGAAGATCTGTCACTCACTCTTGGGAAGATGGCACCTGAGCTATGAATGTTTGATGGCATTTTTGCTTTTGAGATGAACACTAGTAATTACTTCAAAGCAGATACCAGCCCCTCTGATTCTGAGCAGACATCTCATGTAGGTGCTTTGTATTTGAACAGGCTCCTGTCTGCCTTCTCGGTGAGCTCAACATGCTGCCATTGATTGGGTTTTTCAACACAAGAAACAATGGAAAACAGCAAGAGCTGGTGTCAGAAGATAAAAATAGTCTCAAACAAAAATCCCTAAATTACCAGGAGACTTGATTTTTTTGTTGTTTAATGGGTGTTGCAGTTTGCATCATATTCTGAGGATCCTTCGGCTTTTTAAAATGTATAAAATTTCATTAGGCCTGATCTGCTGATCACAACTTCATGATCTGCACTTCCTACTAAAATTCATTCAGGCAATAATCCACAAGAAATTGGTTGTTTTCAGCAGTTTATTACTTGTTATTTAACATTTAACAGAATGGCAATTTATTTTGGTAACAACCAATACTGAGAGGTTTATTGCCATTGTAAACCACAATCAACTGTTTGTATCATTACCAGTTTTTCAAGATATAAAAATGGCCAGCTGCATTGGAAAATTGCTTAGCAGCTATAAAAATTTGCACTGAAGATTACGTATGAGGTAATTTCACCTTAAAGGTCAAAAGTCCATAGAGAAACCACTTACTTCAGTGGACATTTTCAGCAGACTGGTGAAACCCAACCCCAGAAGGACAATACTGAAGCAATTCTCAGTAATTTTTTCAGTTGTGGATATGAAAAAGAAATCTTTAAAAGATGGACAATACGGAAGATTGCACCTTCTTTATCAGAGCATCAGGCCAGAAACTAAATCTTGTTGTCTTTATAGATGTTGCAACTGTTTTTCTGAATTGTACTGTACTCAACGAATTTCTTAATCATCAAGGCTTCACATTGATCTCTTAGTATCGGGCAACTGGACACAGATTTTGTAACTGACATGTTTAGAAAGATTCAAAATACTTCCATTGTGATTGAAAGAGGTTACAAATGAGAGCCTAAGTTTTGCAACAATGTATCAGTTTTTCATCTTAAACCATTATAGTGAGCCAAATTTCATTGAGTAGCTAACAGTGAATAATTCAAGTTTACAAATTACTTTCTATTAGTGCTCTCAAAAATATATTTACAAACAGTCTGTAATTTCTTTTTTCTCCTACTTATTTTGCTAATATTTCTTTTTACTTAGTAGTTGCTGTAGCAATTACTGCAGAATTTTTGAGCTGAATTAAAGCACAAGACCTCTTCCATTTCCACTGTGTCAGTGGTCATGCACATTTGCACAGTTCATGCAAATGTTCACGTGGGAATAGAACCAATTCTTTCCTCTTAAGACTTGTGCCTAGCTCAAAAGTTCATTCTTCCAATCTATTTGTGCTATGAAAACGTTCACCAAGCAAAGCCACTCACAGAGAAAGAAAATGGATGAAAAACATAGATTTAAACCTTTGAGCAGGTAAGGGCAGGGTTTTTTTGAATTTATGTTTAGTAGTATTCATTCAACTCTTTAATGTTGATTGGAATTTCTGGTAGAAAGCTTTAATTCATTTTTTCCTCCAGCTTTCAAACATCATGAAGCAAGCTAATCCCTACTATAACTCCAGGGAATTTGAAGATATTATGGCAGAGATTACTTTGGCACTGCATGTCTTGTTTAAAATGCTTGCCTGCTCACACATACATTTTAAACATGAGGAGCGATGGCTGCTGTATTTCTTTATTCACATTTAAATTATGTGAAATATAGAAAATGCCATGGCTTCAATTTTCCGATAACTTTTTGGGTTTCACTTCCTGTAACTTGGAGCAGGTTATTAGGATTGCCAACTAAATGCAGCTGCTGCTACTCTGCTTTGCTGGAAACAGAAGTGTTCTGAACCTCCACAAAGGTGTCCAACAGGCTGCTAAAAAAAAAAATAAACTGAAGAGACATCCTCCTTGGAAGCAGAGACCACCATGTCAATCACCTAGAAGCAAGAAGATAATTTCTCTTTAAAAGAAAAATCAAAATAAAAACAAATACTTATTTTTTACTCATTCACAAGCCTAGAAATAATAAATGACATGAAAGAAGCTGAAACAAAGTCCTCAGGAAAAAACTCCACAAACTCATATCCACTGTCTCATCATATTCAGCCTCTCATGCTGCTAAAAATTCTCTTCAGCCCTGGGCACTGGTAGCAAAACTGCAGCAATGAGGATCGGGCAATCTTGCCTGCCAGTCAGGGGCATTAGCAATTTGCTGGTCGCAGAAAAACTAAAAATAAAAGGGGAGTATTTTATAAAGCAACAAAAGCAAGGCAGCATCATTTCTACCAGGCTGCCTCAGTATAGCTACAAGCTAGCCGGTATCAGATATGAAGAGCATTTATGCCTCTTCAGTCCTTTTCCAGAAGTGTGAGCAGGGATACAAAGGAAGGCACAAAGGTCAGGGGGAAAAGCCCTGTATTCTTCAGTTTGCCTTTACTGACTGAAATAACTTGCTAT